>CAOKZL010000606.1:0-572808 GCA_948472985.1 Iguana delicatissima | reverse complement strand
AGGTACAGGCAAGAGGAGGGCTTGTAAGAAGTTTGCTACAAGCAAAGGGAAGCTTCCAGGCAGGCAGTTATATAGCCCCAGGCACAGGTGTGTCCGGTCACCGCTTCTTAAACTTAGCCAAGGAAGCCTCACTTTGCACAGCCCTCTTGAGCCTCTGCCTTGATTGGGGGCTTATTGAACCAGGCTCCAGAGCCTCTTCAGGGTCAGATCCCTGTTGCTCCAAAGGAGCAGGCACAGAGTTGGATCCCTGTTGCTCTAAAGGAGCAGGCAGAGGAACGTCCACGCCTGCTTGGTCCATGGCAGCAGGAGGAGTTCTTGAGCTGCAGGACTCATCTCCAGCCAGAGCCACAGGAACCAGCAGCTACTGCTGCTGCTCATCATCTCCCCGCTGAGCAACAAGGACCACATCAGCAGCAGTTCTGACAGGGGTTTCAGTTATCACAACTCCTCCCGGTGGGACTTTGCTATCTCTCCCACTCCCTTCTCTGGGCTAGCTCGCCGCCGGATCTCTGACCTTGACACTCGCCTTCCTGCATCCTTTCCTGTCCTTACAAATGTATAGCGTGGCACTGCTTCTTGTAATGCATCACAATTGTGCAACAGCCAGCTGTGTGGCTCTCCCTCGCAGTCTGGTGTGCACTCTGATTTCCTCCCTGGGAGGCTGGCTCCGCATCAGCTGCAGCTGGTTTATGACATCAAGTGGTGGGCAGTGAGCAGAGTGGCTCCATGGAGCCGACAGGGTTCAGCTCAGCCCCCCGGAAGAGTGTCAGGTGAGTGCAGGCCAAAACCCCCATCCCCACCCCAGCCAAGGATGGGCAGAGAGGGGACTTGGGAGGGGAAGCACTGGCCTTCAAGCTGCACACTAAGCGGGGTAACTTACGAGTCCAGAATTACTCCTCTGGAGGGGAGAAGAGCCCTGGCTGGAAGTCTCTTTGTAGTCCAACCATGTTGTAAAATTTACAATTATCTCTTCTCCTCACCTAATGGAGCTGCTTTGGTGAGTAATTCTGCCACTCTCATTGCTGTCATAACCTGTGAGAGTTCATAGGCTGAGCGCTGAAATCACCCTTGTGACAGTTCATCGCGGAAACTTTATTTTAAAAAAAACATTGCATTTTTGGCCCTTGTGCTCATGAGCAATGCAGGCTGCATGAAATCCTTTGGCGGGCCACAAGCAGCCTGCGGGCTGTATGTTGTACAGGCCTGCTGTAGAGTTTGTGTTTAACCTAACAGGTATAAATGCTATCTGAATAGAATTTTTATTGAATTTTCTTTAGATGCAGCAGAAATCAATTTAAAGTTGAGAGAATTTGAAGGCTGAAACCATTCTGAATCAGTAATTATGCTACAGTAGCCCCTCCACTTTCGCAAAAGTTGGGGGTGCAGAACCCTTGTGAAAGTAGAAAAACTATGAATAACTCCCCCCTGTGATCCCCCTCCCATTCCCTCATTTTTGCCCCTGGGCCAAACACAAGGAATTGGGAGGGGGAGCTCTGGAGGGGAGAAGGAAGGCACATACCTTCCCGCATTCCCTTGCCTTTCGCTTCAGTGTCAGGGTCAGAGGGAAGGAGATAGGAGGGAGGAGCTTTAGAGGGATGAAGGAAGGTGCACATATGCCTCCCTTCCTCCTTTTGCCTTTTGTCCAGATGCTTGCCTGCCTTCTCCATGCCTGGCAAAACACAAGGGAACGGGAGGGGGGGCATGGGGGTGAAGGCATGTGCGTGCCTTGTGAATTATCAAATCTGCAAAGGTCAACCCCAAGAATGTGGAGGGAGAACTGCATTTAATACATTTTCCTGTGTTCTAATTTACTATATTTCTTCTTCGTGGTCTCTGTGTCTCACACAAATGGGTTTTGCGCCTGCGCAGAAACCGCATTCGGAACCTTCTAGAGCCTACCGTTGGCGTTTTGGCAGTTGACCCATCCCCTCATGGTATATAAGCCCCTGCCTCATGTAACAGTCAGTTCCTTTTTATCCGCCGTGTGTGCAGTGTATAGGAGCATCTTTGCTAGTGTGAACAGGATTTTTCCCTAAATTCTGGCGTTTTGGACTGGTTGTTTTGGCTTTGGATCGGATCGGACTTAGATTATTCTTCGGGATTGTGTTGTTTGGCAAGTTGTATGGCAAGTTGTATGGCAATGGCTGTATTTAAGCGTTGCTTGGGCTGTGGAGGTAAAATACCTGATCAGGACGGACACTCGAAGTGCCTCCTTTGTTTAGGTGAGGGCCACAACGTGAGAGCTTGTTGTCATTGTCAGCTATTTACTCCGCAGACCCATTGAAATAGGGATGCTCGGCTGAAAGCCCTATTGTGGGAGAACGTGCCGACAGCTTCAGAACCGCCCAAGCAGGCTGAATCTGCTCCCTTACCATCCAGTATGGCCCACTCTTCTGCTTCCTCCATTTCCAGACGGAATGTGTCAGTACCGTTGTCGAGACCGAGATCTCGTTCGATGTCGAGGCCTTAAGATTAGGCGTTGTCTGGTCACGCCGATAATAATCGAGACCATCCTTCTCCTCCACCTAGTACCAAACTGCCTAGGAAGGAGAAGGATCAGAAGAGTTAAAATAAGGAGCTGCTTCGACAGAAGCAAAGAGGCAGAGGAGGAAGGATAAGTCTAAGGCACATCCTTTATCTCCGGTGAGGAAGCCAACTCCTCAAATGTCTGCCTCAGAGGAAGTCTGGGCCCCTCAACATCTGGGATCCCAGGAGGTTATACCTTCTGAGGAGATCGAGGAGGTGTGTATTGGCTCAGAAGGAGAGATAATGGAAGCCTCCCCTCAAATTTCTGTTGGGTCTCCTTCAGACCACGGAGTGTTGTCTCCTGCTGTAAGGCCTTCTGGGCGCAGAAGATCTTCGACCAAGCGATCCAGAATGCTTCGGCGTACTTTGCCTTCGCCCAAGGTCGGCTACCGAGACGATTGGTCGGTCAGCACTTCCTCATATCGGTATCCTCATTATAGGGAAAGGTCTTCCTGTTGATACTGTGATGATGTTTCATATGATTCGAGGGACACGTCCCCTTACATGGAAAGTTGGAGCTATATGAATGACATCATCAGTATCGAGATGCTCGTGATGAACGGTACCATCATGTTACTTGTCACTCTCATTCTTTGTCGGAGACTCCTCCATGTCGGCGGGCAATAGCATCTTCTGGCCACAAGTCTAAGTCCACCAGGAGGGATTGAACCGCTGTTGATAGATATCAAGAATGCCTTCCAGAGGGAAGGAGAAGAGAGTCTGTTGTTATGTCCCCTCGAGGTCATCGGATCTGATCTCTGTCGGTACCATCCTCGGCATCCTCGGCAGTGTCTCATGGACTAGATATTGAGTCCAACTTTGTTTCTACCACCAAAAGAATTTCACCTACGGATGATGTGTGATCGTTTTCGGATCTTGTCCTCCGAATGGCCAGATTGTTGAACTTACAAATTGAAGACCACAAGAAAGATCTGAAAAACCCGATCTTCCAAGATTTGCAGGACCGCGCTCCGGTACCGTCTGTAATTGCGCGCTTCAGTATCTGTTGCAGACAGTGAAGAAGTCATGGTTGACACCATCTTCGGTACTGTCTACGTTAAGAAACTGGAGTCTCTATACCATCTTGTTGAGGCTGAGGATGACTGGTGGGTCTAACACCCCAAACCAAATTCTGTTGTGGTGGATATGGTCCAGTCAAAGCAGTCGCAAAGACTTCTTGCTGTTCCTGCTTATCGTGAGGGGGAAAATTGGATAATATTGGTAAGAAATCCTATTCAAATGCAGCCTTGTTGTTTAGGATTTCTAATTATGCCGCCTGCATGGGTGCACACCAACAGTTCTTGTGGGGTAGAATTAAACCCTATCTAGAAATGCTTCCTGATACCGAGAAAAAGACCGCTACTGCATTATATGGTGAGGCTTACTGCCTATCATCTCAACAAATCACTACAGCTAAACACATCACAGACTGTAGTAGTAAAGCTATGGCGGGCACCATAGCGACTTGACGACATGCTTGGCTTCATTCATCTGGGTTGTCTCAGCAAGCCAAGATGATGACTGAAGACCTACCCTTTGATTCTCTAGGGTTGTTCAACGCTGGTACTGACGAAAAGCTGGAACATGCCCAGAAAATGCGTTCGACAGCTAAGAAGTACGGGTTCCCGGCATCGACGTATCAACAGCGTTATTGGTACCATCAGTATCAGCCTTTTCAGAGAAGAAAGTTGAGCCCAAGTCCATCACAACATAGACAGAGTACACCTCAACAACTCTTGACAAGGAAGTTTCCGTCTGCAGAGTACAAGCAGCCTCAATATAAGAAACAACAGTCAGACCAGAACAAACTTAGGGTTTGACAACCAAAGTCATGAGAACTTTCTGACGAATACCAGCCTTTGACAACGCATCCCTTCTATTGTGAACTTGTATTCAAACAAGCATCTAAGTCTCCATTCCAAACCACCCTTTAGGGACAGACTAAGCTACCATGCCGAGGTTTGGTCGATGATCACCTCGGATTCTTGGGTCCTAGACGTCATAAAGTATGGGTACACCATAGAATTTCGCCTCTACCACCAACAGGTTGAATTCAGAGGACTATGCCATCTCCAGAGCTCAAAGAGGAGATATCAACATTGCTCCAAAAAGGGGCAATAGAAAGAATCACCACAACTCAATTGAAAAGAAGTTTCTCTTCGAGGTGTTTTCTGGTGAAGAAAAAAGATGGAGGTCTCAGGCCCATATTGGACCTGAAAGGGGTCAACTACTACATCCGATCAAAAAGGTTCAGAATGGTGACTTTGACTGCTATCCTGCCTCTCTTGAAAAGGGGCAACTGGTTTGCAACCTTAGATCTAAATGATGCATATTTCCACATAGGCATAAGACCGGAACACAGATGGTTCCTTGCCTTCATCATCAGCATGCAGGCTTATCATTTTCACATCCTTCCCTTTGGTATAAGCACAGCTCCAAGGGTATTCACGAAATGCATGTCCATTGTCGCAGCTTTCCTTTGTCAAAAAGGCATCATGTTGTTCACATACATAGATGACTGGCTAATAGTGGCATCTTCTCAAAAACTGCTATCCATGCATCTCAGGACCACCATCCGTCTTCTAAGAAAGTTAGGTTTAATGATAAATTACAAGAAGTCAACCTTGGTACCATCAAGACAGATCAAATACATTGGGGCCGTATTGGACGTCAGTCAGCGGGAGAGCCTTTCTTCCGTGGAACAGATGGGAGAAGATCCTGTGATGTCTGACGAGAATGCAGCTACTTTGCAGAGTGTGGGCGAAGGCGGTTCAGGTTGCACTAGGACTGATGGCATCAACTACTCTTGTCACATCATATGCAAAGCTAAGGATGAGACCACTGCAACAGTGGTTCATACGTTGGTTCAGTCCTCTTCGAGACCATCATCTCAAGTACCTGACGGTACCAAGGAATATCCTCGCATTTCTGGATTGGTGGACAAGACCAGAGAACGTGTTGAAGGGAATACCATTCCCTCCTTGACCACCTTTGCTGTCGGTGACAGCAGACGCGTCAATGGAAGGCTGGGGTGCTCACCTTGGAGCACTTACGATACGAGGTTGGTGGACTTCTCAGGAGAGGTCATGTACGTTGCTGAACTTGTCAGTACAACTGTCAGTACAACTGTGGGAGTGGTCCCTGTCACGACAGATTCTTCCTTTCGCAGTCCATCTGGCAGGGGACCAGAACGTCCTAGCAGACACACTCAGCAGGACACCGTGGTATTGCCACAAGTAGATGATCATCAAACGCGTCATCCAGGAGGCGTTCACAAAGTGGGGGTTTCCTGACAAAGATCTCTTTGCATTGAGACTGAACAGCCAATGCAGACTGTATTGTTCTCGACATTCAAAGGGGCATCGAACTCTGGGGGATGCCTTTCTGTCAGTTGGATAGGACCGAGGGTCTATGCATTCCCACCATTTCACTTGATAACGAAGGTGATTGCCAAAATTCGCCAAGATACAGCAAAGGCAATACTCATAACACCATGGTGGCCGAGGCAACCATGGGTTGCCAGTCTTCTTCAGTTATTGCAGGGGAAGTACCATTTGCTGCCGTGCAGACAAGATCTGCTCAGCGTCCACGACAGTACCGTCTTTCATCCCTACGTTCAAACACTGCATTTGACCGCATGGAATCTATTACAATAGATAGCCTGCCCGATGCTGTCAGACGTATCGTGCTGTGCATAAGCTCTCAACTTTGAAGTCTTATGTGTATAAATTCTGTGATTACTTGAAACGACAAGGTGTTTCCCATACAGGTTGTGACAATATGCATGTCTTGTCCTTTCTAGCAGAGCTGTCGATTCAGGGTTAGTCTTTATCTTCAATGAAATGTTATTTAGCAGCAGTTTCATGTAATTTTTAAAAACAGGGTAAACCATCTTGTTTTTTGGACCCCATGATTAAGAGGTTTATCCAGAGCTGTAAACAGTTGCACCCTCCAATCCAACCACCTCTCCTGGGATGCAGTCTGAATTTGGTGCTGAAACACTTGGCTGCTAGGCCCTCTGAGCCTATGGCAACCTGTGACATGCGACTGCTTGCATGGAAAACTGCCCTTTTGGTTGCAATAATATCTGCAAGGAGGGCTAGTGAGCTATGCACACTCAGAGTTGATCCTCCTTATTTGAGATTCCAGAAAGATAAGGTGGTTTTAAGACCAGACATAACATTCTTGCCGAAAGTGGTGTCATATTTCCATTTGAACCAAGATACAGTGTTACCAGCTTTCATGCAGAATCCAGGTTCAGACATGGAGAAAACTCTGCACTGTTTGGATGTCAGAAGGGCTTTGGCGTTTTATGTTCAATGCACTTCTTCAATTAGAAAGTCAAATAAATTGTTTGTTTGTTATTCAGTATCTAAACAGGGTAATCCAGTATCGCCTCAAAGGATCTCTAAATGGGTGGTTTCCACCATTAAATTGTCTTACGAGCTGGCAAAAAAGAAAATCCCCGACTCTGTTCGAGCTCATTCCACAAGATCTGTGGTACCTTCTGCGGCCTTTTTGCATGGGGTATCTCTTTATGAGGTCTGCAGTGCAGCTACCTGGTCTCAACCTCATACATTTATCGATCATTATAGAGTTGACAACCGTTCTAGGAATGATGCATGTTTTGGGAGAGCTGTACTGTTTTCCTCTGTGAGATGAATGATACGATATTGTCTGTTTTGTCAATAAATGTTATTTATTATCTTACATCTTGGTGTTGATGAAAAAAAAGAGAGGGACATAAGGAAATCAGAAGGAAAGGGGGAGCCAGAAGTTGACATGAGTGTTGTCCAGCAGCATGACATACCCTCCATCCGTTTTGATCAGCTTGCTAGTCTCCCATTTGTGTGAGTCACAGAGACACGAAGAAGAAGAACAGGTTGCTCACCTGTAACTGTGGTTCTTTGGGTGGTCATCTGTGAACTCACACAACCCCTCCCTCCTCTCCTCATCTGTCCTACTGTGCGGTGATTCTGTTGCTGCCACACATGCGGCGATGGAACTGACTGTTAAACGAGGCAAGGGCTTATATACCATGAGAGGATGGGGGATGGGTCAACTGCCAAAACGCCAACGGTAGGTTCTAGAAGGTTCCGACTGCTGTTTCTGCACAGGCGCGAAACCTATTTGTGTGAGTTCACAGATGTCCATTCGAAGAACCACAGTTACAGGTAAGCAACCTATTCTTCTATAAACCATGAATATGTATTAGAGAGGGGTCCTCTTGTTTGTATTTTAGGCTTATCACAGAATTCTTCAAATAAGGTTAGTGATCTAAGATTATTTCCATCAGTGGCTAGCTTTTTTTTTTGCTAGAGATATAACTTTTTGTGAAAGCAACCACATGGGAGGTAAATTTGTGAATAAAGAGTTGATTTTTTTCTTTGTTAATGGTCCTGCCCTGACAATTCATGCCTTCGACTTTGTATATCTTGCATGAGACCATGCTTTGAACTTACTATTTTATTCTGGAAAGCAGAAGTTTGGCAGCAGTAAAAAAGAGCCAGGGGGCAAAGAAGAAGGAACAAGAATTTTTTCTCAAGAGTTCCAAGTTTTGAGGAATTCCAAGAAGAAGGGGTTAGTAATTTTTTGGATAGACTTGTGATTAAATTTGATAAAGGAAATGTTTAGATGTGGTGGGTGTTTCTTGTTTACTTCTCTATTTGAATAATTGTATAGAAATTCTAAGAAGCTGGGAAGGATAAATTAAGGAGTGGGCATAATCCATATGCGATAATCCATAGCACAAGGGGGTTGCAGTTCCTTAGAATGATTTGTCAGCTTTCCCTTAATAAATTTGTTGGATGAGAATCAATTTGATTAATGTTGACAAATGCGGAGGAACCACAGTATGACTGGTATATGACAGAACCATAGTATATGACAGATAAAAAAATATGTTCCAAAATTATTTTTTTCTAGCAACTTAAAAAGATAAGCCCACTCCAATCAAACACCTTCAGAGCATCAAGAGAGAGAAAAATTAATTTTGAGTTAGAATTGTTGGCACAGTGAATTAAATTCAGGGTTCATCTAGTTGTCCAGGCATAAATCCTGTTTGATCAGATGAAATCTATTCAGTGATGAAAGAGTTAATTCTCTTAGCAAATATAGAAGATAACATTTTGGAGTCAAAGTTTACTAGAGTGATTGAACAGTAGAATGAAGTGGAAGCTGGATCACCTCCCAGCTTTGGAATAGCATTAGTTTGCCTTGTTTCCAACTTGCTATATTAGGTTCCAAAGTAAAATTTCACTGAGTGTTTGGGGTGAGTTCATCAACAAATGTTTTTAAAAATATTGCAGAATAAGCATCTGTGCCTGGGGCTTTCCTAATTTTTAGATTTTTAATACAAATGTGAGTCCATCTTTGGAAATTGGTTTCCAAAGAATCAAATTTAAATGGGGTGATGTTTCTGACTTACACAATTGTGTATACTAAGATGTAAATTCATCTAAATTCAAATTCCTCTAAGCTTGTCTTGACCACATGAGCCAACATTTTTGACGTTTTGCTGCCTGTTTTGTAATAAGTTCTTTTTAAGTATATTAAGGCTGAAGTAATTTTTTTTTAATTTACTGAGCTTCTAGTTGTAACTTGACTTGTGCTAATTCTTTACATGTTTTATTGCAACCCTTTTCTATGTTTTTGCTCCAGGATCTTCAATTTACTCAAAAATTAATTCCTTTCATCCCCCCCCCCTTTTTTTTCTAGTAGCTCCTTCTTTGACAAAAAGCCCTCTATGGTATCTAGTAGGAGGGATTTGGTGATACTTGTTTGTCTATTCTCTCTATAGAAATTCTGTATTGCTTCACCAGTTTGGTTTTTGAAAGTTTCCTCCAAAAGTATATATGGATTGAGGCACCAAATAATGGTTTTCTTGATTTTAGGAAGAACAGAGCAGTTTAATATCATCAGACAATGATATGGATTTATGAATTTCCCTAAGGTTACCTTAAAATTTGAATTTGCTTTGTTTGCCTAAATATGTGAACAGTACTGGCATAACTTTTGTACTTCTTTGCAAAATGGGTATAATCTCTCTCAGCTGGATGAGTTGTCTCTGTGAGTCATAAAGACCTACCTTTAAACAGTTAAGGATAATGTTACCTTTGTGTGTTTGAGTTCCTTGAGCAATCAAGATTAAATACAGTGGGCCCACGGTTTAAACAAGCTCAATATTCACAAATCTAACCTTACATGAGGTGAAAAGTGAAAAAAAATTAAAAATTAAATTACCTGATATCCAGTCTCAGGACAGCACGGGAGCTGGTGGCAAGGCTCAGGAACCTGAAAGCAGGCCTCTTGTGTGCTCCCTGGAGGCAGGGCATCAAGAAGAGAGCTTTCTGCTGTCTCCTCAACAATAGCAAGGTGGGGAGGAGTTTACGCAGGGACATATCACTCAGGGCAGTCCTGATCTTGTTCACTCATTTGTGAAAGAGTGGCCATGATCAAACCTGATGCCCTCAACAGCCTCTGGTGGCCAGCAGCTCCTGGCCAGAGCTCCTCACCATCCTGCAATTGTTGATAGTGGTAGCAGTCCAGATCCTGGTCATTCATTGGCAATCAGCCACCAGGATTGGGAATGATACTCTCAACAATCACAGGGTGACCAACAGCTCATGGACAGAGCTCCTTGCTGCTCTCTGATTGTTGGCAGTGGCATTGTTCGTGATCCTGGTTGCTCACTTGCAGTTCAGTCCATTTCTAGTCATGTTGACTAGAAGTGAGTCCCACCTTGTTCAGTGGGCTTGTTCCAAAATGAGTGTTCATTTGCAAAACAGGAGGATCTGTGAAATGATGGGAATGCACGCTTTCCAGTATTTTACAGATCCTCACATCTTTTGCCACTGCCACCTCTCCCTGAAGCTTGGGGCTGATTCATAATCTATAATCTAGATTAGCAATAATCTAGCCCTCCTGCTGTTTCACAAATTCTTGTGTCTTTTGCCTCAGCTGCCAGCCCCTAACTTTGAGGCTGATTGATAGAAACAAGGAATCCCAAGGGGGAGCCCATTGAACAGAGTGTGGCTTGCTTCTTCGGGCCTTTCTGCACTACACTGTTATAGTGCTATTGTTCCACTTTCGACATCCTATGGAATCTTGAGGTCTGCAGTTTAGGGGGGGACATTCTCAGTCAGAGAGCTCTTTGGCCTCAGTAAACTACAAATCCCAGAATTCCACAGGATGTTGAAAGTGGAATAACAAATCAGTATAGTTTATTGCGGCCGCTGGCCATATCCAAAGATAGTAGTAATAATAAAAATATATACAGGTAGATTATACATTAGAATAACAAAACTATAACAGTGTAGTATGGAAAGGCCCTTCACCTGAATAGAATTGGATTGAACTGCAAGTGGCGACCAGGGTCTGGACTACTGCCACAGCCAACAATCGCAGGGTGTTGAGGAGCTTCATCTAGGAGTTGCTGGTCACCCTGGGCTTGTTGACGGCATTGTTCCTGGTCCTGGTCCCTCGCTTACAAATGAGTGTGCAGCGCCAGGACTGCCACAGCTGCCTACAATTTCAGGGCAGGGAAGAGCTTCATCCAAGACCTGCTGGCCACAGTAGGATTGTTGAGAGTGTCATTCCTGATCTTGGCTGTTTGCTTGCAAATAAGTGACAAGAATCGAGGCTGCTGTCACTACCAACAATCGCAGGGCAGCAAGGAGCATTGTCCAGGAGCTGCTGTCTGCCCTCAGGCTTCAGCAGGGACATGGCAGTGGTGCTGCCCTGTGCTATTTTTTTCATTGGAACTTGAAAAAGTGTCAATTCTAGTATTCACAAGAGATCATGAATCCAATCCCTTGTGAATACAGTGGGCCTACTATACTGTCTTGGAACGTTCCCAAACATCTCCCCTAGAGATGAGAGGGAAAAGAGAGGGAATGGCTAAAGTAAACACTAATAGCAGGGATAATTTTAAAAGGATGTGAAGAAGGAACATAAAAAAGAATAAGAAAGGGGGAAAAGAGAGAAGAAAGAAAGGGAGAAGGATGAAACTTCAGAGGGAAGAAGGAAAAAAGTAACAGGGAGGTTGAGAGGAAAAGGTGAGTAAAATAATACAGTAGAGTCTCGGTTATCTGACCTAAACGGGCGGGCGGAGGGTCGGATAACCGAAATGTCGGATTAGCTGGAGGCCCGTGGCGGCCGCCATTTGGGGGGCGTGTCTGGGGGCGTGGAAATGCCTACAGCCATGCCCCCAGGCAGCTGCGACGTCGGTTAATCCAGAAGGTCAGATAACCACATGTCGGATAACCGGGACTCTACTGTAGTTACAGAAAAGTAGAGGAGATAAGCAGCAAATAAAAATAAGAAAAATAATATCAAATATATACACTATATTAAAAATTAAAAGAAAAAGGAGGGGGGGAGAGAGGTGTAGGAGGGGAAAGGAAGAGGAAAGTGCAGGTAAAGGAAGTGGAAATAAGAGATTTTAAAAATTAGAGGAGAAAGAAGAGGCATGGGGAGAAAGAAGGGAAAGAGAAAAAAAAGGGAAACATAGAGGAGAACGTGAATGATTTCTGTCATAAAGCAATTGGAAACCTATTTAATCTTTTGAGCATTAGGATGTTTGGCTCCTAATCATGAACAGTGGATCTTCTAGGGCAGGTTTTGCATCTCATGCTGCTCTGCCATTCTCCATCAATTGTTTCATGCTGTGTACGTGGATCTGTTGCTCTTGTGAGTATTGCTCTTTCAGGGCCACAAAGATCTTCGATACTTGTGGCTTATTCATCATAATCATAGTTTTTTCTGTCTTTGTTAATGAACAGTTTGAGAGGAAATCCCTGTATACAGTCCTCCCTCCACAATTGTGGGTTTGACCTTTGCAAATTTGATTATTCATGAGATGTGCACGTGCGTTCTGTCCTCTTTCTCCTGCTCCCATTCCCTTATGTTTTGCTGGGTACAGAGAAGGAAGGCAAGCACCCGGACAAAAGGCAAAGAGGCAGACTCTAGGAGGGAATAGGTGGGGATTGTTAGGGGGACTTATTTGTGGTTTTTCCACTTTAGTGAGCATGCAAAAGTGGAGAGGCCACTATACATGTGTGTGTGTGTGTGTGTATGTGTGTGTGGTGTGTCTATATCTATATACAGTGGCCCCTCCACTTTTGCAAGGGTTCAGGGCACAGAATGCTCACAAAAGTGGAAAACCACAAATAACTCCCCCGAACAATCCCCCACCTATTCCCTCCTTAGAACAAGAAAGAATTGTGTGTGCGTGTGTGTGTGTGTGTGTGTATAAAATTCTTTCTTGTTCTAAGACAGAAGTAAATGATTTTAAGGTTTTCCTTTTCTGGAGATTATTCTGGGCTGTATCATGAAACATCAGCACCTTCTGCCCATTATGTTCAAGCAGGGGGAGTACTGTATTTTACATGGCTATCTTGTAAACTTGACAATCACATCCCCAGCAGGTTTTCCCAATGAGATGGAGGAGGTTAAAGCTCTCTGGATTCTCTCCAGAGAGTCATCGGTTGTCATTTTGAGATCAGGGCAGAGTTTGTTAAACCAATAAAGATGGTAAATTTACATAATCCTCACCTTCCTTAATGCCAGACTTCCAAAACTGCAGTGGAGATAGAGGTGATGCAACAAAGCAGTGTTTTTGAAAGCTATTGTTGAAGTACAGAATGCAGTGATTCAGTTGCGAATACTGTATAACCTAATCTTTTATGTCTGTTTAAGGTAAAAATGTATTTTGTACAACATTGTTTGAACCAATGCTTTATCTGTTAAGAATACAGAAGAAAGATAAATTATTTGGAATATAATAATTTTCAAATATTCTGTGTATACCACACACAGTGTGCCCGTCGTATAAAAATCAGTGTATATGTAAAATACCATTTTTGTAGTTTGCAGTTAGTTATTATTTATATAACCACTTTGTCTTCAGTGACCATATTTCGGCCAATTTCATTATACCTGTCCTGTTTTTGTAGTTTTTCAACCTGCTTTGTACTGTTCTTGTTGCCATTTACTAAATAATCCTTATTGTTAACTAACGTAATAACCTTTAAAAATTAAGTTGTTACCTGAAGGAAAACAGAGGAAGTTAATATAAAATGAAAGAGGAAAATTGCCAGTTACAATTGTTTATTATGTAGTCTTAGGAACAGTATGCATACCTAAGCATAATCTTTCAAAAGAATTAGAGTTGGGTTTGTTTGCTTTTTTAATATAAAGGAGTGGCAATGAATCTAGGTATCTAATTATACTGGATAATTCTATGTCATAATTATGCAGAAACTTCAGTCCTATGCACTTCTGATTGAGAGTGAGCTTCATTCAATTCATTCAAAAGCTGCTTTATGATTGAACATACAAAGTTTTCAAAGTACCATGAAGTAATTGAGATATCACGAGCCCACATTTATTTTTATTTATTTTTATTTGTTTTAGTCTTCTGAGATGTATCCAGTTATCAGTAACATATCACTGGAAATGATTGTTTAACTGAGGCTTCTTTTTTTATCTGGAAGTGGGCAGGCATCTGGTTTGCAGAGTCTTCTTGGTTCTTAATTTTTACTAAAAGTTCAAGTTTCCCTTTGCTCACACGAACCTTTCTCCCCATTTCCTTCTCTTTTGCCTTGACATGAGTTCTCAGCACTGGGGCCAGAGGGAAAGGAATGGGAAGGGGAGATCCAGAAGAGAGAAGGAAAGTGTATGTGTGCATCCTCCTCCATTTCCTTGTCTTTTGACCAGGCACTTGCCCTCCTTCTCTGCACCTAGCAAAATGCAAGGGAATGAGAAGAGGAGAAAGGCAGGGGGAAGTACGTGTGTCCCTTGCGAATAATCAAATTTGTGAAGGTCCAACCTGCCAATGTGGAGGGAGAACTGTACTGTCTGCTTGGGCTAGCGGTGACTATCTTGTGCTGCCTGATTCTTTGACTGCAAACGTCCACATCTGTATTTGAATCTAATCATTTTGTAGTGGTGAAATTGACTTAAAACTGTTTTAATTTTAGACACTGGTTCTAAAAGGGGTTTTTCTGTCATTCTCCTGAGACATGTCAGGGCTTTGTGTCAGTTCTCACCAAATTTTAATTAATGCACTGGAATGAAAGTAGGTGTGTTCTAATTCTTTTCTTGTTTTATTTCTGAGGCCATTACGTAACCTATCTAAGCACCTCATTTCAAACCTATTTGAATCTGTGCAGTTTGTTTTCACTTGTTCCTGGGAAATATTATGATGTCAGTCTCTTAGTTTCTTTGTTGTACTTGACTAAGCCTGCTGTTTAACCAAGACAGAGTGCCATGACAAAAAGATAAGGAGTAATTTTAATAAACTAAATACCATTTTTGGATTGAGCTAGCCTATCTTTTCTGTCTTAGTAGTATATCTTGAGTATTCCCAATCTGTTTTCCTAGCAGAGTTTTCTTCTTCTGTTAATAACTTGTTGGATTGCTTAGGCCTCGGATTCTGTCCCTACCTTAAGGCTTTGATTGGTTCAGCCCTGTGTTTCCTTAAAATGCAAACGTACATGTCCCCCAATCCCTTTATAGAGTCATATTTTGAAAACTACCATCTTAAAATCAAATGTTCCCACTAGATTTCAGTATGCCAGATATACTTTTTTCTTGTCAATATAGAAACTTCATATACAAAGTTGACAATCGGTTCCAGAAAGAAGCATAGTGGATTATTACTCAGTTCAAACTTTGTCAGTAACAGTACTGTAAGTTTCAAAGAAACAGAGATTGAACTAGTTATGGATTTCTATATATTACAAATCTGTAAAGATCTGTAAAATTCACTGTTTTCTTCTTGCAGAAAAGATGAAAAGGAATATGCACTGAAGCAGATCGAAGGAACAGGGATATCCATGTCAGCATGTAGAGAAATAGCAGTAAGTGGACAATATATATTGAATTGGTTTTGCAGTTAATGGGGATGAGTAGAATCTGACTGGTCTCTTTCTGCTAACTGAAGCTATCTGTCCGTGGGAGAGACACACAGTTCCAGTGGCTCCATCTCCCTTATGTAGACCCATCCCATCTGTTCTGGAAGGTTGAGAGACCTTCCACAATAGATTTGGGGAAGAGTTCAGGGAATAGAGGAAGCCATTGCTGGAAAGCTTCTTTCAGCAAAGGGAAACCATTTGGATTCTACCCTGTTCATTGTTAAGTTTAATCATTGTGATGTGTTTCAATTTCTTATTCAAGTATAATATTAAGTCATTTTAGAAGTGTCTGGTTAAATTTAATATGCATTTGCTGATTATTTAGTTTTAATATTTTATATAGTAGCTGCTTTACTTGCTAGAAAAGCTACTAGTGTGCTTTATGGTTGTCCAGTAACTGAATAACAGTATCAGTCTCTTTTATACATCAGTGTACACCATCTACTTATGCTGCTTTTGATTACTGGTAACTGAAAATTTGAGCTGTCTCCACTGGAAGGTATTGCATGTGAAGTGACATTAAGTGATACAAAACTGCTAACCTGTAACTACAGGTTTCTGATACATCATTCTTTATAGCGCAGTATCCTTGTTAATGCATTGCAATACACACAAAAAGATTAGTATCATCTTGGCTCTGTATATATGGAACTGTGTAGTTCTTAATGCTGTGTGTTTCGTTCTAAATCCAACTGGTAATGCCATCTAGAATAATAAGACTGTTGGATCTGTTAGATTTATATAAGTGTTAATTTAACATTTGGCAGTTGATTAAATGGATCTATTCTAGTTGGAACTAGCAACTGGATTTTACATTTTGAGTTAATTTTTTTTTAAAAAAACTCGTTCCAAAGGAGAAAGTGTTTTATAGAAAACTTATTTTTTGGAAAACTTGCATGTTTTGGTCAGTAGACATCTTTCAGTTTCTATTTATGCTGAAATGTACCCTATTGGGCTTCAGATTGGGGCACACATATCTAAGATTCCTTGCAAATATTTTGTGGAAACTTATTTGGATGTTTTGCTTTATTATGCTTTCCAGAAAATAAATCCTGTTGCCTAAACCCAGTAGTTAGTTGTAATTAGAGTAAACAACTTCAGTTAACTGGAACTTGGTAAGTTAACACTTATCCACTGATTCAGTGGATTCACCCCAGTGGGGCACTAGCAGTTGGATTCAGGCCTTTGTTGGAAGCAAGTTTCAAATGAACTCTGTGGGACCTTCTTTTGATTAATATGCAGCTGAAGAGAGCTCAGTAAAGAACAATCTGAAAAATTACTGATGAAGAACATTTGGTAGTGCTCCAGTCTAAATAGAAAATAATTTGTAGCTTGGAGCTTCTTGAGCATGTGCCATACTTGAAAGGAATGTTGCAAAATGCATTCATATATAATTAGGAAAGACTGCAGAATTTTGGATACAGTCTACAAACGGAGTGCCACTCCCTGGTTTGTTAGCTGGAGGTACTGAAATAAATATTTTAAAACATTTAAGGTATTTTAGAAATAGGTTTGGTATTTATTGGCTTTAGGGTATATGTTAATTTTCTTCTTTTAAATAAAAGTAATCAACTGGAAAATTTAATGAATAAAGCAAAATAAATGACTATTTCTGATGTGTATGTCATTGGTAAAATAAGAAATTCCAACCTATATTAGAATATGCCTTGAATATACTAAATTTGATTATAGTTCCTTCCAGCCTTTCAAGGATGTATGTCCTTCTGTTACTCATCTTTGTTTATACTCCATTCAGTCTACAATCCTTTTTTGGGGGGAATTTCTGAGGGAGAAACAATAAAAGACAACATACATCTCAACCCTGCTTTTTGTATGTAAAAAGGGAAGTATGGTTCCTCTCCCTTGAACCTGCACAAGGAGTTCTTCTAAAATGCACATACCTCAATAACTAGGAATTCATATTTCTAGGCTTGATTGAGAATGTGTATGAAATAGAACAAAATCCAGAATGGTGGAAAATATTTAAATAAGGCATAGTATAGTAGTGGGGCTAGGCCTAGAGAGAGTTGGATTCAAGTTCTTTTAACCCATGATCTGTGAGACCTTGGGTTATCTCTGAACCTGATGGGGTTGTTTTAAGGAGAAGGATGTAGAGGAGTACTACATAGGCTCCCTTAAGCTTCTTGAAGCATGGCAAGATATAAATGTAACAAGTAACTAATCTGGTATTTCACAGATCTTAGGTGCGGAAGTGTGCTTTGTTTTCCACTGAAATCAGTGAGATGTGTGTATGTGACATGGGTTAAATTGCAGATACCGAATGTTAAGTGGTCTGTATTCATTTAGGTGCCTCCATCCACTTACACTTTAGAAACTGTATTTCAGATGCAAGATTTATACCTTCACTAAGGGTGGTATGGTGGTATAAGCTTCTGAAATTGCATTCCATAAGAATGAGTTATTTATCAGTCTAGGGAAATTAATACTGTAGTACTTGCAGTATTTTTGTGCTTGTTTCTGCATGCGCACAGTCTTTGGGCAGATTCAGACAAAGGTGTATATTACTCTGCTAATAATAGATTATTGTATATGGCTGTTGCTGCCTTCTTATACCCATTCCCAGCACTTTATCTTTTTCCTTTTCAATAAGGGTGAAAATTACAGCTTAATTTAATTGCTTTTGCTTTCTTGTTTATATCTGTTTCACCATACTGTGAATCTAAGCTGTTTTCCCCCATATTCACTGTGATATCATGGTGGCTAGGATATCAAGTCATTTATAAATCTCCTCATTCTCATCACACCTAACTTCTGGCAGGAGTTAGATGACTTTTGGTCGTCTTGCTGAAAGGGACTGCAACCATCACTGCAGTGGATTCCTCCATAGACAACAGTAGATAATAATACCAGCCCATATAAATAGCAGAACAGTGTGTACAACAAACTACTACATTAGATGTTTTGTCTTTGTAGAAGTGGTGAGGTTCAGTAATGCGCTGTTCAACTTTAAATAAATGAAGATCACATCCTATTCTTGCCACAAGCAGTAAATCTTAAAGGAGGCAGGATTGCAGTTGTTGTACTCCATGAGTTTCATATTCCATTATCTGGTCACAAAGAAAAACTGATATTCAGCCTTACCCTGCAGAACATCCAGTAATGGGGTACTCCATCTGCCGTCAGCAAAGATGCAGTGATGTCACTATGGGATGAAAGAAGCATGGAGAAGAAAGAGCGGGATGTGACAAGATACAGCTACCCCAGCCACTCTTATGCTGTTCATTGTCTACTAGGCATTTCCATACTGAAAAGAATCACATTAATTAGAGAGTGAGGGAACAAGCCATAGCAATTTTTTGTGCAAAGGAAGGAAAGGACATGGAAAATAAGTGTGAATAGTAAGGGTGACTTAATATGGATTTATACAATACAAAGCAGAAATCTATGGCAGGAGCATCCAAAAATGCACAAAACATATAGTACTGTGTGAATTGGCCTATTTTATAGATTTCTGTATTTTTAGCTTTTTAAAAGGGCTGTAGTTCTCTTGGCGTATTTGTCTTACAGTGCCTGGTAAAGTGTACATACCCATGCAATCCATAGATACTACTTACAAAATTTACAGTTAGAACATCTTTTTTAAAAAAATTCATGGTTATATAATTTGCCTGATGGTTTTATATGTTGTTCTCTGATGCCTTTTAACTTTTCTACATTGAACATTATTATTGTGTGTGGCATTTTTATCCAAATGCTTTTTAAAAAAGATTTAGGAGTCAGCATTTAAGATTTACAAGTCAGCAAGTGCTTACTTTGGATGTCTGATGGGTTTATATGTGTTTGAATAGTGTAGTTTTGATCACTTGTATTGTTCATTTGAAAATATGTAAACTAGTGATGTGATATTTAGCTGTGCCTTCCCTTCTGTCTATCAGTAAAAGTACCAAACTTATTTATATTCTTTTTGTGAAACTCATAGAATAAAATCACAATGCTAATTGTCTCATTTCCTTTATTTGAATCAAAGCATAACCCTTTTAAAGTCCCTTGAAATGTTTTTGTTTCAGAAGAATACTGTTTAGTAATGCCAGAACATTTTCAGATCCTGAAACAAAATTATTTATAGAACAATTGCCTTTCAGAAGGGTTCTTACAGATCAAGGGTGTCACAAGACTTGGGCAATTGTAGCAAAAAAGAAAGACCACACCTAACAACAATGCACTGAAAAATAGTATCAAAATCCAAGGTTTAAAAGAGCTTGTAGATATTTATTGTAAAATAGAAAAGTCTAACAGCACAGAAGGACTGTTCAGTTTCATGTCTCCAAATCCTATTTGCCCTTCTCAGCAGTGAACAACTATTCTTAGCTGGTGTAGTGATATGCCATTTAATTTTGCCATTAATTGAGATTCTGCATGTCAATAAGTTAGGTAAGTACTAAGTAGCTGGCATCTGGTAATTAGAAAGAAATACGTCATTTAGTGATACTTTCACAATGATTTTGAATTTCTTATACTCCTGGAATTGTATTCATTTGAATTTGGGGCTTGGGAGTGAGTAGTTGCATAGAGCCAGTGTGGTGTATTGGTTTGAACATTGGACTGGTTCTGGAGACCAGGATTTGAATCGCCTCTTGGCCATAGAAACCAACTGGATCGTTTTGGGCAAGTCATACTCTCTCAACCTCAGAGGAAGGCAGTGGCAAATCTTCCCAATATAAATAACCCTTGATCTGGTGCCATCAAAAACTTGTCATGTAGCATCTTACAGACTAACACGTTTTATCTGATGTAAGCTCTTGTAGACTCCAGCCCACTTCATCTGATGCATGGAACATAGCCTCACTTGGATGCATTTACACATTTACACTCCTGCTAAGCTCAGGCATGTGTGTGGAGGAATAGACATGAAAAAATTACCAGCAGACTATATTCCCAACTGTCATGCCCCTTCCCCAAGACCCAGACAGGACTCTTCCCAACAACCATATCCTAGAGATGTGAGAGGGACAGTACTTACAGTAGCCAGTGCAGGTGGGGAAAAAAGAGCTTGTTAATTAGGCCACAGGACTCTGAAGCTATATAATCAGAGGTCAGGATGCCAGAAAGCTGCTGGAATCTACTGACTCCGTTGGTGGTGGCAGCCTTGCTGGTTCCTGCATTCTCTGCTCATGTTTTTCGGACCTTGGACCTTTGCCTGGACTATAGATTCTACTGGTGCACACTCTCTTCCTGGACTCTTGGTGAATTCAGACTCAGAAGCCCTGGACTGCTTTTGAATGGCTTTAACAAACACTGTTTCCTAGTTACTGTTGATCACACAGATGTGAAGCCTTGGCAGACTGCCAGTGCAGGACACTAACAGTAGTCATTAATAGTCATTGAAAGGTGATAAAGATACTTCAGTTTAGATGGATGGGTTAACAAATGTGTAGTGATGAAAAGTTTTTTTCCCAATTTAAGTAGAAATTAGCCTTTAGGTGAAGGGTGGAGGATAGAAATAGATGGGCCAGAAGCATTTGAAATGCAAAATAGTATGGTACTCACTCCACGTTTGCAAATCTGAATTTTGCAAATTTGATTATTTGTGAGGCGCACATGCGCCTTGCCCCCATTCTCCTCCTTCCATTCCCTTGCATTTTGCTGGAAATAGAGAAGGCAGGCAAGTATCTGGGCAAAAGGCAAGGGAAAGCAGGGAGGGGTTATGTGCATGTTCCTTCTTTTTCCCCTTTGGAGCTCCATCTCCCATTCTTTTGCTTCTGGTCCTGTAGCTGAGAACTCACACTGAGGCAAAAGGCAAGGGAATGGGAGCTCCCTGCTCCCATTGCTTTGCTTCAGACTCCCTCACTGAGAACACGGAGCACCAAAACAAAAGGCTAGGGAATGGAATGTTCCTTCCATCTCCTTTCAAAAGCACCCCCTCCCATTCCCTTGCCTCCGGCCCTGGCACATGGAAGGCAAGCAAATGGGAGGGGGGAGCCCTGGAAGGGAATGGGAGGAGGATTGTGGGGGGAGTTATTTGCGGTTTTGTCACTCTTGCAAAGATTCTGCACCCTGAACCCTTGCAAAAGTGGAGGTGCCACTGTACAGGCAGTGGTCATAAAACAAATGAAAGTAGCATTGGTAATACAGACAAACCTGCATATCTGTTCAATATATATGGTGAGATAAAACCCTCATTTTTGTGCATTTTGGTGTTTGACATGCACTGAATTGAGGGCCACTACCACAATTGGCGGTCCCCCATTCCCTTGGAAGTTTCTTATTTGTAGGGTCGATGTAACCAGAAGCTGACCCAATGGCAGATAACAACAACAAAGTCTGCTTAGTCTTTCCGTTCTCTCGCTACTTGGCCTGTTGTGCATGGTAGTCCTCAGTGTTAAAGAAGAGGAGAGGAGTAGTCCAACATGCGCAGGTACTTCTCTCCATGTGCTCCCTCTCTGCCTGCCATGGGAACCATGGGAAATAATCATCTATCTGAACCTATCAGACACTGAACGGCAACTGCTTGGGTGTGAATGTTCTGTCTCTCCACTCTGCATCCAACCTTTTGCAGTACATACAGGTGTTTGCCAAGTTGGTGATACATATCTTTATGGGTTGCTAGGAAACAGAGATGGTAGTATTTTACACTCGACAGCTGTAGGTTTTCTCTTGTACTACTGTAGAGCTCAATGACATGACCAGTGACTCAGCGAGTTCAGGTGTTCCCAAGCAGATACTGTTGTACTGAAAAGGGGATGCTTGGTTTTAACGTAATCAGCTAATGTAATAATTTTTAGTCAACTGCTTACTTTTTGTTTGACAAAAGTGTTTAAATATGTAGAAATCTCCATATTGCCCAAACATCAGTATTGGTGCCGTTGGAGGAAAGGAAAGAAATTGAAATTTAATGACCACTTGCCCCATATGCTGATTGAAAGAGAACCCATCTTTAATACTTGCATTTTCATTCCATGTTAGAATAACATATTACAACCGAAATAGCATTTTAAAGAGTTACTTGCTCTTAATCTGCCTCAAGAATAGCTTCTGCTAGTTAATCAACTTAAACTTTGAACCAAAGAAATTAAAGTATGGGGTTTTCTAATTGATGGTTTTGCTGATTTAGGCTAATTATGGAAATCATTTAATATTTTCCATACCTTACTTAGTTATTAATCTGAATGGAGATGCCAGTCAAAAAATCAAAGAAGGGTAGGACTTGGAAAGACAACTATGAAAGAACTAGGCAAGATCCTCAAATGTGAGGATGTATCAGTGAATACTTAAGTCAAGATTGTCTATGAAATTATATTTTTGATATCTATGTATGATTGTAAAAGGTAGACTATGGAGAAAGCTTATAGCCAGAAAATGAAATTACAGTTCTCCCTCCACGTTCACGGGTTTGACCTTTGTGAACTGGATTATTCGTGAGTTGCTCTCTTGCCTCCCCCATTCTCCCCCTCCCATTCCCTGGCCTTTGGCCAGGCATGCTGCCTTCCTTCTCTGCACTCCAGCAAAAGGCAGGTAAATGGGTGAGGGAAAGGTTCACGTGCATGCAAGACTTTCACCCTCCATTCTCCTGCCTGTTGCCCGTGTGGGCAGAAAGAAGGTATGGCATGCGGGCAATGGGTAGGTGAACAGAGTGGTGGTGGGGGAAAGTTTTCCTTTCCATTTCTTTGCCTGTTACCCACATGGCAGAAGGAAGGTGGGATGCACAGGTGACAGGCAGGCAAATGACATGGGTGGGGGAGTGTTTTACCTTCCGTTCGCTTTCCTGTTGCCCATGCTGGCAGAATGAAGGTGGGGCGTGCAGGCGATAGGCAAGCAAACAGAGCATGAGGGAGTGTTTTACCTTGTATTTGCTTGCCTCTCACCCACATGGGCAGAAAAAAGGAAGGACGTGTGGGCAATGGATAGGCAAATGGAGTGGCGGGGCGGATTTTACCTTCTGTTTGCTTGCCTATCACCTGTATACCCCACCTTCTTTGCGCCTGCGTGGGTGACAAGCACGTGGCCTTCCTTCTCTTCATCCTCCATTCTTCTGCCTGTCGCGCACGCATGAGGAAAAAAAGGCAGGCTGCATGGGCAATGGGCAGGCAAACAGAGCGGGGGGAGTGTTTTACCTTCCGTTTCTTTGCCTGTGGTAGTAAGAGACTGTGTATAGATATACCCCACACTTTTTCCTATATGAGTGAGTCTCTTGCTTTACTGCCATTGTCTTTCTTTGCTGACAGAATGAACATGTGCTTTGCTGAACATAGCAATATTTTAAGGAGATTTTGGGTTGTATTATTACATTTATGTATATTTATTTGTATCCTGCCTTTCTCTCAAACTTAAGATTTAAGGCAGCTTAAAAATTTAAAAAGACAAATACCTCTAAAAACACAAAAAGTGAACATCAAAATAGAATTAAACTAATATGTGTATGAGTTATTGGTTGATTGTATCACAAAAGTTCTCACTTTTTTTTATTTTATTTTATTTTATTTTATTTTATTTTATTTTATTTTATTTTATTTTATTTTATTGCCTTTTTCCCAGTTAAGGATTCAAAGTAGCCTACAGCATGAATTAATACATGAATTAAAACAATAGGTTACGACACTGAAGAAGATTTAAAAACTTTTAAGTAAACATTATGTTAAAACCAAGCGTGGGATTAAAACTGGTTAAACATATTGTTATAAGCTTTTTTAAAAAAATATAATAGCACCACAACCCCAAGGTTATGGGAGTTGTAGTAAACTGTCAGTGGCAAAATTCAGCTACAGCAGTAGCGCAAAAAGAAAAAGGGGAGGAGACTTGTGGCTTGAAGTACTTCCACATTAAAAAAAGTTACTCTGCTTTTTTTTAAAGCAGAGTTGTGCTTCCAGGGGGCTTCTAGGAGCAGGAGTTGGCTATAAAGTAAGGAATATGCTTTCCACATGTCTTGTTTCAAAACAAGTGTGCTTCAAAACATATTACGCTGTCAAATTTGGAAGTAGGGGATGCAGAAAATGAGTACAGGAGTGCATGTAGCCTGGGGGCTGCATGATACCTGTCCCTGATTTAAGCCGATCATTATTTCTTGTGTGTGGATGTAGTGAAGTCTAGGTGAAATCACCGAGTACACACAGAAATGTGTAATGAGAGAGGGCTAGGGAGAGAAGATGAAGGAAGGATATTTCTCTTGTCAGTTATATATGTTCCAAATGGGCCTGATGATATAGGAGGGACTTGGCTTCAGTTCTTCAGGTTTTACTGCCTATTGTTCTACAAGCCAAGCCTCAGCATAATGGCCTCTGCCCCTTACAGGGAGGTAGGGAGTATTTTGTATCTGTAACCTTTCACTGAAGAATGCCATTGGGACATTGTGTCTACTGAGGAAATATGGAGTCTAGTGACAGAAAATATGTTGTAAGTACGTGAGAACTTAGCAGCAAATACTGGTGAGCAAATTCCTATCTGTGTATATGTCCCATGGAGCCAAAGTGGCTGCTCCGGATTACATCAAGGCCCCTTGAACGTGCAATCCTAGTCACAGGCAGTGAGTATTCATTGTGCTTTTCCTGATCTGGAACAATGACAATTTTTCTTTCCTTCTTTTTTTAACAAAAGCACATGTGCGAAAGGAGAAAGGTTTTTTTTTAAAGATCTTCTCTTCCACTATGAAAACAGGAAGGCAAGACAGTATCAGCTCTGTAGTTTCTGTCAGTATATAGAGATACATATTCCTGAGTTTGTGCTGTCACCTTTGATACTGAGCTCAGTTGTAATGTCTATGTACATGTATCCTGCAACTTGTATTTCTCACAGCAGCACCTTGGCAACTTGACTGAAATGAGTTTGTTCAGAGTAAAAAAACTATGACAGGTCAGAATAAAAGGATTCTAATGGTAGTAATGACATCTTTGAAATTTACCAGTCTTTGTCTTGATGAAACTTGTATGTCCATAATGTTGACTGTGAAGTCCCTATACATATACATTTGTTCCCCCATACATATACATGCAACTGCCCAGAGAGCTTTGAGGTTCCAAATAGCTCTATTGGTATGCCATCTGTTCCTGGTGATTTATTTCTCCCAAGGGCTCTGAGTGCAGCTTACACTAAACTTTCTAAAATTGTAGGTTCATCTTCAAGTGGTTCTTCCTTGAATTAATTTGTCATCCTTTTGTCTCTTTTATATAGTTCTTCAGTGTATTGTTTCCATTATCATTTTATTTCTTCTTGATCATGCAGTATATTTCCCTGGTGGTCATAGAACATCCCCACTCTTGGTTAAAATTTCTCTTTGGGCTCTCAGATCTTGTGGAAGAGGTCTCCTGTTCTACCTTTTTGTTGTCATTTTCTGTTTCTCTGAGTGACTGTTATAGTAGCTCTCTTTGGCCCTGTGCACAAGTCACTGAATAGTTGCATTCAGGGTTCTGACCTTATTTCTTTCCCCTTTTTCTTTTGCTTCTCATCTGTCCTTAACTGCTTGAAGAATTTCATCTGTCATTCAGTGAGGCTTTTTTTTTTGTTTTTGGCAGCAAAATAGTGTCTTTTTGTATTCTTCCCTCACCATGCACCTGGCTTCAGTCCAGAGTTTTGTGTCCCAGTCAGTTAGGCTTAATGGTGCAAACCTGTTTTTTTACATTATCTTTAAATTCTATAGGGATGTTCCTTAGGTTGTGTTTTGGTACACTGATTGATTTAGTGTTCTTTTTCAGCTTTATTCTAATTTTTGATATTAGCAGTTCGTGATCTGTGTCACACTCTGTTCCTGGTCTTGCTTTGCAGAGAGAATGGATCTTCTCCATCTTCTGCTTCCAGTTAGCAGTGTATCTGATTTCTGTATTGGCCATCAGGTGATACACATGTATGTAGTCACCTCTCTGATTGCCTGAAGAATGCTTTTGCTGTGAACAAACTGTTGGCTTCACAGAATTCAATCAGTCACTCTCCTGTTTCATTTCTTGATCCCAGGCTAAATTATCCTACAGTCTGTTTCCTGCTTTTATGCTCCAATCACCTGTATTTATCAATATGTCCTGTTTTGGCGAGTGATCAAGTTCCTCCTTAGCTCCCATGTGGACACCTTCAATTTCTTCCTCTTCTGCTTCTGTAGTTGGAGCATAAACTTGTATTGTGGTTATATTGATGGGGTTTTCCTCAAAGTCTTATGATTTTATTCAGTCAGATTTTGCATTATATCCTTTGACTGCTTTTGCTACATTTCTCATCTCTATTAATGCCACCCCATTTCTTCTTAGATTTTTATTTCCTGAGTTAAACATTGTGTAACTGTCTGTATCAAAATGTCCCATTCTTGCCCACTTTAGTTCGCTCACCCCAAGTACTGCCAGTTTATATGTTCCATTTCTCATTTTATGATCTCCCCTGATTTATGCTTATCACATTCCATGTTCCTATACTTTGTGTTGTACAGCTTTCTACTTTCCTTTTCCCTCTAAGCATGTCGACAGCTGAATGCCCTTTTGGTGTGAGTCCAGTTGCATCATTAGCACAGCTGTACTCGTAATTGTTCTTTGTTCTTCCTCAGTAGCTTGTTGAGTGTCTTTCAACCTGGGAGTCTCATTTTCTGGCACCATCTTTTGTTTCATTTTGAATTATCTCATCATAAGGTTTTCAAGGTAAAAGGCTCCGGGAATAGTTTACCATTGCTTTCTTCTGCACAGTAATAACAAATGTTAGAATGCTATCGCTGTTGTCTCTGAGAGATCCTCCACCAGTGTCACCCTGAACTACTGCTACCGCTTAGTAGGTGTTTCACATATTCAGTCTTGCACCTCAACAAAAGTCAGCTGGACACAATAGTCCCTCCTAACAGCACTGCTGCCATCAGCATAGCCTCTTCCCTCACAGAAGCACACAGACCGCCGTGGAAAGGTAGTACGATGGTGGGAAGTAATACTTAGCCAGGATTAATTTAATCAAGGAATCTCTGGGAAGCTCTTTTGTTTTACTTCATCCTGAGTATGCGAGAAATCATTGTCTCTTTCATACTATCTAGCCATAACTGAGTACAAGAATTTTCTGACCACTCTTGACCATCCTCTGGAATACAGTTGGCCCTCCATATCCACAGATTCTACATCCAAAGATTCAACCAACCATAGCTAGAAGCAAATCCCAGTGCATACTGACGGTTCACTGTATTCTGGAGATTCTTCAAATCCCCCTGTATGGAGCCCAGCCTTCATTGAGTCTCACAAAGGTCACCTAGCATACCTTATTATCTGCTTTTAGCGTTTCCCTCTGCTCTGAGGCCAAATGTGTATTGTCAGAATTGCACTATCTTGTGGCTTTGTATGCTCTGATAGAGTCTCAGAGCTTATAAAATCCTCATTGGCTGCAATGATTGCATCCATTTCACTACATTGGGAGCCTACAGGCTTATCATAAGAGAGGTGTGAGCGGACTATCAGCATAGATGCATTTGTTGGGCTGTGCATCTTGGTGGTCTACCAAGTGGAGCTCAGGATCTCTTTAAGCCGTGGGCTCTGTCTCAGTGGGTTTTCCTGTCATTTGGCCAAGCTTGAAGCAGAAGTATTGTGGCAAGTTTATATGGGGTCTTGAGCCAGGTACTCCCAACTCTCAGTTAATTTTTTTGCCTTGTCTCTTTTACTAAGTTTCCTTGCCCTTGCAAGTGTTTGTTATTTTCTTCAGGCATGTTAGCTCCCAAGAGGAGATTTTTTTTCAAATGGTCTTCATTCCAAATTCTGTTTTTGGAGTGTGTCCTACACTGTGTCATTTTCTGGGTCCCTGATATATATTTTGCTGGCAACCAGACTTCTACTTGTCACCTGTACGAGCCACTTAGTAGTGGGACTAAAGACCACAGTGTGTTTTGGACTTAAGTAATTACCCATTAATGTGTCAAAACACTAGAGTAGCCTCTGCTTGATTTGAGTTTCAAAATAAATGTGACCTAATAAAAAGCAAAAAAGGCTTTGTTTTCCTTATTTTGAAACTAAGTAATATACTTTCTCTGACTTTATTTCTTCCCTTGTTACTGTTCTGCATAGGTGTGGGTAACTGATGTCTTTCTAGATGTTAGTGGACTGAAATTCCCATCAGCCCTAGCCAGCTTAGCCAAATTCTCCAGTATCTGGAGAGCCAGTAGTTGTTCACTCAAGCTCTAAGCCTATTTATTCTTTGCTTCACATGACTCACCCTGTTCCTTTGGCAGTTGAACTTTTCCTGTTGTGCTTACTCTCCAAAGGACTCTTTCCTTCTTCCTTAATTCCTTTCCCACTCCTTATTTGGTTAAACATAATTCCCACCTCTTTCTTCTTTTACTCTCCTTTTGTTGTTGGGAAAAGTCTACTGGTTCAGGATTAGAGTTTGGTATGCTAATTGGTCATTTCTCCCTCCTGTGAAAAATGGTGGTAGAATAAAACTTGTGTTACTCATTCACAATCTTTGTTTGTGAGTTCATTTCTCAACTTTAGCACAGTGTGTAATCTGCCAAGTACATGCCATCCCTCTGAAAAAATTCCCAACGTTTACTGGTTTTTTGGATACATATGAGAGTTCATGTGCATGTCTGAACAAGGGTATACAGCATCATTTAGTAGTTCCTTCTTATTTCTTTCAAAGCAGCAGACATTGCACCTGGCTGATTCACGCTGTTTTCTCACAATTCTGGGGATATGGTTTTCAGCTCTCTGTATCAGACTTATATTGATACTGTATTATTGTACAAATTGATTGCTTGAGGTCTAAACAAGAGAGGCTGGTCCAAAGAACCATAAGATAAAGGAAAATAGCCACGTGTAAAAGTTAAATAATAGAGTTAAATAATGCAGTCGGCCCTCTACCTTTGTGAGTTTCACCTTTGTGGATTTGATTATTCACGGATTATTTGCTGTCAGCTCTGCTGCTACCCTATGCCATTTTTAATAGGGGCTGCAAGCCTCGCGAGATTGAGAAACTGTGAACGAGACTAGTAAGTCCCTATTAAAAATGGTGTGGGGCAGCAGTGGAAGTGGCAGTAAGCCCCACCAGCCCCCCACTTCTGCCTTGTGAAGGAACCCTGATGCCTCAAAGGAGTCCACAGTGTGTTGAATATGGTGATCGTACTTTTTTTGTATATGTTAAATATGGTTTGGGAGGGCCTAGAGTTATTCTCGGTTTTTCCACATTTACGGGCGGTCCTGTGCCTCTAACCCTAGTGAATGTGGAGGGATGACTGTATTGCAGTAGGGAGGCTTTGTGATAGTTTTCGTACTTCCATTTGTGCAAGAAGATCATATTTAAACTTAGTTCTATTGTTTTCACAGAACACTCCTGTGCAAGGAGTGCAGTCATTCTGTGAGAAGAGCACCTTTAGATGCAGCCCACTGTTAAGTGAATTGAGCTGATAATACAAAAGTTTGTCTAACAACAGCATTTTTACCTTCTGTAGTTAAAACTGGAGAAGCAAGTAACAGTGGGCACAGAAAACCATAGAAAGTCTATGAAAACATTTCCAGCTTACTTCTGTACAAAATGGGAAAAATCTTGCTGGCATAGATGTTTAGTATTTAGCAGGTTTCAGGAAGATAACCTAGATATTTTCTCACTATCTTATCAACACATATGTTTACCTTATAGAGTTAGAGCAGGGATAGAGAACCTCTAAGCTGTAGACTAGATTTGGCCCATGGGATGTCTGCAATCTTGCCCACAAGCCTCATTCCATCTCAGGCAAGGTCAATCTGATCTCCATGACTGGAGACAGTGATGGCGCTTGGAGTGGGGGGGAGAGGAGGGCTACAGCGTGAAGGGGGTGGCTGTTTTTGCGTGGGGGCATGGCCAGGGCACGCAGGAGCGTGGTTACGGGCCGGGATGCCCCAGAAACGTTGCTGCCTGGGGTGAATCCCCCCCACCCCCACATCCCTACACAACTGATTGGAGATATTTCCCACTGCAAATCTTATATCTGTGATTGGAGAAAATAGACTTTCCTTCTCCTCGCCCCACCCCACAAATTATTAAGTTTTTAATAGTTTTCAGGATGGTTGTGTGTCTGTATCTGTATGTGAATGTATTTATATCAATCTCTCCCTCTGTCTCTCTCGGGATAAAATATATTGAGAGAGAGAGAGAATAAAAGGATGGAATCTGGGCAGTCCCATGGCTCTACCCATCTTTGGATGTGGTCCTGCTACTTGGTTATGGACTGGGTGTCCTCCGTCAATATATAATATCCAACATGATTTTGCCTGGAGACAATTTAGCCATCGAGTTGAGAAAAAGTGTCCATTCCTAAATTAGAGGAACTTTTTGCAAATAGTAGGATTAATGTTCTCTTGAATCTCAAGCCAAGTAATTGAAATTCAGCCAGAATAACTTCCCCTAACACTAAGCTTCCTAATGCGGTCAGTAGAATCCCATTATAATCCTCTGTTGCTCCATGAGGCCAATTTGAGATGAGAAGTGTTCTGCTGCAATTGTTCTGAGATGCATTAGTAACATATATTACTATATGTCCTGGCAAATTAAATGAAAATGGTGTATTTGTGAGGACAGAAATATTGATGGTCTTTGTTTCTTCACTTTCAGCTTTTGCGAGAACTGAAGCACCCTAACGTGATTGCATTGCAGAAGGTTTTCCTTTCTCATAGTGACAGAAAGGTGTGGCTGCTATTTGATTATGCTGAACATGATTTGTGGGTGAGTTTTATTTTAGTAATAACAGTTTAGATTTTTTGTTTGTTCAAAAGGGGGCTCCAACAGTGTGCATTAATCTTGGAGTCAGAATAAATTAAAAATCCTTGTCATTTTAAAGTGTTGGTTTCATTTGTATAGTTGGAAAATGGAAATCTTCCTTGCATGCGCCAGAGATTAATTTGTTCAGTTATACCATGAAGGAATCTTTTTCTGAGGTATACCTGATCTGTTTTTGTAAGTGAAAAATGCCAAAAGGTTTCCAGATTTTTTCTTTTCTAGAAATCTCCGTGTCCAGCCGTTAAAAAAAGGTGGTGGTGGGGAACTAAGATTGCTGTGGCTTTGCTCACACAGTTTGAATTCACCTTGGTCTATTCTGTGATGTGTCATTATCATATGAATGCAGATTTTGTGACATGCGTGTAATACAGTCAGAAATCCCAGTTTTTCTTTTTGTTCTGGAATGACGCGGGGAATGAAACAGTAGTTTTTGTTCTCTTCCAAATAATAACTCCATTTAAAATTAACTATTTCTTAGAAATTGAGATGTTTCTTTCCCCTTCCTCAGTTCAGTTGTTAGTGACCAGTGTTGTTGTTTACCGAATTTTGACGCTTGGTTCTATATTCATGACTCATTGGCATAAAATGAGGGAAGACTCAGGAGACCTGTGACTGGGTATCCTGAGCTTTCTTTCTTAATTGAGACAAATTACAGGGCTTTGAGGCTGTGTGAGGAGACTGAGATCAGAAGACAGTATCTGGGAAAGTCCACAGGTTGCAAAAGAATGTTATCTGTACTACAGCTCTCCAGATCTCCAAACCAGCATGACCGCTGCTGGTTTCTTTTCCAACTACTGGCTTCCCAATTCCATGACTATGATCCAGTTTATGGGTCCTGGTACCTACTTTAAAGAAGAAAAACAGAAACTTCAGAAGATCATATCACAGGTTTTTGTAACTCATGTAGTTTGATCTCAAAAAGTGTTTTATAAATTTTGATCATGAAAATATGTAGTGTGGCAGATGTATTTAAAAGAGCCATTTCAGATATTGTGTGCATATTCAGGTTGGGATTTTATATGTGCCCTCATTTTGTATTCCTGAGTTCTTGTGCGTAGTAGAAGTGTCAAACATTTGCTGTGAATAGTTTTGTGATTGTTTCCCACAAAAGTATTCCTACAACTTCTGTCCTGCCTGATCATTTGAAATTATACTAAATCAGGAATACACTAACATGAAAGTTACATTTGCCTATGACAAATTCTGTATTGCTTACAATGGTAAGGCTGATGAGAATCCATAATGAAAGTCATAAGTACCAGTTTACTGCATTTCCATGGTGTTCAAAGAGAAAAAGAAATTTGGTTCAAAATAATATAAAACTGTGAGACTTCATGCTACTGCATGCACCATATAATTTAATTTGGTAGACTTGTTCTTACAGATTTACTAGTTTGCACCCACTTACTTTTGAAGTTTTCCTCATCAAAGTTAATTACATAAAGAATGAATGTATAGTTCATAGCTGAAAAATGTCATAGTCTCATTATGAATAACTTCATTTTATATGCATACACTCTCTACATCAATTGAGTTGATGCTTTTTAAGACCAACCACAAAACAATGTTTTGCTGCTAAAATAAACATGTTCAATCACTCTTTTAATACTGCTTGCATTCTTAGATGCCACATGACCAACCATTTTTTTTGTTTGCTTGCAGGCTGCTGTTATTTAGTCATAATGCAAAGTGTGTTTATTTCAGTGTGTTGTCTAGCTTTTTGTGTCTTTTTCCATGTAACACACCATAACCATACCACTCTCCTAGGCTGTGTGTTTACTAACAATTTTCATATAAACACTTTCAGTATTTGCATGCATTTGTCCTTTGGTGCTTCACTTCCTGAGCTAAATCATGCATCTCATTTACCTCATAAAGAGGTAAAAGTATTTTTGTACAGTTGTCACAGACTAAGGCCAGCTTCAGGCTTAGCTGCAGTATTGGAGAGATAGTTTGCTTTGATATAATGTCAAGCTTTTTCATGAATGTGTGTAAAACAGACTGTATGGATGGGGCCAGTGCAATGGTTCCTTCACACTCAAAACAATTTCTCCCAAATGGCAAGGTTAATTTTTTGTGGGGAACCACATAATTGGACCTGCCTTCTCTGTCATTTTTTTCTATATGTACCTTGATCAGCATCAGAGTACTCTGCATGAAGTAAGCCTCATACTACTGAACAAATATAAATTGACCCAGAATGTTGTGTTATGCTCCTTGCTGGCCACTGCCTTAACCCCTCAGCTTTCACCAGGAGACCTTTTTTTGTACTTTTGCACCTGATAATCTGGATTCCAGAATCTGGCAACTCCACGATCCTAGATCCAGCAACTTTATTATCTCTCTCATAGATTGCTCCCCTACCTCTGTCTCTGCCTGTGCCCTCACAGTCTCTGCATACTGTATAAAATATTTAAAGGTCTGGGTACAATTGTACTTGTGTCTTTAGGAATCATGCCGTTCTTGAAAAGGGAAGATCAGGATTTTGGGAGAAATTTGGGCTAATGAAGGACTTGACCAATGAAATGAAATGTGAAGAGAATGTTACTATAGGCAAAGCCCTGAAAGATTTTATACCATCTATTTTTATAGCCCTGAGAACTTTTCTGGAAAATGTTTGCTTCATTTGGAGTATGTAAAATTGGGTGATGGCCAAAACTTTATCCCCTATTTTTTGATAACACCCCCTTTGCAATTTATCCTAAAGCATCAGTCCATATTTCCCCATTGTATTTTTGCTCACTCCCAACTTTGTCTCTTTCCATGCTGCCTCTTATACTTGGAACAGCCTCCCAATCAACGTATGTAAAGCTCCTTCACTCTCCTCCTTCAAAAAAAATAGCTTTAAAATCCACGTGTTTAGGGACACATTTCGTTTATGAAAACCACATACATTCTTGGTTTAATACTACCTTGCATGCTTTAAGCTAAAAATTAATTTGTTATCAGTTAATGCTTTCAGGATGGAGAAGATGATAGTCTGAGCTATTTTTACAGTTCATACTGAGAACCAATGTGGTATAGTGTTTGGAATGATAGACTAGTAATGTGGGAGCCCAGGTTTAATTCTCTAATCAACCATGAAATCTCAGTGGTTGATTCTGGGCTATTCACTGTGTCTCCACTTCACAAGGTTGTTGTGAAAATAAAATGAGAGGAGGAGAACCAAATATGCAGCCCTAAGCTTCTTGGTAGGATATAAATGTGCTGTGTATATATATTTGAAGGCCAAATTGAAGCAGTCATGAATCAGGTGAAGTATATAAATGTTCTCATCCAGTACAGAGGCAAGATAAAGTTGGGCTCATAAGTTTTACTAGAAATAAATAAGAGAAAATATGTAAATATTTTAGGGTTGAATCCAGCAAAAATAATTGGAATGTAATCTCTGCATGAGCTGAAGTTGCCAAACATTCTTTAAAAGCAGAGCACATTACCGTAATCCATATAGGATGTAAATAAGGCATGGATCACTATGGCCAAATGAAACATCCCAAGGAATGGGTGAAGTTGGTACACCAACTGTACTAGTTTTAATTGCATCCTAGCCAGTCCTGAAACCTGAGTATCCAGGTTCAAAGTTAAGTCCAGGAGTATACCCAAAGTGTGAACCTGAGTTTTCAGAGGTAGTATAACACTATTCAGCATAGGTTCAGGTTCAGTTCCTATTATCTGATCTGCCTTGTGACTGACCATGAACACTTCTTGTCTTATTTGGATTAAGCTCCAGTTTGTTCACCCTCATCCAGTCTTCGAGTTGAGGTGAAAAGGAGAGACAGAGTGTGGTAGTGAAAATGTGAAAGCCTGCACATTTGATTTATCAGTATACTACCTATAATATTTATTAATTCTGTCACATTTTCTTTCAGAAAATAAACATTTTTCCAGTTTTTAAATGGATATGAAGACAATAACATTTTAATAAAATATTTTTTAGGAAACAAGGCTAGGCAGCTCTTCATTGGGGGATTTTTAGGCACTGTACACATGTATTGACTGTTCTTCTATCTTTATGATGACTACATACCAAAGGATATGGAGAAAAAACTAATTAGGCATTTTTTGAATTATCCATCCTATGATCTGTAATTTATTAGTACTTAAGATTTTTTGGTCTATAATGCACATGTTATGTGAATATTAAGTTCTTAGGTCTTAATTCATTTTTTTAATGAAATGTGCTGGGCACTTACCAAAATAAATATAGACTTAAGTAATCCTATTTCTTGAAGACATCGGTTACACAAAAGTTATGATTGACTATGCAGCTTCCCTCAGTTTAAGGTAGCAATGCAGAATTGTAGTATATTGCTTAGGGATTTCTTCCCAGGCTTCATCCCCTTCTCTGAAAAGTGTGTAATTCTGCATCACTCTTTAATAGTCTTCTATTCTACTTAAACTCTAAATGTGAAGGATGTGTTAGAACCAGAGTTTGGAAAAATTACCTTCTTGCACTATAACTTCTTGATTTCCCCATCCACATGTTGCTCATACCTCTGGAGGATTCTCAGAGGTATAGACCAAAGAGTAATTTTTCCAAGCATGAATTCATGACTTCATCCTTAGAAAATCTTATTCCTAATGCGAAAAGTACAGAAATCTGAGTATGTTTTCTTAATTCTAGTGTAAATGTGACGCTGGATCCCTGCAAATCGTTGTCTGCAAGTTAGGCTCAAATTAGCACTTTGTTTCCTGTTTTGTATCCATTCTTTGCCATGATTTTTGCCCTTTCTTTTCTTGTCAGGCTTAATTTGCTTATTATAGGTTATGGATGGTCACCAGAGTAATTAAGTAACCATCTTAATTGGAGTTTGAAAAAAGTTTGCCAACCTTGGTTAACAGGAGAGATGGTTGATAACACAACTATGATTCTGATCATGAGTGAAATCTGACAAGGGAAGGGTGGATTTCTGTGACAGGAGAAAGGAAGCCACCAAGGGTTATTCCTGAGGCCTGCTCCTAGTGTAAAACTTCAGTTTACCATGAGGCTTTCAGTGTGTATGGACTGGAGCTCAGTGAGAAAGACGCTTTACGTATGACTAGACTTTCAACTCTTTTTTGTATGACTAGACTTACAGGGAGAAAGACACTTTACCTATAACTATACTTTCTGCTCTCTAACGTTCCATGTGTTACAGAGTTGGAAACAGGGTTTCAGGCTTATCTGTGATGACCTATGGCTCAGATTCAGGCCCTTTTTCCTGTTGGCTTTGGTTGATAATGTTGGTAATGTAAGAAAAACAAAACCAACAAATTTGTCAGGTTTGCGTGTTAGATTTTAGTTGAAGTCCTTGGAATTCTTAAGCAGAGATCTCCAGACCCCATGACTCAAAAAAGGGGGGGGCGGGGGAGAAGGAAGGAAAGGGAAAAGACTAATGCCAAATCATTATGGAATTTCTGTAAAGCTGTGGGACAATTGCATGGAAACTGGAAAACTGTCAATAAGAAGCAAATCTTAACATGAAATCCATTACAACTCAGTTACAATTACAATTCAAACAGGTTCACAGCCAGGTAGATTGAAACCTCAATCACCTTAGTTTATTTTTCAGAAACATTACTGTTGGCCCTCCACATTTGCTAGGGTTAGGGATGCAGGATCCCTGCAAAAGTGAAAAAGCTGCAAATTTCAAAATGTGTGTGTGTGTACCTGTGGGAAGGAGAAGGACATGGTGGAGAGAATGGGCACCCAGGATCCAAACCAGGTCAGGGAAAGGAGAGGGAAAAGGAATGGGTTGCCATCGTGATCTTTTCTGTCATCTAACTCCTTCTTTGAGTGCAAGGGGGCACTGGAAGAAAGTTTGGGGTGCTGAGAAATCGTGCCATAAGCTGTCCTTAGTTGGCCAGGAGGCAGCAGGTGGAGGTGGAGGAGGACCAGATGTGGGTTTTTAAAGGGCTGCATGGCCTGATCAGACCCACCAAATGGGAAGGTTCCCCTCGAAAAGAAGCACTGGAGACGGGGAGGGCAGGGGTTGGAGAAACTCACAAATAATCAAATCTGTGAAAGTGAAATCCAGAAATGTGGAGGCCTGATAGTATTTAGAAAAGCATTTTAAAAAAGAATATACTTACTAGCCATTTTAGATTCCAAAACTAAAAGGCTTCTAATTTCTACAGTACCATTATATGAAAAATTTATTCTTGCAAGATATGTTGATGTTTGTGCTCTTTTTATTCTAGCATATTATCAAGTTCCACCGTGCCTCAAAAGCAAACAAAAAACCCATGCAGTTGCCAAGATCCATGGTAAAATCACTACTTTATCAGATTCTTGACGGAATCCATTATCTCCATGCAAACTGGGTGCTTCACAGAGACTTAGTAAGTACTTCAATTTTTAATTGTTTAAAAATAGTTTGAATTATATCTGTGTTTTAGGGAAGTTGAATAGACAAATATTCATCTTGGAAATTGCCTTGCTCCTTCCTGTTGTTGCCAAATACTCTTAGAAGTTTTAAAAATGAAAATAAATTTTGTGTTTTCAACTTCAGTATAGATAAGAAATCAATGATGCTCCATCCAGTAACAGATACAGGTATTATAAACGGCCACTTACCCCTTTGTTACCACTGATAACTAATGTGGTGGCTTCTCCTTTCTAACGTTCAGTCACCGAGTTGCTGTTTCTCTGGAATTTCCTCTTAATATGGAAAATCATTTCTTAGGAGCAAACTGGCTGTATAATTCTGTCACCAGTTTAAATAACCGTTAAATAATATTGAGCAGGAATAATATTGAGCAGAATTAATATCTAGAAGAACAGTCTAAGAAATAATGTCTGCTAAAAGATGACAGACATTATTGTAAGATAAATAGGTTGACAAATCTTCCGTGGAAGTAAAAAGTCAGCATAGAAGGCAGGTTTAGGGAGAATACAGCCTGCAGTCTGCATACTCCCTGGGTCCTTTTTGTGAGCTACTGGTTCCCCCCGCAAAATTAAATATTTTAAAAAATTGATGCTTCTGTTTCTTGGCAGAATTCAACAGCTAACCACTCTTTGCAGTATAGTCAATAGAGAAAGGAATTACCCTGACTACAATATTGACTATAGAGAGCCAGTATGGTATAGTCATTCGAGGGCATGAATTGTCTTGAATGTACAGTATTGAAGATAGCCATTGCTATAGTCAGTATCTTGTTGTTATTGTGTGACTTCATGTTGTTTCCAACTTATGGCAACCTTAAGGCAGCTCTATCAGGGGTTTTTTGGGGGTGACAGTGTGTCATGTACCCAAAGTCATTCAGTGGGTTTCTGTGGACTAGGGTTCAATTCCCTGCTTGGCCATGGAAACCCACTGGGTGACTTTGGGCACATGACACACTGTCATCCCCAGAAAACCCCTGATAGGGTTGCCTTAAGGTTGCCGTAAGTTGGAAACAACAAGAACTCACTCAGTAACAACAAGATCCTGACTATAGCAATGGCTATAGTCAATACTGTACATTCAAGACAATTCATGCACCTTTATGGTTCACTGATAAATATAAGTGTGTGTGTATATGGGTATCTATATCTATCTAGCTCGTTAATGAAGCATGTGTCATTAATTTTAGTTTTTAATAATGACTTGAGGAGTGTTAAAATTTAAATAGCATGTAATGAATTATTTTTAATTTCAGCTAATTCTAATCTATTTGACATATGTGTAACTAGTTTTTACTTAGTTAATTGTAAATAAAACCTGTTAAACTCCAAAACACTGCAATAAAAGTGGCTCTTAAACATTTGGCCAACTTGATTTGTGGAATCCACCTTCTTGGCACTTGCCTTCCCCTGATACAAGAGAGACAGCATGGTGTAGTGGTTAAAACATTGGATTATGATCCTAGGGGTCAGTTTCCCACTTGGCCATGGAAATCCGCTGAGTGACTCTGGGCACATCACGAACTCTCAGTCCCAGAAGAGCCTTTGATAGCTTCACCTTAGGGTCACCATAAGTTGATGACTTGAACAACAAACAGCAACAACTGATTTTTTGCCTACCGTTATGGGTCAATCCATTCTTGTTTGAAGCATAATTGGCTGCACCCCTTCCTTTTGATTTCATCAAGTTTCCCTAGATGAAAATACTGGTAAAGGAGTGTATAATCTTTGCATTTTTTATGTGTAAGGAGAGGAAATTTGGTTACTAATGTCAGCTTTTCACTAACTGCTGTGCTTGAACTAATTAAGGCACAAAATGGAAAAGAGTAAAATGTCTAGTTATGTTGCCAATACCCAGTGTTGTTCATATTAAACTATAGAATCAGGTAAGGTGTTTCAGATCTGAGTTCTTGGACCATTTTGTGTTCTGCTGATGCTCGAAGATCATCCTTTGATACTCTGATGGTTTCTTCATAGTCCAGTATGATTGGTTGGTATTTATCATTGTGACCAAAGATTGGAATAAACTAGCTTCAAGTAAAGAGGTATTTTTAATTTATTTTTTTCCACAATAATAGAAGCATAATTAACTTACATTGAGACTCTAATGTGACAGTGGATAACTTCACTCCATAACTGTAATTGGTTATAGTCACTTTTAAAGGGTGTGTTGGCCTCCCTACTGAAGTGCGTTCTGTACCACTGCTAACTCATGGCTTATAATTTTCTGGGTTTTTTTAAGAAACAAAAAGTAATCATCTTTGTTACTTTTGAGTATCAAGAAAGTACAGTCAGACCTTCACTTTTGCGGATTTGATTATTCTCAGATTATTTGCTGTCACCTCTGCTGCCTCCCTATGCCATTTTTAATAGGGACTGCAAGCCTAGTGAGACTGAGAAACTGCAGCTTGTACATCCCTATTTAAATTGGTGTCAGACAGCAGTGAAAGGTGGTAGGAAGCCCCACCAGCCACCCACTTCTGCCTTGTGAAGGAACCCTGATGCTTCAAAGGAATCCATGGTTGGTTGAATATGGTGATCATACAGTTTTGTGTGTTAAATATGGTTTGGGAGGGCCTAGAGTTATTCCCGGATTTTCCACTTTCCCGGGAGTCCTGACTGCAGATAATTCTTTCTGACAAACTGCGAGTATAACACCAAAAATTACTTTTGATGCTTTTGAACTATAACTGTAATTAATTACTTAATATACATTTTTCTTCTGATTAGTTAGGCACCTTTTTCTAACTGAAATGTTCAGCTGATAGGAAGAACAGATTAATGGAGTAAAGCTATTTGATTTTGTAGAGGCAGAGAAAGCTGTGAAATGGATGGCTAAAGCATACCACGGTGATCCAGCCACGTTTTTAGGATCTGATATAGAAGTAAAAGCTGTGCTACCCCCTTTAAGAATTTCTTCCTATTCTCATATTTTCTACTTGCTTGTTTACAGGTAAATATTACAGATTTCCAGTGCCTTATATTCAAAGCCAGGTAGTACTACTGTCCCTCCGATGTTTTTGTGACAGTTCTTCTGATTTTCCTGTGTATTGCCCTGAAAATAAGCTTTGAGGCTTATTGTGTAACTTAAAAGTTGAAATTGTTACTCATTTCATTACCTTTTTATTTTGACTAACTTTCCTTGTATATGTGTATGTGCCCTGAGGTTGCCTGCTGACTTATGGTGACCCCATGAATTTCAAAAGGTTTTCTTATAGCCACTCAAGGGTCTAAATACCCTAAAGGCACTAGATCCTGTCTGATATTGGAATCTAAGTGGAGTCAGCTCTGATTAGTACTTAAATCAGAGACTACCATTGAATACCAGGTAATGTTGGTTGTATTTCAGAGGAAGGAACTGGCAAAACCATCTCTGAGTATTCCTTGCCTACAAGAACCCTGTGAAATTCATGAAGTAACCATAGGTCAGACGAAAGCACATACACACATACATAGTCACATTTATATGGGTTTAGTTCCTGTTTTAAGTTAAGTTATACTTTTTCATATTACAGGAGTTCCATTAATATGATAAAATTTAGAAGGCTAACTATACAAGAACACCCTGAAGGAACTTAGGATATTGAGAGTAAAGAAGATTGATGCAAGAGAACATGTTGACAATTCTATATTTTTAAAAGAACAATGGGAAGTGCTATTTATCTTGTCCCCCAGAAAACAGGGCATCATGCAATGATTAAGTGTGCTTTTCCAGCTATGAATACTAATACTTATATTAGAAAGCCTGTGAAGTGGCACTGGCTGTGAAGCAATGTACTGTGTCATAAAGAACTTATTGTTGGACAAAACTGAAAGGGCTGGCAAATTGTAGCCCAAAACTGCTATATCCTTTGCAAGGATCCTAAAATAATGTGTTTCAGAGCTGATGAGGTTTAGGGTAGTTTTAAGCTACTGTTTCCACTTCACTTATCTGTTATTGGTTATAAAGTTACTTCATGTTAGATGGTTTTACTTGAGGTTGGTGAATTAAATATCCATGTTGGGAAGGAGCTGTAACTTAAGTTTCAGAACATCTGCTGTGCAGATGGTGGGTCCTAGATTCAGATCTTTCAATCTCCAATTAAAAAAAAATTAAGCGCAGGTGGTTAGAGACAGCTCTGTCAGAGGCCTTATAGACTTGCTTTTGGTCATCTTACATGGAACTGGGCTAGCTAGACCAATGGTCTGATTTATTATAAGATCAATCAGCAGAAGCTGGAAAAATTATTCTTTCTTTTTTTTAACTGCAGCTCCTAGAATTCCAGCCGGGGAATTAGGGGAGTTGTAGTCTAAAAAAGTAACTTTGCCAAGCTTTGGTATTGTCACATATGTTGTGGTATATTTAGAGAAGACTGGGTGTTGTTTACATTAAATCTATTCAGGAATATCTGGAACAGAGCCTTGAGACAAAGATGCAGAGCAGACCCAGTTTCAGATTGGACTCTGGTCTAACTCTCTATCATGAAGAGAGACAAAAGCCAGCCTGGTGATGCAGGAGCAGTTTGTTTGCCAAGGAAAACAAACCTCCAGATTAAATCTCTACATTAAAATGCTCTGATGTGATGCATAGATTTCCCTCCAGGCTAGCCCCTGCAATTCCTGGCCCCAGGAAAATCTATCACTGTTACCCTACCTTCCAGTCCCCTTATAAAATCCCCCTTTGGGATTTGGAGTCATAGACCTTCAGGTGACTTCACTGTGGATAAGGCCATTTCCACACTTCACTGTTATAGTGCTTTTAGTCCACTTTCAACATCCTGTGGAATTCTGGACTTTGTAGTTTACTGAGGCCAAAGAGCTCTCTGGCTGAGAATTCTAAATGCCCCTCCCTAACTGCAAACCTCAGGGTTCCAGAGGATGCTGAAAGTGGAATAATAGCACTATAACTTGTAGTGTGGAAATGGCCTAAATGTATATGCGTGTGTGTGTGTGTTAGCTTTATATTCCTTGTAATCAACTTGCCTCACACTTCCTTTAGGGTGGTGTTTATTTAGGGGTTTTTATTAGGGTAAATAATGCTGTCCAGAGTCATATGTACAAAATAACTAGCATGACAACTTTATTTAGTAACAGACAGAATAAATGCTTTGAAGTTTCAGTTCTTAGTTTCAAACGATTACCACTGTTCCAATTGCGTTGTGTCAGACCCTTTGCCCAACTCCACTCAAACACCCACTGCTCAGTAACTCCCCTCAGACAACTGACTCTTCCACCAGTCTGTTTCCAACTGACACCAATGGTCTGCCTTCAACTATCAGAGGTAAAAACCCTTTAAAAAAGGGTTTTTGCAGAAGCTCCTCCCTTTCCTCATAGATTTCTCTGCATTGGGATTGGCTGCCAGCTGGTATTCACCCCCCCCCCTTTTATCCAGGGAGCTCTCAGGCAACATTCTAGTCAATTATCTTCCTCTTGAAACTATTGCAATATCATGTCTGATAAAGAAAAAAAGTTTTAGCTGGTACTGAAACAACTGCAGTATTGGTGAAGCAACTGCATTACTGGAGCCATTCAGATGTCCTTGGGGAAAGTATTGCATAGCTGAGTTGCCACAATTGAGACAGGTTTCTCTTTTGTTGGCACCTAGTTTATCTGAAATAATTGGACAAAAGCCTACCCTGATAATCTTAGGTAACAGGCATGCTGATAAAAGGAGAAACTTCTGTAGATGTTGAGGTGAGCTCACAGTCCAGTCTGGAATAACGGCTGAAGTGTTTGACTGGGATTTTGCTCCACTGAGCCATTAAATTCTTTGGATGGCTTTAGATCAATCACATTCTCTCAGCCCAACCAGTCATACTTTTTCAGAGTTTTGTGAAGATAAGGTATGGAAGAGCAGAGTTATATATTTTTTCCTTATTGGAGCAAATACGAATTTAAAAGTAACTGATAAAAGAAATAAACTCCATCATTCTTTGAGTCATAGCTCCCTTTGGGAATCTGATGAAAGCTACAGAATGCCTTCTTGGGAAAGTGCATTTACACGCTATTGTCAAAATGACACAATGGAAATCAAAGAAATATCTTTTGGAGCAGTTTGTGCACAGTTCATACACACTCTGAACCTGCAGAGTATCCATGGACCCGAAGTTAAGAATTCCCATCTAAATGAAAGCTAATGCAGTAAAGAATACTTTTATATGAATTTAGCTGGCTTTGGTCAGCTGGCCTTGGTCATGTCAGGGTCATTGTTTCAGCCTTCCCCAACCTGGAGCTTTCCATAATTTCACAGCCAGCAAAGTGGAAAAGGCTGCAATATATAGTAATATCCTCTGACAGTGCATTACCATGTTTCAGATAAGAGCTTTGTAGCCATATTGTTGCAGGTGAATGGGGGAAATTACACTTGTTGCAAGGTAGGTACTGCAACTGCAGCTAAAGAGTTAATAGTGTAGCATCATTTTTAAAAACATATCTACAAAGTCTTAGTTATTGTGCTCAATGGAGGATAGTAATAATTTTCATTATGTTAATATTTTTATATACAGGTACTTGTACATGTGTGACTCAACATGGTATAGATAAATAAAGCCAGCCTTAAACCATTTACAATAATTAACTGCATTCTTTGTTGATAGTTCACCTGGATGCTTGACTTTTGCTTGTCAGCTTCAAAATTGTTAACTGAATACTTCTCCTGCTACTTGGCAAACTACGGCAGCTTTTATGAAGAAGAAAATCATTGCTGTGGGTTATATTGGTTTCATGGCATTTTCTTTGCAATAAAAAAGGAAATATATTTCACACTGGAAGGTATTATTCCCAGAGAGCTTGGAAAAATACCTGTTTATAAAGTTGGTCAAAGAGAAGTATAATTCATATGCAATTATAGTGTTTGATGTGTCAAAAGAGAATTATTATAATTTTAATAACTTGTACTCTTCACCAAGGAATTAGGAGATACACATTCAGTGTAAAACCAAGGAAAAGCATTTGTGTTTGCAATTAAAGTACTCTTGGTGCTTGTAGTTTTTGCTGTTTAATTTCCCACAAGTTATTTTAACTTGGAAGGCTGCTTATAAATAAATAAATGGAATGGAATGGAATGGAATGGAATGGAATGGAATGGAATGGAATGGAATGGAAAAAGAACTTCACTGCCTTTTCAGTCTTTGTTGGCTTTGTAAACAGTAATATGGAAGAATACAGTGATGAAAGCTATTATCACTCTCAGTAGAAAAGAATCACAAATATAGTGCAAAAATGAAATGGTACTCACACATTCGTTTTGAGCTACAGAGGAATTGAAACAGTCACTTTCTCTGAGCATACGCTGGAATATTTTTATTGTGGCTTTCCTAATGGTAAATGTAATCCAAATAATAACAATATCAGAATAGAAGATTATGTTGGAATTCAAATTATATATTACAAATTATTTTGAAAGAAGAGATGCATAGTCCCAAGAATACTGATAACATTTCTGATCTGTATATGAAGGATTGTCTAAAACTATCTAGTAATTTTTTCAGCATATAAAACACTGATTCACATCTCTTGTGGCTATTTTCTATTTTACTGTTTGTCATTAGTATCATAAGTATTGCTGTCTCTGATGGTATTGCTGTGTCTGATGGCAGTTAGTTGCCTTTCTCTGTTTTCATAAGCAGGTTTTTTAATGCTTGCATTGACTTCCATTTCTGTTATTCCCCAAAAGCAATTGCTGTACATCTTGCCCCAGCCTGTGTATGTATGCTATTGTTGATGACAAGTTCTCTAAATGCTGTAGAGGTTATTGGCTTTTCTGGTGGATACTGAAGTTGGTGTCTCTGGACAGTATCATGCATGGACATTGTACATCTGAGTCTGCACATCATAACAGGCATTTGGACCATGAGCCAATCTGTGTGCTGTGCTCCCGATTGGTTGGCAGCTGCAAATGCTGGCTAGCTATCTTTTATGTTTTCTTTTGAATACACTCTTCAGATTTCACACATGCTTTGAAAGTAGAGGTTTATGAAACTGTTCATGGGCTTGCTGTGCTGCTGTTGAGGACACCATGAAGTTGATTCTGGGCAAGTTATACCAGCACAATAACCACCAAAATAAAATTCTGCAATAGAACAATGAAATTTTTGTTTATTTTTGATCTCCTGTTCTTGATATTTCAAATGATTTACAACTTGTAGAACTTTATGAGAAGAAGCCATATTCCATTGTTTGCTGCTGCTGTGGATTTACAAGCAGAACTGTTATGGGATCATATTCTACATCCCACTTAAGAAACAAGTACTACCAGGATGCGTGCCTTGCCTCAGAGGCTCATGACATTAATTTTACTACCATGGCAAAAGAAACAGTATTATAGGGCTGGAGATTCCCTGGAGATTAAAACTGGTTAATATCAGGCCTGAAAATCTGATTTTGAATATTTCTAATAGGCTGCATTACTGCATGTGATTGGTGTGATAGTGACAGTAAAAACTGTGAATGGATATCCAGGAGTGCTTATAACTTGCATCTGTATCTCTATGTTCTTGAATAGCAGCCATCGCCCTACTTCCACCCCAAATCTGGTATCTGTATGTTCTTCCTTCCTAGGGCAAATGCTTTCTAGAGGCAGTGGGTGGAGACGTTTCTCAGGACCACAGATGAGGAGAAAAGTTAAACCCTACTTCCACCTGTGGCGCCATCCCAATATGTACATGAAAATGTCGTTATGCATTTAATGTAGCATGTAATTTTGGCTCTTAGAATATTTCTGGAAATGAAGATTTTTTTTGTATAGGAGGACATCATGGGGGAATGATCCCTTAGAAGAGGGCCACATTTCAGGAGATTCATTGTGTCCTTTCATTGTGAGCGTATATTTCTGGCAGTGTGGATGATGATGAAAAGATTCAGTTATGGAAGATTCAGTCACTAGGAATGCAGAGAGATGAGTTGATGTAGACATGATGTTGGCTTGCATGGTGGGGTGAAGGCTGTAGATAACATGTGCTGTAGTTTCTTTTCTTTTTCCCCCCACATTAAAAAAAATTAATAAAAAAGTACATTAAAACATTAATTTACAACAATTTAAAAGCTGTTCAAACATATTTGTAAGCTGCCCTAGGAACCTTTTTGGCTGATGAGCAGTGTATAAACCCTCTAATAAATAAGATATACAGTACCCAACTTAATGACCAGACCATCAAAGACCTAGATAAATCAAAAGATCTTTGCCTGCCAGCATAAAGAGAGCAGAGAGGGGCCAAACTAATTTCTCAAAGTGGGGAATTCCACAGCCACCAGGAAGGCTCTGCCATGTGTCCTCACTACATATCTGTGATGGTGGTAGGTCCAAGAGAAAGCTGGTTCCACAAGATCTTAAAACTTGGGCAGATTCATAAAGGGAGATACAGTCTTTCAGATAGCCTGGACCCAAGCCATATAGGACTTTATATGTCATAACCAGCACTTTAAATTGTGCCCAGAAATGAACCGATAGCCAGTGAAGCTGTCTCAACAAAGGAGTTGTATGTTCCCTGTAATCAGTCCCATGAGCAATCTGGCCACAGCATTTTGGATCTGCTGCAGTTCCTTAAACAGTTTACAAAGGCAGCTCCGTGTTTGGTATGCTACAGTAATCTAGACAGGATTTAATTGATGTCACTCTGGCCAAGTCTAACATCTCCAGGAATGGGTATGCAGTAGCACTGACTGTGTAAGTACAGTTAGGGGTTGGGGGGATGATGTAGTCTGTCACTATAGTAGATGGTAGCATATGGTGGTTCCAGTAGCATTCTCAGGCCTTGGAAAGACTCAATGACTCAAGCCACTGAGGCTGATGATTAGATCCTCCTGGCAAGGGCCTGAGGACTTTGTGCTCCAACTAAGCCTTCCCTAAGCAGTTCATTTAAAATACATGTTTTATGATTGCCACCAAGCTGATACTGTGGGGCTGTGTTTGCCTTTTCGACACAAATCCTATGAGACAATGAAAACTGTGTGAATGTCTTATCTTTGTCCTTGGTACCATGTTGAGATTTAGTTTGTATTCATTTTATGGACATTGTTTGTATCTTCAAGATACAGTAAGTCTTTAGAAAAGGTTTCGAATATGCATATTTAGCATTCTGCTGTTGCATAGTGTTGCTGATTGTGTCTTTTAACAATGTGCTATTCAGCATGTGCAGATGGTGAATAGCAGAACATAGTGGTACTATTGTGCACCTTTTAAAGAAACACTCTGAAATTTGCAATTAAAATTTGAAATCTTTAATTCAAAATGAACTAAAAATGTTGGTTAATTCATTTTTCAGTCAAAAACTTACTATATAGCATTGGTTTAAAGAAACATAAATTCTGTTTACTTTACAAAATAAGTTTCCTTTGAGGTATTCCCAACTTCCACCCAAGTAGAGACTAAAAAACAAGATTTCTGAAAACTAACTAGCCTCCTTCTATAAATAGTGAGGTCACATTTTTGCCCTTCTGCTTCCTCCTCCCCCAGCCCAAGGCTTCTACATTATTTGAAGTTTTGAACATACTTCAGTGAGTCTAAAGCCACCAAGTTCAGTCAGATGTGCACTTAAATATTACATTTTAACCACTACCTAAATTTCAGGCTACTATATGTTGGGAAATGTTTTCATGCCTTCTCAGAATTTCAATAGTGTATCAGGTGAGAAAAAGAATTTCCCTATGTTATTACTCCTATTATAGACACCAACATATTTAAAAGTATCTTCACATATTATAAATGTGTAGTTTTAAATTTCTTCACATTTAAGGACTAAACATAGCACTTTAAAATTCATGAGCAGACCTTCTGCCTTTTTGCATTTATTTTCAAAGAATGCAGCTTCCTATATCCATCAGTGTTTCAGGAACATAGCACTGTTGGGAGACAGCAAAGTTTAATATTGCCCTGTTAAGATTTTCCTGATCCTGCTATTAGCAATTTAGGATTTATAGAATCCAATTTAGAATTTATTGAAACCTTCACTTTCAAGTGAAGGTCAAAATATGCAAATACTAGAATCAGTTGTTATATCTCCCTTTAAAAATAAAAGTCCTTTAAAAACTCCCCAGGAAGCAGAAGAGCCCATCAATTTGTGAACATGGAGCCCTAAAACACAGTTCCTTCAACATAAGGGGGCCCTGAATGTGAGCATGTTCTCACTGATCACCTGTCGCTGGAAAATTGCAGTCCTGAATCTCTTCGCTGCTAGAGATCATACACAGGTGGATTACCTTAAAAGTCTTCTTATGTATTCTGATAAATCTTGTTTACTAACTATGAGGGAAAAGCCACAACTGTCATTCTTTCTCTTCCTAAGTAGATGATAAATAGGATTTATAAGACCATATAGAAGATCTTCCTAAGGTAACAGAGGGGAAAGCAACATTGTCTTGTGGCTGTGGAAGTAGCTGCAGGAATTCCTTAGAAAGATCTTCACCTGAACACTCAGCGGCTTTATTTGCGGGACTGATGGCAATTAAGCATATTCCAGCTGTCTTGCATCAAACACATCCTTCAGGATGCCGCTTCCATATGTTGGTTCCCATTCTGGAGCCTCGGTGTTTTGATAGCATTTATTAAGCTCCTCATGAGTTTTTGGAAGGTAAGGGTATTGTATTTATATTTGCTGAATAGTAATGGGAGATAGGTAGGTTTCTGTGAGTTATAATCTCTTAAACTCTGAACTTAATTCCTAAGATCAAATTGCCTTTTGTATATTGCAAGTGTTTGTTCCTCCCAGTTCCTGCGCCAAGCACTTTGCCTCCTCACAGAAAAGACTATGGCATGAGAATACAGAGGGCTATAAAGGTGTATATCAGAAGAACCAAATGACTTAGGCATTCAGAATATTCCTTATACAGGCATACCCCAATTAACAAAGTAGATGTGTTCTGAGCTTTACTTCTTTAACAGAAATTTGGATGCCAGGGATAGAAATAACATGGAAAGAATAGGGATAGGTTGTTGCTGTTGCTTTTGTTGTTTGTTGTGTGCCATCAAGTCATTTCTGATTCATGGCAATTCTAAAGTAAATCTTTCATGGGATTTTCTGGAGCTGAGAGTGTGTAATGCACCCAAGGTCACCCAGTGGGTTTCCATGGCTAAGTGATTCTCCAGGATTGTAATCCAAGACTCAAACCACTACACTGTGCTGGCTGTCAGGGATAGGTTCCTACACTACAAAAAGAAGTTCAACATGTTTCTGAAAAGCTTTTTATTCAAAGCTGACATTATGCACTTGTGAAATGAAACAACCAGGTCAAATAAACCTTGTCTAAGTAAACAAAAACATTTTTGAATCACCTAGAGACCACTTGAAAACTTCTTCCAAAATGGATCTCAATTTTTTATTATTATTTTATTTTATTTTATTTTATTTATTTAGTCTTTCAACAACCTCCACTTTTCTTATAATTTCCATTTTGGTGGCAAAACTTATGGATCTATTCTTTTTCAACATCCCAAGGTAGCTGGTAGCTACTGAAGTGGGCTAATCTGTTTTCCCCCCTTCTTTATGTTTTGCTCATTAAGTGATTCTGGAGGCAGCTCCTTTCCTTGCCTGTTGTGCTTGAGTACTCACAGCCACAGTAAGATCATCTATGCTGGAATCCCATCTTTCCCAGCTCAAATTTTATTGCATTGCTTACTATAGAGACAGTACTGCAACCCAGTATTGAAAGTCTGTCTTTCTTCAGCCCTGTAGCGTTGGCAGTCCTAATGCCAATGCTACAGAAAACTTCCAACTAGACAGAAGATAAGAAAAAAGAATAGTAAAGGGCTAAGCTCCTATAAAAAGATTTTGTAAAAAGGACCTTCTGTATCAGAGGCTTTGCTAAGTTAGGCATGCCTGTATTGTACTCTAATTGAGGATATTTCAAAAATAGAAAATTATATTTATGTTTTCATGAGATGTCTTGGTAGTTGGTGCATTTAAAAAATGTAAAAAAAAAACTCAAGATGAGTTTGCAAAGTCTTGCCATTAATTTATCACTTTGTGAACTACAGTCAGCCCTCCACATTTGCGGGTTTCACTTTTGCGGATTTGATTATTCACAGATTCTTTGCTATCACCTCTGCTGCATCCCTATGCCATTTTTAATAGGGACTGCAAGCCTTGTGAGGCTGAGAAACTGCAAACGAGGTTTGCAAGTCCCTCTTAAAAATGGTGTGGGGCATTATCAGTGGAGGTGGCAGGAAGCCCCACCAGTCCCCCACTTCTGCCTTGTGAAGGAACCCTGATGCCTCAAAGGAATCCACAGTGGGTTGAATATGGTGATCAGACTTTTTTTTGTGTGTGTTAAATATGGTGAGGGAGGGTCTAGAGTTATTCACAGTTTTTCTACTTTCATGGGGGTCCTTTGCCCCTAACCCTAGCGAACGTGGAGGGATAACTGTACTGCAGTAGATCCCTTTCCTGTCCCAATTCCAACTACTAACAAAAAAGAGAAAATTGGTTCCTTTTATGTATTGACTGGGAAGTCAGGAAGACCCACCCTGATGATGTTCAGACAAAATTTTGCAAGATAGTATTTGCATAGTACCCTAAGATTTTCTTTTTCCTTCTTTAGGCCTTGTTGGTTTTTTATTCTGTTGTGCTGCTTTATTGCTGATCTCATCTTACCATAGTGCTCCATGTTATATCCTATAATGTGGCTGAGACTTCCCCAAGTATTAGAAGCAGATTTTCAGACAACTGCAGTGTATAGGAAGGTTCAGTGAGAATCAGCTGTCCTGCTTTGCATAAGTATTTTCCAGTAGCACAAACCCTTAATCGGATACAACCTCATATTTTGTGTGGACCATCAACGTGCTCAAAGCATGGAGTGTTCAATGTTGTCACAGTTCCCTATCTAGCTATATGTGTTCAACCTCCACAGTCCTGTAATAATAATGACTTCTTTGGGGACAAACAATAATTGTGCTACATACCATACCTGTGATCAAAGCCAGAGATGTGTGTCTGCTGTATCAAGATGTTTCAGAAATTTACTTTATCCTCCACCTATTTTCATTTTTTTCTCACTGCTAGCTCACCTTTCGCATATTGGCATGTCATCCCTTACCAGCTATTAGCTTCTCAAACATATGCAGATTAGTAGAGCAAAATCAGGAGAACTAGTTTTCACCACTAAATTAACGTAACTAAGTAGCCCTACATAGGTCATAGCTGTGACTATATAAATACTGTTATTTGTTCATGGATCTGGAGCAGAGTCTGAGCTCCAGGTGAAATGTCAGCTCTGTGAATAAATACTAGCAGTCATTGACAGTAGGAAGGCAAAAATGTGGATTCTGCAGGTTTAACTCTTGTCTTTAACAGTGTAATTAATCTTTAGCACTTTGTTAATTTTTACTTGTTTAAAATCGTATTTTATTTAAAATATTCATATCCCAGCTTTCCATTTTTTCGAAAAAGAAGAGAAAAAGCTCAAGGTGGTTAACTAGCTAACAGTGAAAGTGGGGTAACCATTGAAAAGCATCAATCCCAAAATAAACATAATTTTAAATTTGCGTGGGGGAGAGTGAGTAAGTGTGTCTATAATGGCAGTATCACCTTTCAGTTAAAAATATCATATTGCCTAGCATTTCTTTTAAAAAAAGACTTGGGTCGATTCATTTTATGCTCAATAAAGACTTTATTTCTTCTATAGTAGGTTGTTAAAATTTCATGGTTACAACATAGTCCTGTGTCAGCTGTCTTGTGGCAACTCGTTGCTGGTACAGTGGTAGCAGAGAGATGTAGCTCTGACCGCTAGGTATCTAAAATATCCCGTTTCACGTTTTTCTAGTAATCAGGGTGTCTAGGAGGATTTGAGCCCTAATTTAAAGTTTCTGTTGTGCAAGTATTGAATGTTTTGGTATTTTCTACATTTAATGAACTCATAACCCAAATGCTTGTAAAGTATCATAAAGACATTGTACTACTGATTTTTTGATATAATAACAAATGGTTAAATTGCTTTTGTTTGGATATGAATGATACCCCCCATTAAATACAATGCAGCACTCCACTAAGGAGATTTTTTTTTCTCATGGGAATGTTGTATTGCTAAAGAACTATATCCTAGATAAGCTCAGGAACAGTTAGGGCTACTAAATGCTAGCATTTTGTTGTCCATTGTTCCTCTTATCAGTTGTGTTCCTCTCATTCAAAACTGCAGACAGTTCTACTTAAGTTTGTTTTTTCTGGCTCCTTTCTGACCACCTCCGTGCAAAAGAATTGAGTGGAGCCATATTAATGCAAGCAAAAAGTGTGTTCTTGCAGTTTCGTTTCTGACTGATGTCAAATGGTTTTTTCTTTTTTCCTTCAAGAACATGGCATAATGACCCCAGCACTTCTCCCTTATCCTCTCCTCAAGATACATTCATTGCCTTATACTTTCTAGCCTGAAGAAAGAGAACCTGATCACTTGCATGTTTACTAATCTAAAGAATTTGTGTTAAATTACAACATACACATTTTTCCTTCTGCACCAGATGGTTCTAGTTAATTATTGTTGACCTTGTTCATTCCACATTTACACCTTCACTGCACAGGCTGCATAGTTCATTTCTCAGCAGGGATCTGTTTGTTCAGTTTTTATTGCTGATAATTTAAACATGAGATTCCAAATCTAACCTTTTTGTTTCTATAGCAACTAAAGATGTGCTGATCCAGGACTGTCATTTTCTTTAACAGCTGGCATATTCTGTTCACAATCATTTCAGTTTTACAAGGAGTCTTCCCTAATCTGGCACCATCCATGTATATTGTATTACAATTCCCATCATATCCAGCCAGCTTGACTTTGTGATGGGAGTTGTAATCCATTAAATCTGGAGGACACCTGGTTGTATAAAGTGTTTCAACTGAAGTTGTTACTGGACATCTTAATGTTGTCTTAGGTACAGAATGTTTGTTGTTTGATCCTAGAAACAACAACAACATCAATAGTAATTTCTAAATTTTAGCTGTGCCCATTTGATCTGCCTTTTAACCTCTTGTTTCCACAAGGACGTAGTGTTTGTTATTTATATATCAAATTTATAACTCACTTTCCACATAAACTGACACTCAAGGCAGCTAACAATAAAATACAAGTGAAAGACAAAAACATGATTAAACAATTTAAAAAGTAACAGTAAATGGCCAACACCCAGCAATAAATCCCCTCCAACAGGAACCAGGTTACTTATCAAAAGCCTGAAGAAAAATGTATATTCCTGTTGGTGGAAGGATAACAGAGCCAACAAAGCCAACAGCAGTTGGGTGTGAGTGCCAATGCAATGTGCTTGATATATAGAAGATAAAAAGAATACTTAGAAAGCAATGCCATAATGACTAAAACTCAATATGGATTTCTCAGAAATACATCGTGCAACACTAATCTTATCTGTTACAATAGAGTTACAAGCTTGGTAGATGAAGGGAATGCTGTGGACATAGCATATCTTGATTTCAGTAAAGCCTTTGACAAAGTTCTCCATGACATTCTTGCAAATAAATTAGTAAAATGTGGGCTGGACAGGGCTACTGTTAGGTGGATTTGTAATTGGTTGACCGACCGCACCCAAAGGGTAATCACCAATGGCTGCTTGTCATCCTGGAGAGAAGTGACTAGTGGGCTGCTGCCACAGGGTTCTGTCGTGGGCCCAGTGCTATTCAACATCTTCATCAATGACTTGGATGAAGGAATAGAGGGCATGCTGATCAAATTTGCAGATGACACCAAATTGGGAGAGGTTGCTAACACACCAGAGGATAGGATCACATTTCAATATGACCTTTACAGACTGGAGAGCTGGGCCAAAGCTAACAAAATGAATTTCAACAGAGAGAAATGTAAAGTCCTACCCTTAGGCAGAAAATATGGAATCTACAAATATAGGATGGGTGACACATGGCTGGATAACAGTACATCTGAAAGGGATCTAGGAGTTTTGGTAAATCACAACCTGAACATGAGTCAGCAGTGTGATGTGGCAATTCTTGGTTGCATCAATAGGAGTATGGTGTCTAGATCAAGGGAGGTCGTACCGCTGTATTCTGCATTGGTTAGACCTCATTTGCAATACTGTGTCCAGTTCTGGGCACCTCAGTTCAAGAAGGATGTTGACAAGCTGGAACACGTCCAGGGGAGGGCAACCAAAATAGTGAAGGTTCTGGAAGCCATGCCCTATGAGGAGCGGCTTAGGGAGCTAGGTATGTTTCGTCTGCAGAAGAGAAGGTGAAGAGGAGACATGATAGCCACGTTTAAATATTTGAAGGGATGTCATGTTGAGGAGGGAGCTGGCTTGTTTTCCACTGCTCCAGAGACTAGGACAAGGAGCAATGGATTCAAGCTGCAGGAAAGGGGATTACACCTAAACCGCAGGAAGAACTTCCTGATGGTCAGAGCAGTCTGGCAGTGGAATATGCTGCCTCAATGGAGTGTGGTGAAGTCTCCTTCTTTGGAAGTTTTTTTTATTACTTTTTATTAAAAGAGTTTCAAACATTAAAATAAGCATCTGCAGATGTATTTCAAAAACAAAACTCATGAATACACTATACAACTTAAACTAAGACAACATAAACAAAGAAAAGAAAAGAAAAAAATTTTTTTCATTTGATTAGACTTGTTGATATTACAATATTTTATATTCAGAATCTGGATCCCGACTTCTGTATCTATTAATCAATACAGCGTTAATTCTTTTTGTCTCAGAAGATACGAATTTTATCAATGAGAGTAGGTTAAACATGTATATATATGTGTGTGTGTGTGTGTATATATATATGTGCATATCTATTAGGTTCCGTATCACAATCCCACTCATCTTTCTGCAAATATTTCTCCTTTCCATTTCTCTTTAAAAAAAGATATTAACGGTTCCCAAGTTTTATTAAATTCCCCTATATTTTTATTATTAAGAAACAGAGTTATTTTGTCCATAATCATCATATCCCACAGGGCTCTTTCCCATTCTTCTTCCATAAGGATTTCATGAGATTTCCAATATCTCGCAAATACGATTCTGGCACATACTATCATATAAAACATAATCCTTCCATGCTTCTTTTCCATTACATCTTCCAAGATATTCAATAGATATGTTTCTGGAATCATCCTATATTTAACTCCTAGAACTTCCTCCATGGTTAAATGAATAGATTTCCAATATCTCTGTGCATGAATACAGAACCACCATTGATGGTAAATGGTGCCTTTTTCTGTATGGCACTTCCAGCATCTATCATCACACGTATACATTTTAGCTAATCTTTCGGGTGGGAGATACCATCTCAGATGCATTTTATAGATGTTTTCTCTCAAATTTTGACAAACAGTATACTTCATTCTTTTTTGCCAAGTTTTTTGCCATTGGTCTAAGCTTATCTCCCTACCCACATTCTGGGCCCATCGAACCATTGGTTCTTTGACTACCTCCTCCTCTGTATACCATTCCAACAGGTGTTGATATATTGTAGAAATTAACCCTTTATTCTTCTCACCCAACAGCAAATCAAATCAATTTTTTTCTATTTGAAAACCAGTCAGTTTCTTTTCCATCTTAAATTTTTCATACAGTTGTCTATACAACAACCAGTGGCACTTCAGGCCTTCTTCTCACAGCTGCTCCAATGTTTTTATTTTAATTTCTTTACCTTTTATTTCTGATATATCCCCATATGTCATCCATTTCCCATATAGAATGTTTTCTCGTTTATAAAAAGCTTCATGAGGGAAAGCTAAAGTGGGGTTTTAGGATATAATCTGGATTTATATTTGTTCCATGTCTTAAGTATGGGTCTTCTTACAAAATGTTGATTAAAGTCTTGTAGTACTCTATCTTTAAAGAATCCCAAATAAGCGTGCCACCCAAAGGCTAATTGTGACCCCTCCAATGTAAGGAGTCTACAGTCCGTTAACTTTATCCAATCCCGAAGCCAATCTAAACAGCAAGCCTGAAAATACAAATTCAGATTAGGTAATGCTAATCCCTCACGTTTTTTATCATCACAAAGTATTTTAAATCTAAATCGAGGTTTCTTTCTATTCCAAATATATCTTGTAAGATCCTTTTACCAATCTTTAAATATCGATTCGTTATATATTACTGGGATATTTTGAAATAGAAAAAGCATTTTTGGTAATGCCACCATCTTAAATGCTGCTATTCGACCTAGCAGCGAAAGACTTTTATTTTCCCAGCTCCTGAAATCTTCCTTTATCTGTTTCCAGGTCTTCTCATAGTTGATCTTAAATAGATCCGAATTTTTCTTCATCAAATAAATTCCCAAATATTTCACTTTGGACCTTATTGAAAAGCCTGTAATTTCTTCTAGCTGTTTTCCCTCTGTTTTCAAAATATTTTTAACCATAAGGTATGTTTTTTCCTCATTGATCTTTAAGCTGGAGACAGCTGAAACTTCTTTGGAAGTTTTTAAGCAGAGGTTGGACAGCCATCTGTTGGGAATGCTTTGATGGGTATTCCTGCATAGCAGGGGGTTGAACTCAATGGCCCCTGTGGTCTCTTCCAACTCTATGATTCAATGATTCCATGAATCTGTGGTTATCCTAGTGCCAGTCAACAAGCCCTCAGTTGCAAGTTTGCAGAGATTTTCCTGGGAAGTAAAAAAAAAAAAAAAGCAGTTGTAACCAGTGAGCACAAATATGATACTGGTCCCTGGCATATTTTTAGGGGAAAAACTGCCAGCCCCACATATCACATAACATAAGAAGCGCTGCTGTAGTCCAAATGACCATTGCAGCTAGCAAAGTATACTTGGAAGAACAGGAACTGTTTAGCAAATGTAATGGAAAAGTCAGAAGAGTGCCAGCTGGGACACCTTTCTTGTGTTCCTTTGCTCTCTGTCTTGCCCTCTTGGCCTGAAATACTAAATGGGTTTGGAAGAAACTTCAGTCTTAATAGATCTGGAGATAGACATTAATTGATTAAAGTGGACCGTTATATATTCAGCTTCTCTTTAGTCTGCATGCTTAAACATACGACATTGTGTTGTTTTTTTCATTGCTGTGTTACAGTGCTTGTTACTTTTGTTGTGTTCCTTCAAGTTACTTCCAACTTATGGCGACCTTGAGATGAGCTTATCATGGGGTTTTCTTGGCAAGATTTGTTCAGAGGGAGTTTGTCTTTGCCTTCCTCTGATACCAAGAGAGTATGATTTGCTCAAGGTCACCCAGTGGGCTTTCATGGGCAACTTGTAGACAACACATAAAAACTGAAGACTCAGACCAGGCCCTGAGATCTGGCAATGCTAAATACATGGCCTGAGCATATCGTTTTTATTTACTACTTGCTTTGCTGAGTTCCAGAGTTGAAGAACCTGGAAAAATGGTGGAGTTACTTGATTTAGCTTGACAGCTTGTGCATACTTTAAAGATTTAAATCCTGAATCCAATCAACTAGACTAGACCCATTGAATTTACATTAAGTGTATCTACTCAAGTTGTGGCTAATAGTTAGATTCAGGCCTAAGCATTTTAGTTTTGTTGTATTTTAAGTTGTAATTTCGTTGAAATTCCAAGGACAGTATTAAAATATTTTAAATAAGTAAATAAAATCATTTGCTAGCTACCTTTGTATCATACAAAGCAGGTAGTAACATACAAAACAACTCAGCAAACAAATATTCAGAATGTTTTTTCAGATTCTTCTTCAAAACATTGCTAATATTTTGAAAAATTGTTTGTGTATATTTTTGTTGATACAAATACCATAGATTCCAGTGGTGATCCCCACTTCAAGTTTTACCTCTGCCTCTTTTCCGGAGTACTTATTATAAGGACGTTATACTACTTCAAGTAGAACACTGAAAGCCACAGTTGTCCCTCTGGATTTGTAAAGTGATCAGTTCTTCCTCTTAGTGGAATCATGCAAATTGCCTAAGCAGGTTGCCCCTAATTTGCTTTGTCTTTTTACTGCTATCAAAGCAAAAGTTCTACAGTGTGTGTGTCTGAGACAGACAGAGACAGAAGAAGGGAGGTAGAGAGTATACTGATCTGCTAATTCTGCAGATCACTGAAATTTTGATATATCATTCATACTTCATAATGGCATTCCTAGGAGATCAATAATTTTAGACTAAACGTGTCAGCACAATGTCACATACAGATAAATTAATCTGTAAAGCAAGGATGAGGAAAGTGCAGCCACTGGGCTCCATGCAATCTCCCCAAACCCACTGAACCCCACTCTAGTTTATTTTTTTAGACTGTTTATTGCATATTTGTTGCCTCCTGCAAAGAAAACCATCTGCTAACAGGGTGGCTTCGTGTTTCTAAATCCTAACCCTTCCAACACCATTTTTGAACAGAAAATTAGTCCCAAATAGTACCATGGGGAGGTAGTGAGGGTGCAAATTGGTCCGCACTTGCATATCCCTGCTATAGTGAAAGAAGAAAATAGAACAAAATTTCAAGACACTTCTGTCAAAACAATCAAAAGTATATCTGTTGGGACAGGTGCAAGAGAGAATATCTAACAATACAGAGATGTATTTGTTATATGTTTACCAGGGATGATAGTCTTTAACAGACTTTGGTATCAGAAGAAGCAGCAGCATGGAAAGAATAGGATAGGTTCAAACACCTCAAAAGCAAAGAAGATCAGTTTAGCATCTCTCAGTAGACTTTTTATTCAAAAGCAACAGTATACACATGTGAAACAAAATCAGACAAAGCTTGTATAAGTAAAGAAACATTTTTAACTTTCTAGAGACCACTTGACAGCATCTTCTAAAATTTTTCCTCTTTCCCTCTGATTTCCATTTTGGTAGCCAGATCTATAAATATATGCTTTTTAAGAACATATTGGGGGTAGCTGGTGAGACAGGCTAATCTGTTCTCCCCTTTTTTCTCTGTTTTGCTGGTCACACATGTTCAGTAAGGAACTCTGGAGGGAGCTGCTGCTTATCTTGCCTGTTGCAGGCAAAGGACACGTGGCTGTGGCAGGATCAGCTAAAGCAGAATCCAAGTTTTTCCCAGCTGAAGCTTGATTACATTTTTAACTGTAGATGCACTGCTGCAAATCAACATTGAAAGTCTGTGTTTCTCCAGTCCTCTGTTGCTATCCTCTCAATGCCAACGTTGTTAAAAATAAAAGAAGACAAAACAAAAACAACTTCTAACTGGGCTGCTGAGGGTGGAAAAGGGGAGCAGGGTAGTCCTAAAAAGACTCATAAAAAGTAGCTTTTTTACCAGAGCCTTTGTTAACTGAGGTGTGCCTGTACTGAAATCCATCAGCAGTACTGACACAGTAAGCTCACAAGGGGTGCTATTTCACTGGTTACTGTCTTTCTCAAAAGATCTTCCATATAGAATATGAGGATTCCTTGAATAAACAACAAAATCAGGGCTTCTGGAAGAACATGGAGCAGTGTAGTTCCCTGTTGGAGCATTCTCCATGAGAGCAAAACATCCGGAAGGAGAGCTGCAGCAAACATCTTGACCAGGCTCTTCACTGAAAAGAGTGTGTAGAGCTACAGGCAACATGGAGTCCATCAGGGATTCTCTCAAATGAGGAAAAAAACCCAACACATATATACAAAAAAAGTGATACATTCCAGGGGCCATAATCAGTTTTAACAGTGGAAAACAAAATCAGGCTAGGAACTAAAAGGGAGATTTCCAGTTAAACAAAAAAAATGAGGATTTTGGTTTTCTAAACAGAGGGACATATGATGCTGGATTTGCATTTCAGAATTAGTTGGAAGGTCACATGAATAGCATTCTCCATGGCCAATCAATGAGCATAAAGGTATTGTCCTGATAGTACTGGGATGCAGCTGAAATATGATACTTCAAGGAACAAAAGTGGTTATGATCTGAAGAGTGTGAACTTCCAATATAAACAAGAGACTTGAGTACTGCACCACATGTTCATGAGTTAAATCTTTTACTTTATTTTCCAGAAACCAGCAAATATTCTGGTAATGGGTGAAGGTCCTGAGAGAGGAAGAGTAAAAATAGGTAAGTGTTTTAATATATTATGTGTTTAAAAATGTAACTATAATAGCAAGAGAAATTTGGTCCGGTGGCAGATCAAATTACCTGCTTCTTGCTTAGCCCTAGTGTTCTAACTAACCTCATTCATAGAATCATAGAATCGTAGAGTTGGAAGAGACCCCAGGGGCCATCAAGTCCAACCCCCTGCTATGCAGGAGCACTCATCAAAGCATTCTCAACAGATGGCCATCCACCCTCTCCTTAAAAACCTCCAAAGAAGGAGACTCAACCACACTCCGAGGCAGCATATTCCACTGCCAGATAGCTCTGACCATCAAGAAGTTCTTCCTGAGGTTCAAGTGGAATCTCCTTTCCTGCAGCTTGAAACCATTGCTCCTTGTCCTAGTCTCTGGAGCGGTAGACAAGAAGCCTGCTCCCTCCTCAACATGACATCCCTTCAAATATTTAAACATGGCTATCATGTTCCCTCTTAACCGTCTCTTCTGCAGACTAAACATACCCAGCTCCCTAAGGTGTTCTTCATAGGACATGGCTTCCAGACCCTTTACCATTTTGGTCACCCTCGTCTGGACACGTTCCAGCTTGTCGACATCTTTCTTGAATTGAGGTGCCCAGAAATGGACACAGTATTCCAAAAGAGGCCTAACCAATGCAGAATAGAGTGGTACCATTACCTCCCTCGATCTAGACACCATAGTCCTATTGATGCAACCAAGAATGGCATTGGCTTTCTTGGCTGCTGTGTCACACTGCTGACTCATGTTCAGCTTGTGATCTACCAAGACTCCTAGATCCATTTCACACATACTGCTATCCAGCCACATGTCCCCCATCCTATACTTGTGATTTTCATTTTTTCTGCCCAAGTGCAGGACTCTACATTTCTCTCTGTTGAAATTCATTTTGTTAGCTTTGGCCCAGCTCTCCATTCTGTCAAAGTCATATTGAAATTTGATCCTATCCTCTGGTGTGTTAGCAACCCCTCCCAGTTTGGTCTCATCTGCAGATTTGATCAGCATGCCCTCCACTCCTTCATTCAAGTCATTGATGAAGATGTTGAATAGCACTGGGCCCAGGACAGAATCCTGTGGCAGCCCACTAGTCACTTCTCTCCAGGGTGACATGCAGCCATTGGTGATCACCCTTTGGGTGTGGTTGGTCAACCAATTACAAATCCACCTAACAGTAGCCCTGTCCAACCCGCATTTTACTAGCTTCTTTGCAAGAATTTCTTGGGGAACTTTGTCAAAGGCCTTACTGAGGTCAAGGTATGCTGCATCTACAGCATTCCCTTCATCTAATCAAGCTTGTAACCCTATCTTAAAAGACATAAGATTAGTAAGGCATGACTTATTTTTGAGAAATCCATGCTGGCTTTTAGTGATTTTGGCATTGCTTTCTAAGTATTTACAAACTGACTGTTTAATGATTTGCTCTAGGATCTTTCCTGGAATTGATGTCAGGCTTACCAGGCGATAATTATTACCGTCCTCTTTTTTCCCCTTCTTGAAGATGGGATGACATTTGCCCTCCTCCAGTCTGCTGGAACTTCTCCTGTTCTCCAAAAGTCCTGAAAGATTATTGCATGTGGTTCAGTAATGACTTCTGCCAGTTCTTTTAATATCCTTGGATGTAATTCATCTGGCCCTGGGGACTTGAATTCATCTAGTTTAGCCAGATATTCCTGTACTACTTCTCTACTTATTCTGTGCTGCATTTCCCTGGCTTCCTCACCTGCTCCCCACGCCCCAGGTTGGGTACTTCTATCCTTTTGGGAGAAAACTGAGGCAAAGAAGGTATTAAATAGTTCTGCCTTCTCACCCCACCCCCTGTTATTAATTGGTCACGTTCTCCGTATTGTGATCCTATCATTTCCTTGTTTTTTGTTTTGCTGAGGACATATCTAAAAAAGCCCTTTTGATTGTTTTTGATGTCTCTGGCAAGCCTGAGTTCATTCTGCACTTTAGCTTCTCTGACTTTCTTTCTACATCTCCTAGCTATTTGCTTGAATTCCCCTTTAGTGGTTTCACCATTCATCCATTTCCTGTACATGTTTCTTTTAACACTTAGCTCAGCTGAGCGTTCTTCAGTCAACCATTCCGGTTTCTTTAGACACCTGCCATTTTTCCTCCTTATTGGCACAGATTTCAATTGTGTCTTCAGTATCTCACTTTTAAGAAACTCCCATCCGTCATGAACTCCTTTCTCTTTTAGTATTCTTGTCCACAGGATTTCAGCAAGTAACTCTCTAAGTTTAGAGAAATCAGCTTTCTTAAAGTTTAGGATGCGTGTCTGGCTACACTTGGCTTCTCCTTCCCACTGGATGACAAAGTCCAAAGGAGCATGGTCACTCCTCCTAAGGATCCCACCACCTCCACCTCATCAATAAGACTAGTTAGATCTCTGTTCATCCCCACTTTTCTCTGAACCACCTCCAGGTGTAAACTATTTAAAAATTGCTTGTAATGTTAATATATTTATAATGTTAATGTGTACATCCCTAGCATTATTGCAGAGTGGTACAAGTACAACATAGGGAAAGGAAAAGTGTCATGTTTTCAGGAAATTAACATCAATTTGTATCATGATCTTAATTTCACTTTTCCAGAATAGTGGTATTAAAGTGATACTGTATTGTATCAGTGTAACATTATGACCACAGTGCAGACTGGGATACTACCAGAAATATTTAGAATTAAGTGTAATAAGGCAGATGTATACATACAGGTAAATCTCATTTAATGAAGTAGATTTCTTCCTGGGCATTACTCCCAGGAAATTTGGGGTCAGAGGTGGAAAGAAAATGAAAAGAACGGGGGTAGCTTCCTATGCTACCAAAAAAGAAGAGCACTTCAACGTGTTTCAGCAGGCTTCTTATTCAAAACTAATAAAATGCACATGTGAAATGAAATGGGTAGAGCAGCTGAATCTTGCAGAAGTAAACAAAAACATTTTGAACCTTTTAGAAACCACTTGAAAACTTCTTTCAAATGCCTGCAGAGATGACATTTTCTTTCACTAACCTCCACTATGCTAATGATTTCCATTTTGGAAATCATTGAGCTGTGCTTTTTTTAACATTATGACGGTAGTTAGTGAGGGCAGCTTATCCACTTTCTTCTTTTCTCTCTGTTTTGCTGTTCACATGTGCTCAGTAAGGGAATTTGAAGGGAGCTGCTGTTTACCATGCCTGTTGTAAGAAGGCACACTTGGCTGCAATAGGATCAGCTGGAAGAGAATCCCATTCTTTCCCAGCTCCCAGTTTTATAGTGCAGTTATTGCAAATGTACAGCTGCAACCCAACTATAAAAGTCTGTGTTTCTCCAGCTCTGTTTCACCATCCTCCCAGTGCCAATACTGCTAAAAATATTTTAGATGGACAAACTAGGAGAGGAAAGGGGGCTTGGCAGGCATAAAAAAGGAGCTTCACTGGAAAAAGCTTTGTTAACTGAGGTATGCCTGTATTGTGATTATTATATATCCCACATGAAACGTATTCCGTTTAGTGCTCGAAAGAAACAGATGAGATCAACAGATAGAGGGATTTGCTTCCTGCAGAATTTTGACTATGTTACAAAAACCTCTAGAAATATCTGATGGAAACTCTGCAGAATGTCAACAGGAAGTTACTGTTTAGAGAGACCATGAAGTATAGACCAGTTCTAAATAAATGAGTGGGAACTGACATTTTTTGTGACAATAATTGTGATAGGCCCTTAATTCTCCCAGGTCAAGGTTGATACATTACTCAGTGCACTTTCTATACAATATAACAGGTAACTTCTTGCTCAGAAATGGTTCAATTGTATCTTTAAACTTTCATATAAAGCATGAGTATCATGTAACAGCCCTTTGGCTAAACTCCCACCAAAGGCTTAACCCCTAGTCTATGTTACTCTGTGACCAGATCCTATTAGGGCTTAATTACTCTTCTGCCTCTTTTAAGTTAATGGTTTGTTGCCAACACAAATGAAGTATAATTAAGTCTATAGTAGAATAAAATATAGTAACCATGATGTAGTCTATATTAAGTGTTATAAACCTCTTGTACTTCCGTGTTAAGCAAATTTTTATCCTGCGCAAGTCATTGTGACCTCAGAGTATTAATGTAAATCATTAATGAGCAGCTCAAAGCAAAGCACAATATGAAAGTGGTCAGAATAAAAACAGGAAACTTTACACAAAAGCAGCTTCATAGACAAATGTATGATCATATTATTAGTAAACATAGTGTTGTCTGGGCATAAATACAGATTTACAGTAAAATACAAAGGCACTTGTCAAGTGTTAAACACAAAGATGATCTTTGAAGCTGACAAATGCTGATATCTATGTCATTTTAGTACTGTTTTTTTAACTGTTTTAATGTCATACTTTATATATGAGATTTTTAAAATTAAATTTCGAGAGTTTATTCTTGTCTTTTAAATAATATTCTCTAGTGTGGAGTGGCAAGGAAACCATTTTTCTTGGTTTGACACCAGGTGAGATCACAGCACAACAAGATCTATTGTTGTTTAATTCTGTTGGTGTATGGATAGTAAGGTAAAAAGTACAGAACCTTTTTAGTTTAGCACAATTGGCAAGCAATTAAATTTACTTTTCAAAAGTAGCAAAAAGTATGTATTTCCACCATGTTCATAAGGTCAGGAGTGATAGGCAAACATATTTATGCACAATAGCTAAAACGCCATAAAAGACTGTGCAGGTTTACACATTTTCAGAGCTCTCTGTAATAATCCATATTGATTTCAGGAGATCAGCTGTATTAGGCTGCAACAGAAATGACTAAGAACCCTCCGGCAACAGTGGGAGTATGCCACACCTAAGTCTGATTTTGATTTGATTGATTTGGCATGTAGCTCTGATTCTATTCTGCATTTATTTCTTCATGGGCTTTTTATCTTGCCCGTCCCCTACAATATTCTTGCAAACAAGCTAATGAAATGTGGGCTAGACAGTGTTGCTGTTAGATGGTTTTGTAAGTGGTTGACTGAACAAACCCAAAGGGTGCTCATCAGTGGCTTCTCTTCATCCTGGAGAGAAGTGACTAGTATGGTGCCTGGGCCCTGGGTTATATCCTGGGCCCAGTGCTAGTTTCCTCAGCCAGGAGAAGTGTAAGGTACTACACTTGGGCAGAAAAAGATAAATGCACAGATCTAAGATGAGTGACACCTGGCTTGATCACAATACATGTAAAAAAGATCCAGGAGTCTTAGTAGACCACAAGCTAAATATGAGTCAGCAGTGTGATGCAGCAGCTAAAAAAGCTAATGCAATTTTGGGCTGCATCAGTAGGAGTGTAGTGTCTAGGTCAAGGGAAGTGATGGCGATGGACCACTCTAAGCCCACCTGGAATACTGCATCCTGTTCTGGGCACCACAGTTCAGGAAGGATATTGACAAGCTAGAACATGTCTAGAGGAGGATGACCAAATGGTAGAAGGCCTGAAAACCATGCCCTGTCAGGAGCAGCTTAGGGAGTTGGGTATGTTTAGCCAGGAGAAGAGAATGTTACCCTGAGTTCTGGGGGTCCTGTGAGGGACACCTAAGTGCCCTCCAAATTATCAAGTTGGGAATTAGTCAAAAGAGCACAAGCTAGCAATGCAAGAGGCAGGGCAATGGAGCAAGATGTTTTACCAAATTTCTATGGGGTCAGGCCGAGTCAAAGAGCAAACAGAAGTAAATAATAATGGTTGTTTTTATTGATATACAGTCAAACACGTGTATGCAACACACTCACACAGAGAACTATAGAAATAAAAGTTGGAGTGGGATAGAGGGATTTTCAGAGGAGGTTTGGTATGGGAAATACTGCACCTGTCCTGAAGCCTGGAAAAGGAAAAGGTCCATGGAAGTGGAGTTCTCAGCACGAGGAGCTGAGGGGAAGGCTCGACAAACGAAGCGACAGCAAGGCGCGATGGAAGCCAAGAGCGATCCGAGGAAGCGCTCAAAGTCAGAGGTTCTTATAGGGGAAAATGCAGCCGCAGGCCAGTCCGTTCTCGGGGATAACAACGAGTTTTGGGTTGGAGACAAAGCCTTTGAAAGGTCAGTGATTTACATGATTGAGTTAAGACCGAATTGTCAATAGAGTAGCCAGTATGCAAACGCAGAGTGCTTGACAGTTGAGTATTTGGCTGTCAAGCTGCCTGCTCAGGGCAGGGAGTTCTTTGTAAGTAGCGTGCATACATAATGTGGTACTTGCCTTGAGGTCTCCTAAAGCGGCAGTCTGGCTATTTCTGGCCAGCCTGGATTTGTTTAGAATGTTTCAGCTATTGTCGACCGTGCCTGTATGCGTGCTTGTTTGGGGGCCTCGCAAGCACGTGGGAGAGGAATAGGTAAAGAAGGCCAAATTATTGATATCGAATGATATCTAATATCCCACAAGCCAGGGCTAGAAACTGCAGTAACAAGAAGGTTAAGCTGTGTTTAAATATCTGAAGGGATGTCATATGGAGAATGCAGCAAGCCTATTTGCTGCTGCCCCAGAGACTAGGACATGGAGCAACGGCTTCAAATTTCAGGAAAAGAGTGTCCATCTAAACACCAGAAGGAACTTCCTGATGGTTAGAGCAGTTCGACAGTGGAATACACTGCCTTGGAGTGTGATAGAGTCTCCTTCTTCGGAGGTTTTTAAAACAGAGGCTGGGTGGCCATCTGTCAGGAATGCTTTGATGGTGTATTCCTACATGGCAGAAGGTTGGACTCGATGGCCTTTGTGGTCTCTTCCAGCTTTATGATTCTATGATTCCCCTCCAACATGAAGCTTTCAAGGCAGAAAACTGTAAATTATTTGCATTTTCTTGTTTTATTTATGTCTGCATACCAGCCATTTCTCATGCTACTTCATGCTTATGGCCCAGGTGGTTGCTAGCCTGCAAAATTCTCCAGCTGCTCTAAATATGTTTGATTTTAAGATGGAGTTCTTATCAGTAGTGGGAGTATGACTATTCATATTCACTCCAGGTGATGTCATTGGTGCCAGGATGACCCTTTCAGTTGCATCACCTAGCATCAAAATAAAATAAAACAAGTGTCAGGGAAACCTGCCGAAGAAGGGGAGTCTTTAAAGAGTTAAAAACTCTCCTTCTCCACAGGTTTCCCTGACTTTTCTTTTCTTTTCTTTTCTTTTCTTTTCTTTTCTTTTCTTTTCTTTTCTTTTCTTTTCTTTTATTTGATGCTAAGTGAAAACATAATTTGCTCAGATATTCTGATGCTGAGTCTATTTTATGGTAAGTTTTAAAACTCACATGCTGTTGCTGTAATGTTGATATTGTCGTGATTATTTGCTTCCCTCTATTAACTTTTTATAACTTAAAGCAAGGTACCTTTATCTTTAACAATAAATAATTATGTGTTCAGATATTAATATCAATTAGATTTTCATAAAGTAATTTCTAGTATAAGGGCATATTTGGAATATTTCATGGCTTTTCAAAATATGTCAAATGATGTTATTGTGCTAGCTCATTAAAATTGCCATTGTAGATGCCCAAAATGCACCAGATCTTGTCTGCTCTTGGAAGCTAAGCAGGATCAGCCCTGGTTAGTATTTGGAGGGGAGATTGCAAATGAATACCAGGTACTGTAGGCTATATTCCATAGGAAAGAACTAGAAAAACCATCTCTTGAGTATTCCTTGCCTAAGAAACCCATATGAAATTTTTGGGATTGCCATAAATTAACAGGTGACTTCAGGGCACATACCCATACCCATACACAAGATTGGCACAAGAAGCATGGATGAGCTGTGCTTGTAATTATCTGACTCTTCTTTGTCCACACATTTCAGCTGATGCACAAGCATCTTCTGTAGTATTGTGGCAGAGCCTGAATTAACAATCTGCTGTGAGCCTATCCAGCTGATATTAAGAAAGCGTAAGAACGAGCAGCAAGAAGGCCAGAATTCCTTAGTTGCAGTTGAGAGACCAGGGAGAACTCATAATGTAGCTTGGGTGTTAATGCATTCTATGTTGCCAGCAATATTGACAGTGCTAGTACTGGCATACGCATACTGCCTTGTTAGGGTTGGCTTTCTATTTCTCAGCCAATATACGAGGCCTCAGTTGGTCAAATAGAATTTCAGAGAAGGGCCAGTGAGGAGGTTATAGAATAAGGGGAAAGGCTTTTTGCAATGTTCTGTGGCAAGCCCTTAAGTCCACTCAAATAAGTAGGGCAACAAATATGGATAATGATAGTGTGCTGAATAGTTTGCTTTGGAAACATTTGCAATTGATGTAATAAAAATACTCTATATTTTTCAGCTGATATGGGTTTTGCAAGGTTATTTAACTCTCCGCTTAAGCCGCTGGCAGATCTGGATCCGGTTGTGGTGACATTTTGGTACAGAGCCCCAGAATTGTTACTTGGTGCAAGGCACTACACAAAGGCCATTGGTAAGTTTTTTTTGGCTATGGCAGTTCAGCATTTTGTGCTGTATCATATCTGTCAAAAGGAATTTCCAAAACTAAAGGATAAGGACAGCATATTCTCATTCGGTCATTCTTTTTTTTTTTTTTGTATTAATCATTTGAAATTGTAAGAATGGTGCCTCCAGAAGTTTGACAGTCAAAGAATTTTGGATCAGCACTAATGCAGAATTAGAAAGTGAGGCACTTTTAATGGCCACTTGGTAATAATCTTGTACTTTTAATCAATCTTATCCCATTGACTGAGCTGCCTAACATTCCTCCAGAACCATTATCGGCATCCATTACATGACTGGCATGCATATTTCCCTTTTTAGCACTTCATGCAGGGCAGCCTTTAATATACCAAATGTTTAACCTTCAGAGGTCATGTCCTTCTCTGATTTTACACTCAAATGCTGTTATCAAAAAATGTGAAGGTCCAAGGAGAGAAAAAAGAAACAAAATATGCATGGGAGGGTTGGAATTGTTTTCCAGGACAGCCCAACAGATATGAAAAGATTTAAACTGCAGAGGAATACAAGTCTGGTGCAGGAAAAATCATTTTCAAAATTTATAGATGAGTGAAATTTAGTACTAGTGTATCCGAATATATACTCAATTCTGATTTTTTTTTCTTTAGAAATACAAACTTAGGTGATCCCCTTCTTTGAGACAGGGAGTGAACAAAAAGAGACTTCTGCTGACTTTTTGTTATTAGAAAGGGCCTCTCCTGGGCCTAAAATGACTTGGGGAGTTTCAAAATCATGCCAAAAAATGTCCCCATCCTCGTAAGAGGTCATTTATGAGCTATTTATTTATTTATTTGAAGTGGGGTGTGTGTGGCCTTCCAAGGTCTCCTGAGGAGTTTTGCAGCCTTCCACAGGTGCCCACCCTTGATCCACAGTATCTTTTTTTCAATTGTGGCATCCAGAGCTACATATAGTGTTCCAAATGTAGTCAAATCATAGATTTGTAATGGCATTACGATGCCGACAATTTATTTTTGAGTCCTTTCCTAGTGTTCTGTAATGTGAAATCTGACTTTTTAACAACTATGTACTAGAGGTTTTTTTTCCTTTATATTTTTAGAAACCATGCCCCCAGGATCTCTTTCCTGGTCAGTCACTGCCTAGTCAGACCTCATGAATGGGATGACTGTGTTTATAACTGATTAGCTTTCTCAAAGCATAGCAGTTGGTTGTTCTCTTCAATCTAGATTTTGCGGTATGCCAGCTTTCATTTTCTTCATATCATAATGTAAATGACATTTCAGGTGAATATTAAAATGATAACCTGGCAAATTCATTATTGTTCAGTGCTCCATTCTTAATATTTTCCAGCATTTCGAGGGAAACAAAATCAATCTTTGCACAAGACAGCAAAATGTAAACGGAATCAGTATGCAGTTGCATACTAAAATGCTTTTTGTAAGCTTGTTAAATGCCATAAGGTAGAATGCCCAATCTGCTTTTCCTATTGCAGAAGAAGCCCTAGGGTTTTTTGTTTGTTTGTTTGTTTGTTTTTGTTTTTCTGGTAAGTGTTGTTTTAAATTGACAAGATAACTTCAGAGCTAAGAGAGGCTTCTAGATAAGCTGCTTCTCTTATTCTTTTATTATGAAATTCTCCTTGAGCAATGATTGGTAACTGAGTTTGTTACTGATGGCTTCTGAATGTGGTTAACTGAATGTGTAGAGCCTGGCAGATCTTATATACATTCTTTGCTCTACACATGCTCTCCATGTGAAGTGACTTTTATTGCAAAATATTTTATCTGCACCATTGTAATACTAAGCACAATAAGTGGGTTGTTTTGTTTGGGGGCTTACAGACTTGCTATTGTATGCCAGTCTTCTTTTTCCTTTCAAGTGTAATACTATGTGATGATGGCTCTATTGCATGTGAACATTATATGTTCTGTGTAATGCACTTTTGAGAAAAAACTAGAGGATTAGGTGGAAGAACATTTAGGTGGAAGACACAAGCATCTTAAAAAATGAAACTCAGAAGTCCATTGAAATGATAGCTACTGGTGAGGTGGTCAGTTGCACTATTAAAAGAAGGACTGAGTTTATATTATGATGGCAGACCATGGAACTTCCCAAACTGTAAAGCACTTATAAATTTTTTTAAGTACTCCAGCATATAGGGAGAAGTACTTGAACTGGAATAAAGATTATATTGGTAACTCCCCTATTAACAATCATATGATGAGAATCAAAGATGTAGTTACAAAGGTAAAGTATTTGGAAGATGTAACACATTCCCCAGGTATTAATTGCAGTACTTCGACTACTGAGAAATATTAGTATGTCTGAAACAATCACATTCAGTGCAAAATGCATGTAGGTGTGCATAATGATAAATGAAAAGGCAGTGCATTTTCCAAAGTGAAATAAAAATGCAGGAAGCCCCTGGATGGTAGCTGTTATCCTGGGCTGGGTGTTCCTTGTGTATGTGTGAGGGAGTCAGCGTAGGTGTGGTAAGAGTGTTCAGAGCTGCCTTAGAAGAAGCCATGAACAGACATGACCAGGCAGATGCAGATGCTGGAATAGTCACATGAAGATTCCTGTTAAGGAGGATGAAATCTGGAGCCATAATAATGATAATGTTTATGTGCCTCCTGAGTCCAGGCTTGCCTCTTAACAAACAAAATAATTAATGAGTTAATCATACAGAAATATCTTTGTAGCTATAGAATGCTTATTACTTGCACATTCTTTCTACAGTATGATGTAACTCTCTAGCTACAGCTTGTAATCTTTTCATAGTAAGTACAACCCAAATCAGGTTATTTTGTAATAATAAATGAGTTAGTGAACTGTTTTCCTTTTTTTGAAGTTCACCGTGAAGGGAGGGGAAAATATCCGTTATATACTGTAAAACAGGCCTGCACAACATACAGCCGAGGGGCCACATGCGGCCCGCCAAAGGATTTTGTGCGGCCCCCATCTCCACCTCTCCCGTGCCTGTTTGCCTGCTGAGTCCCATCAGTGGGGGCGGCCACTCCATGTTTGGCTCCCTGGCCCTGCTTCTTGGTTCTGGATTAGTGAAACTGGTGACATGGTGGGGCAGTCCCCGGGCACAACCCAGCCTCTTCCACACACACACGCAAATGCACTCACACACTTGGTCCCCTGCACTCAGGCAATGCAGATGGGATGAAGCGGGGACTCCTACAGGGTAGGTGGTACCCCAACCGGCTTGGCTGGCTTCTTCAGTCACTGAGGGGTGAGGAGGGCTGAAGGGAGAAAGGAAGCTCTCTCCTCACCACCACAGCCGTGCCACATACATATATACACGCACACTGTTCCTCTCTGAGTGCTGAAAGAGAGGGAACAGAATGGCTTGTGAGGAAAATAAAAAGATCCAGAGACCGTGAAGCAAAGGAGGAGGTGCTGCAGGGGAAGCAGGTGTGTGTGTGGGGAGCCAGCTCATTTGTTCACTAAAGAGAGTGCCGCCAGAGTGGGCGGGAGGAGAACCGGTGGGAAAGGGAGGAGGAGGGTGAGTTGCCTTTGGTTGATGGCGCTGTGGGGCAGCTTGTCCTTGTCCCTGTCCACATCCCCTCTCTGGGCAGCAACAGCAGCAGTCAGGCCATGGTGCTGCTGTGAGCCCACGTGCTGTACGACTTCAAGTCAGAGAAGCTGGGCAAGATCTCCCTGTGGGAACACGAGATGCTGAGCCTCTGCAGCAACCAGGAGATGGAGGGCTGATTCGAGGGCATAAACAGCTTAGGCGACTGTAACCTCTTCTTGAACTGCTTCTCCATTTTTGTGAAATTGGGTGGTGAGGCCTTTGTGTTGGGTGAAGGATCAGGTTTTGTGAAGGATGGGGACAAACTGTGTGTGGTGCTGGGCACCTATGGGCTTGAGTGGCAGGAGAACCCATACTCTTTCCAGTGCTCCATCAAAGACCCCACCAAGCAGACCAAATTCAAGGACATGAAGGATTGGGCATCAGGTGCACTGGTGCTACAAGCACTTTGACTGGCTTTACGGGTGCCTGGTGGGAAAGTTTTCTGTCATCTCGTTGCCCTATTTGCCAGAGAAACAGGCCACTGGGCACTTTGAGAAGTTCTTAATTTCCAAGCACTGCAAAGGCCTGGCCTGGTGGATGGGCCATAGGTGTAGCCATCCAGTGTTGGCCCAGTGTGATGCTTTCCAGCATTTCCTCACCTGCCCCAGCACTGATGAGAAGGTATGGAAGCATGGGGACATATTTTTATAATATGGTTATAACATATTTTTATAATATGGGTTGTTTTATTTGCAAATCATTAATTATACTATAATAATTATAGTATAATTAATGATAAACTATTTTGCAAATAAAAACCATTATTATAACTTTACTTGGAAAATGAGGTGCTAAAAACCTATCTGTGGCCCAAAGAAGTTTAGACTATTTAATTTCGGCCCTTGCCTACTGCCAAGTTGTGCAAGTCTGCTGTAAAATGTCATATCTAGCCTGTAACTGTTTATGCTGTACTCTTTTTTGTCCTTATTTACTTAAAAGATAAATGTGTATCAAGCTTCAGAAGAGCTTTCAGTCCAGATCACTTAACAAAAATAAACTGGTGAGAAACAAAATTGAAACTGTTTAACACTTTTTATGATAAAAGATGAGGGGAATAAAAATGTCTTTGACTGAATCCCAAAGACCAAAATATCTAGTAGTAACATGGAAAAGCTATGAGTTCCAAGAGAATTTCCAGGATCATGATCCTGATCTTCTCCAGACATAGGTTATCCAGCAGAGCGATTAAGGTAATTTCTTTACCGAAATGAGAGTTGAAACCAGATCGTAATGTGTCCCAAGAGCTTCAAGCTTTGTACAGTCCCACGCAACAGTTGAGCACCTTGCTCAGGGTACTTGCTCTGAAACTCCTCAATGCCAATAACATGTACACTTGCCCCTCCATATTCACTAGAGTTATGCAAAAGTGAAAAAATTTTATGTGTATGTCTGAGGGAAGTGAGCCAAAGCATGGTGGGGGGAATGGGCACCCAGGGTCCAAACCGGGTCAGGGAATGAGAGGGAAGGGGGAGTTAACAGGATGGCCCTATACTTCCTCTCTGTTCCACCCGTTTTCTTCCTTGGGTGGGTGGGGTCACTGGGAGATGACTAGTGGTGTTGAGAAATTGGGCTGCAAGCTGTCCTTAGCTGTACAGGTAGCAGCTGGTGGAGGACGAGGAGGACCAGAGGTGGGTTTTTAAAGGGCTGCACAGCCTGATCAGAGCCTCAAAGAGTGAAGCACCTGAGGGTGGGGGGCACAAATCTATGAAACTCAAACCCACAGATGTGCAGGACCAACTATAATTCAAAAAGTCAAAATATTTGTACAGGTTGTACAGTTTAACATACACTGCCTGCTCCACTTAGAATTCAAACTGTAAGATGTTTCCAGTACCTTGTAGGCACTGAATTTTATTTTCTTCATGAATCTCTTTTCTAATTTAAAGCCATCTTAGCTAGGGACCTTCACCAGTTCTTATGGCAGCAGACAGTATAAATTAATTATAAGTTGTGTGAGGAAATACTTTTCTTTTTCTTTCCTAAATCTTCTGTCAGTTAGTTTTGTTGGAAGACCATTAGTGTTACATGAAAGAAGGAGAAAAGCTTTTCTCCATACTCTGCATACTTTTACAAACTCTATCATTTCCCTACTTTAGTCACTTTTTTTTCTCAGTTAAAATTTCCCAAATAGTCTTTCCTCATAAAATAATAGTTTGGATCTCTACTCATTTGATCTGCACTTACTTATCTGTTGTCTTCCTGAGGTAGGGCAGCCATAACTATAAAAAATATTACAAGTGTGCCATACCATACACCATACATGTATTAGAGCACTAAAATATTGGCAATTTTATTTTTGATTCCATTCCTAATGATTCCTAACATAGAATTCTCTTTTTTTACATCTCTCATATATCAGACTAGGGTTTTCATTAAATTATCGCTGTGGCCACAGATCCAACTAGTCATCTCTAGTTTGGACTCCAACAGTATTTATTTGAAGTGAAGATTTTTGTCCTGTTGTATTTTACTTTACACTTGTATACACTGAACTACATTTACCATTTTGTAAAGAGCTCTTCACAATTCCTGAATAATTTGGTGTTGTCAGAACATGTTGCCACCTCACTGATCACTTCCAGATCAGTGATGAACCATTTAGAAAGAACTGATCCCAATACAGAACATTGGGAAGCATTCCTCTTTACAACTCTCCATTGTGAGAAGTGTTCATTCATTTCCATTCTGGACTCTCTGTCTTTAAACCAGTCACCCATCCATAAAAAGACCTGTCAACTTGTTCTATGACTGCTAAGTTTACTCAGGAGCGTTTGTGGAGTGATTTTATCAAAAAGCTTTCTCAAAGTCCAAGTAGATAATGTCAGCCACATCACTGCTACCCACATTCCTTTTCACACTTTCAAAACTTTAAATGGCTGAGCCAAACAGGATTTGACCTTTGCAGAAACTGTGTTGATTCTTTACCAGCAAGAGCTATTTTTCATATCAGGGTGGAGACGTGAGACTGTAGGCTGCATATGGCCCACAGAACTATTTTGTGACCCTCAGGAGCTCCCAGTTATTTTTTCAAAAATTCAGTTACCCTATAGAGCCTTCAGACATTCTCTAAGGAATGTCAGGAAAATGTTATCCATATTTCCCCCCAGGCCATTATAGATCTATAAAAGGCTTTTTTGCCTAGAAGAAGTAATCCAGAGGTTGATTTCCAGGTCACCTCCAACAGAAAAAAAAATGTCTTTTTTGGTTTTAAAATGGCCCAAGAGGATCAGAAACATAGAGAAATGTCCCCATGAGGATTTAAGAAGGTTTTTTTTTTAAAGGAGGATTCAGTCCTACATGGTCTCATGGAGAGTTAATGTGGTCCCCTGACCCCACTCCTCTTCTTATAGGCTTTATAATTTCAGTTTAACATTTGATTTCTACCAGTTTATTCAGAAGAGCTATTAAGCTAACTGGCCTATCATTCTTTCCAATGCTTCTTTTTTTAATTGAAGTCATGCTGGTCTTTTTTCAGTTCTCTGACACTGAGGCCGAAATTCAAGTTAAATTCCAAGCATTTGGGAGAGGATTGACTCTCCTTTATAGCTTCCTTTATTTAGTTCTTCCAGCTGGAGAATATCAATTCATAAAGGGAGGTTTGGTGTAATTGGATTCCAAGTCTTCCTCCCTAGACTAAGGGATATAGAAAGATGGCTGTATGAGCAGTTTACACATTTATTCAAATACAAGAGACTTGTGCATTCCCTAGAAGTACTTTTCCATTTGAGGTCGTATCTGTTGTCATTCATCTTGCTGCTGTTGTGAGCCTGCTCAGTTAGGATCCATTTCCAGCAAACCTGCATTTCTGTTCCATCGATCTAGCTGGCTGCAACCTTGGTGCTTCAGTGCTGGTTGAACCATCCCTAGCTCAAGGTCCTGCCTATTAATGTTAAATGATCCTGACTCTTCAGTGGTTCTCAACCTGTGGGTCCCCAGATGTTTGTGGATTTCAGCTTCCAGAAGCCCCAGCCACTATGGTCAATGCTCAGGGCTTCTGGGAGCTGAAGTCCGAAAACATCTGGGGACCCACAGGTTGAGAACCACTGCTAGCTTGTTGCTCTTGCTCAGTTTCTTCCTTCTCTAACACTCCATTATCAGCTCCTCTCCTTCCTTCTTCTGCTATATACACTAACTCTGCTTTCTTCACTGTTCTCCAGATCAGTAATTATCACCCATTCCCTAAAAACTCCTCTATCTACAACTTTCCTCATTTTATCCTTTGGTTAGGTCTTGTGTGAATATTTGGATCTTTGCATGTGTGACTGATTTCTCATTAAAATATATTTTAGCTCAGTTTGGAATCTTTGACTGGTTACTTATCTGTAGTCTGAGAGACCCCATAAACACTGGTGTCAAAAGATTTCATTAGGTTACCGTCCCTCTTGCAGGCCTCCTAATTTGAGCTAAGTAATTCCCCATTGTCATATGAAGGTACTGGCATTGTGGGTGGACCCCTGAGTTACCCATGTCTTGGGGTACATTTTCTAGTTTAATGGACATTTCTGCTGTTCAGTGAAGTCCAACCTTTCTTTCTCTATAGTTTTTATTCACTTTTATGCTTCTGATTTTCCCTGCCACACTAGGTCCCTTTTCACACTGCACAATTATATCAGTATGATTGCTGTGGAACCTGGGATTTGCCATTCAGGGAGGAATGTTTGGAATAGTCTCCCAAAGAGCTCTAGTACTTCACCAGACTACAAATCACAGAATTCCATGAGGTGGAACCATGGGAGTTAAAGTAGAGTCATAGCGCTATAATTGTGTGCTGTGAAAGGGCCCCAGGTATTCCTTCATGCCTATTGTACACTCTCATTTAAAACTATATATTGTACCTTCTTCTTGGTCCGAAGCTTCTAGCATTAGTTGGGTGAATGGATAGGTAGATAGATAAATTAATATCTTTATTCATTGTATAAAATTTATTCCAATTTTATAGTATTCTTCTAGGATAGAGGTTCTGCCTGAACATGTGGATATATGTATCTACTTAACCAAATGTGATTGCCTAGGATTTCTGGATGCTTATTGCCAGTAGATGATTTATCCTGAATTAGATGCTTACCAGCTTCTGGTAGCTTTTCTCCAAGGGTCAGTTTAAAAGCTTTGTGTGCCCTTTTGACATTTGGTGCCAGCATTTTGTTTACATTCAGTTCATCTCTTTTTGTACAGGTCCCCAAACATTCCCTAAGCCATTCTTCATAGCACCATTGTTTTCCCTGAACTTTGAGAACTTGTCAGCTTTGCCTGTCAGTTTTTCTTGCACGTTGAATGGATAGCATTTCTGAGAAAGTGACCTTGGAAGTCCTGAATTTCAAGATCCTACTTAGCAATCTAAACTCTGATTCCAGGAACCCTGATTGTGATTCCTGTCATCATGGGTTCTGATGTAGAATATGTGTGTTGACGTCTCCTCTGTACTCTCTACCAGATTATCCAGATGACTTTTAATGCTTTCAGTCTTCTCCCATGCAGTCAACACTCCCATCATAATTTATATTTATAGTGATTAATCACTCACTGCTAGAACTCTTACTCCCTCTTATGTTGTTGATTATCAGTTCAGTACCCAGAGAATGGTTCCCTTCTAATGGTAATGCCTTCATAATGGTATTACTTTCCCAAGACTTTCTCTGTGGAAACCAGGGACCTGGCATCCTACAAGCAGGTTGCCTCTGTCACGTTTCTGATGGTCTTATCTACATACCTTTCTGAGTCTTTCTCAGCTGTACTATGTTGGATTTCATGGTCTCAGGGTAGGAGCTATGAACTCTAAGAGTGAGAAACTCATTGTGCCAAGAACATAGCCACAACTTCTGCCCTATATGCAGAGTCATACCTGTAACATCCACATCTGTATTTTGTAGATTCATAACTAGTTCTGTTAAAGTTTGACAAGTTAATATTCTGTCCTCATTATATTATTGATAACCTTGCAGAAATACATAATTGACCTCTCTGACCTTAGCATGTATAACTAAATAATCCCAGCCAGTGCCTATCTACGATGAAATAGTTGTAGCTTACCCTTGTTTTACATAGTGTTCCTTTTAGTGAAGAGGTCCCTTCCATATTCATTTTGAATAAATGTATAACAGATGTACGGAATTATTATGGTTAGTTATATACAGCCAGTAGAGTGATCTTGCACTTGTGTACATACAAGTAAGAAGTGAAGAGCACAATCCAACCAAAATAGAATAATCTGAAAGCTGCTTTATTTCAGTGAAAGAGCTCTGTTTAACTCTTCCACTGAAGTAAATGGAATTTACAGTGCTTAACTTTAACAGGACTGATTATTTCTGAAGTATATAAATATAAAATCATGACACCAACAAGAGTGTCATGTTATTTTATAAATATGGGCAATTCAGTGTTGCAAAGTATTGTACGTTTAGTTTGCCTCTTAAGGAACAGTGCTTCTTTAAAATTGTCTATGCATGTGACAGATTACAGACATACCTAAATTACTGAAATAGATGTATCGTTGGGCATTATTTCTTTAACAGAAGATTTGGTACCAGAGACAGAAACAACCTGTAAAGAAAGGGATAGGGTCCTACACTACAGAAAAGAAGAATAGTTTAATATTTTTCAGTAAACTTTTTATGCAAAACTAACAAAATGTATGTGTGAAATGAAGAATTGGGTCAGGTCAGCTAAACTTTGCATTAGTAAACAAAACCATTTTGAATCTTCTAGAAAGCTTGTTCCAAAATGCATTTGAGGATATTCCCACCCCCCTTTTCCTATGATTTCCTTTTTGCTGGCCAAACTTCTAGATCTCTGCTCTTTTAACATGCTGGGGGATCTGATGAGCCAGGCTAATCTATTTTCCCCTTGCTCAGTAAGGGGTTCTGGAGGCAGCTGCTGTTTACTTTTCTGCTGTAGAAAGGTATACACAGCTACAGCAAAATCAGGCGTAGCAGAATCTCATCCTTTCCCAAACTAAATTTTATTGCATTTTTTACTGCAGACATGCTGTTGCAACCCAATACTGAAAAGTCTGTGTTTCTCGCAATGCCACTACTGCTGGCTGGCAGCTACCTTCTTCCATATTGCCTTCCACACTCTTAGCTCCTGAGGACCACACAGTGATGTCCTGTTCAAGCAGAAAAGCAGAATATACATTAAATAAATAAAAAGTGTCACTCTACTCCTGAGGTTTCTGTGGAGTTGAAAATGGCTGGACCCATTGAATTATGTTAAGGTTACAGGAACAGAGAGAAATTTTCTCCCTTTCTTGAATACTAGAATCCAGTGAAATTGAAACTTAGTTTAGGAGTGAAAAATAGAAATGCTCCATGATACAACACAAGTTAATAGAATTTACAGTGTGTCAGTGGATGATTGTTGATGCTGGTCACTGACAAAACTGATTATTCCTTTCCATGTTTACTCCAAGAAGAACCTCTTTGTTCCTCAATGCTTGTTCACTTGAAAAGTCAGCTTAGAATTTCAGTATGTACCAACTGTAAAAGTGGGGGAAGCTGAAATAGATTCATGGAAGGTAGGGACTATAGAGAGCCATAAGCCATGATAGCTAAATGTTATTTCCAAGTTCTAATACAGTATACTTACAAATGGTAGCTGCAGTGGGATAATGAGGAAGATTTGTTTCTTTCTTGGACACTGGACAGTGACAATAGCCACCAGTTCTACACTTCTGCTGCCCTTTCAGAGGACAGTCTAGGTCATATTGCAGACATAAGTTGTTTGGTCTTCTCTCTCTTGCCCTCCTTCCCTTCACTCCCTGTCACAACTCATCTCTAGACTGCCCTGCTAACCTAAAGGCCCTGTTGTAATTTTATAGAGAGAGTGACTTTTGCATGTGACTGTCATGATTCAGAAAGCCTTTTTGTTTTTATAATTGTATGCATTTTCCATTTTCTCCCCTTTCCCCCAGCAGCCTATTTTAGGAAGTCACTGCGGGGGTGGGTAGAATAATTTACTGTTGGCAGTCATAACTCTATGAAAGAGTTTGAAAAGTTGCATCAAAATGATCAGAGAGCCAGCATGCTGTAGTGATCTGAGTTTTGGACTGTGTTTCTGGAAGACCAGGGTTTGAATTCCCAGTTGGCCATGGAAAGCCATTGGGTGACGTTGGGCAAGTCACAGTCTCTCAACTTCAGGGAAAGGTAATGGCAAACACTTTCTGAACAAATCTTGCTAAGAAAGCCCTGTGGTAGAACCTAGCCTTAGGGTCACTGTATATCAGAAGTGACTTGAAGACACAACAACATTATTACACTATAGTTGTACAACATTTTTAATACAGCTCCTTTTGAATGAGGAGATAACATGATCTACCTCTGCAGACTTTGTTGGTTATTTTGTTTAATTTTGAGTTATGTTTTTCAGTATTTCATCTTTAAATTCATCTTCACAGTAACCCCCCACTTTTAAAATAAACCTTGTCATGCTAACCTGGAAGACTAATTTTGATTTATGTAGTCCAAAAATAGATAGGAAGTTTTCTTCCTTTTTAGTGTGTTAAACATCTTCATAACTTGATTGAGAAGTAACTTTTGTTCTTAAAAGTGCTTGCACCTTTAGCTTTTCCCTTACTATATACAGCTCACATAATTCAACAGTAAAGTGTTTTTTGTTAATGTATAATGTCAGCAAGATTCAGTGTTGTGTGGTTGTTTGAACATTGGATTACAACCCTGGATTCCACACTCAGCCATGGAAATCCACTGGGTGACTTTCGGTGCATTGCTCACTCTCAGACCCAGAGAACCACATGATAGGTTTGCCTTAGGGCTGCCATAAGTCAGAATCAGCCTGAACACACATGGCAACAACAACAACAACCACAACAGTGTGAACAAAACTCACACTGAAATTACTATAGCTGTGAATACGTATTTATTGAAAGACTTAAATAATGTTTCTCTGTTTAGCTGCTAATACTATCAATAATGTTGAAAAGAGCCTCTGTGTGCTTTATCCTTTGCTTCTATGAAAGTTTTGTCTGCCTTCCTAGTCAATAAACCCTGCTAATAATTACTTTTTGTTTTCTGAGATTTACCTTATTATATTTCATGTAATCAGTTGAATAACTTTATATTGTCAACAGTGATTGGGGATGTTCTGCTTTTAATCAATTCTGTAAAAAAAATCTGACTGCAAAATAGTACTTTAAAATAAAATTTACAAGCCAGTTGGTTTTCCTAGTATGGCAAAGCTATCCCATTTTTAAAATGCTGTGTGTATTTTAATGTATTTTTTATGGTGATCATTAAATGACATACTTTAGTGGTAAAAAAAATGAAGACATTTAGCATTTCTTGTAATCATATTTTCTAGATATATGGGCCATTGGCTGTATATTTGCTGAACTATTGACTTCAGAACCAATATTTCACTGTCGTCAGGAAGACATTAAAACAAGCAATCCTTTTCATCATGATCAACTTGATCGCATATTCAGTGTAATGGGATTTCCTGCAGGTAATTTAATGCCACTGAAGAAGATACATGATTTATCTTCCTGCAAAATCCTTGATTTGGATTTTCTTGATCAGTTACTTATATGCATGTAAGACTGAGAGCAAGCAGATATTGATTTTTGTGTACAGTTTTCCTTTATTTTTAAAACTTGCCAATCGCTTTTTTTTCTACAAAGATAAAGACTGGGAAGACATTAGGAAGATGCCAGAATATCCTACACTTCAAAAAGACTTTAGGAGAACAACGTAAGTGACATGTATCTAGAACTAATGATAATTATATTGCAAAAACATGGTGACTTGGATCAGCCTTTTACTGGCCTCATTCAGGAGTAATACCTGGTTTATTGCTGTAAGAAACTACTGCAGCAAATTTAGGTTATGCACTTTCTTCCTCCTTTTTATCTTTCCTAACCCAAGAATAGAAATGTGAAGATTTTGATCATGATGTGTAACAATACAGCTCTTCCCTGTTTTGCCTGGATGTGGGAACTGATTTGTACAAATCATAGCCAGTTACCAAATCAGGATTAAGATTCATAGGAAACAAGAAAGGACTCTATTACAACCTGCATCTGGCACTTCCAGATTTCCTCTCTTCACATGCAGAGGAGGGAAGAGGAGAAGTCTTTTAGTGCTAAACCTTGGCTTGGCCTTGCGTCTGAATGTTGCCATTGTCTTGCTTTTTGTTTGTTTTTTTTCAAATTTTAAAATGAAATAAAAATGTGTTCAGTCTTGATTGTTTAATGTGTTGTATGTTTTGCTGCCCTTGAAAAATCTGTGCAGATTCATCTGGTTTAGAACATGGTGGTCGGGCTATTGATGGAGACAATCTGTTGTGAGTGCATTGTACCAGTTTTAAAAGCACTCAGTTTAAATTATGAGCAACCTGTGCTTCTCAAGATGTTTTTAGACTACAGCTCCCACAGTCCCTGACCATTGGCCATGCTATTTGTGGTTGATAAGATCCACAATTTCCACATTCCTGGACTAGGGTATCTGAAGAATTGCTATTGTCTGTCTGAATCTGCCTAATAATTTAAATCTTAATCTTAGTAAAAAAACATTTCTCTGAGAGACAGTGTGTATGTCTGCAGCAGAGCGTAGATCCTGGTTAAGGAGCAAAGACACCAGTGGCTCACAGAAACAAACTAAGGCTTTATTGTAGAAACTCCATTCTGAGATAGGAAAGTTACTCCAGGTGCTTTTCTAGAGAACATTTGGGAAGAGACATGGGAAGGAGAAGAGGTGGAGAAAGCACTCAAGAGTATCAGTTTATGTCACAGAGGTTTCAGGCTAGGTAGAGGAAGAAGGGTATGCTCTTAAGTACTGCAGCAGCAAGAAAGATGCATGTTCAGCAGTTAAACATAAAAACAGTTTTTCATCACGGGCAAATATTAGAACAATGTATATGGAGCAATCTTCAGAAAAGCATTTATGAACAAAAACAAGCTGAATGAAAAGTTGAATGAGATGTTCCTTGAGAAGGGGTTTACCCAGGGAAAGACAACAAATGGACATTTATTTTGACCTATGTAAATACTCTCCCTTCTTGTTCTACCTATTCTGATCTCTTTGTGATGTAAACCGATACTCTTAGGGTTTTCTCCACCTTTTCTCTTTCCCATGAGTCTCCTCCCAGTTCTTTCCTAGAATGCAGCTAGATCAGAAGAGCACCTGGAGTAACTTTCTTGACTTTTCAGTGCTAAGCCCTGTTGCACTTCTAATAGTCTCGACATTATAGTTAACCAAGAGTTAGTGCATCTTTTCATTTTTAAAAAATACATCTAATAGTAGAATGTATTTCAGGATAGTTTCATGTTATTTTTAAGTAAAGAAGATTGACAATCACATGTTGTCCAATCATCTCTGCCATGCTGGCAATATGAAGATCATCCTATGCAACAGTAATAAAACATTACTTACATGAAAATCTTACGTGAAAATTATTGTATATATTATATCTTTATTATAGTACAGTTTTGAAACTTTTTAAAAATCTATTTCGTTTTCCAGATATGCCAATAGTAGCCTCATAAAATATATGGAAAAACACAAAGTCAAGCCTGACAGCAAAGTATTTCTTTTGGTGAGTGATAATGTTTGTTTGGCCAGTCTCATAGCGTTGTTGATGATATGGCCAGTATCATGGTACTGTTGATGAGTATTTTATTATGTAGCATTAAGAACTCAGTCCTACACACATCACTAAGAGGTAAATTTTATTGGATTACTCCTAGTTTAGTATACCAGCCTCACCTTATTCTGATTTTAAAAAAAAAGGCTAAACATACACAGATTTATTGTAATGTATTGAAAACTCTCAGATCATTTGCTGTTCTTTTCTACGCCTTGTGTTTTCAGTATCATTAGTCATTGAGGCTGATAAATGATTTGTCAATTAACCCTGACATTCTGGGACTGATTAATAATTGACAAGTCACCAGGTAGCCTATAGTCAAGAGTTTATGGATAGTTCAAATGTAACATTGTTAATCCTTGTATCAAATCCTATTTGGAAATGGGGTGGAAAACCATGGGAGAAGGTTATTGTTGCTTTCATCATTCCCCTTGTGAGATTCCTGTAAACCTTAGGATGGACACTGTGGGTGAGATAATGTGAGCACAGATGGATGATCTGATGATAGACTCAAAGGAGAGTGTTATTTGTTCTAAGATGCCTTTTTAAATTTAACTACGGAATAATAAAAGTCATTGGCTCACGTTTTGCTATATTGTGATCCCTTTGTATATTTTTGTCATGATAATTATTGCAAACTGTTGCATCTTTCTGTGTAGGAAATCTTGTGTAGAAAACAGAATGTGTTTGAATTTAATGTTGGGCTTCATTTTGGGATATATGCCAGTAAGTTCTAGATATTCATATAAGCTCCTCTGATGTTTTATTGTGTAGCTTCAAAAACTCCTCACTATGGATCCTACAAAAAGAATTACCTCAGAGCAAGCTTTGCAGGATGCTTACTTTCAGGAGGACCCACTGCCTACATCAGAGTACGTATCTTTCTTGTTCTTTAATGCTGCCCCCCCATTATAAATTTTGTTCTCTGTGACTTAAATGTACTAATGGACTCCCACTGGTGCAGCAACACTTTATTTCCCTCTCTGCTCTACCTCACAATGCTACCTGGAGACCAGCACTTGATGGTTTCTCAAACTGTTGCGCAGGATTTTGAGAGTGCTTTACAGGGTTATAGTAGGAATCATCTCTTCTCACTTCTACTGATCGAAATTGGTCAATAAACAGAATGACACAGCTAGATCCAGTCCTATGTGACCATTACAATATGTAAAAATATTTCCCTGACTCTTGTTTGTTTACCTTCAAACTTAACATGTAACTATAGTTAAATTAAAAGTAGAAACAATGGTCATGCCAGAGGGGAGGAGTTCAAAAGTCCAAGACTCATTCGTAAGCTACAGTTTTGAGTTGCAGCAAAATTGACTATAGAAATGATCATAGTTTTTCTATAAATACAACATTGCAAGTTAAAGCATTCTGGTATGAATCAGTTTTATGTTTTCTGTTTTAGTGTTTTTGCAGGCTGCCAGATTCCGTACCCAAAACGAGAATTTCTCAATGAGGATGAACCTGAAGAAAAAGGAGATAAGGTATAGTTCAAATATCACTTTATCAATAAAAAAGAATAATGATTCTTCAGAAAGAAAGTTGACAGAATACAGGGGCTTGCACTGAACATACAGGCATTATTGGTCAAAACCATCCCAACACAAGGTCATGGGACACTATTGAGAAGTATATAATTTTCATGCATGAAAAACTTATAAGCAATTGGACTACTTTGTATTCAGTACTCTTCAGTATATTTAGGCACTGTTAATAACACGTGGCTGGAGGAAGAGAGAGAAAAGGTCTTAAGCTGTAAACATCTGTTAACTGATGATGTCTTAGAAGGGCCTGCAGTTGATGAGAAATGTCCCTCCAGCTTTTTATGCCCTATATTCTGTTTAGCAATGGAACTTGATTTGGTTTTGGAAATAGTTGAGCTTTCTTTTCTACAGTTCCTTCACATATATAGAGAGGACCTCGGGATATTGTTTTTAAAGAACTGAGCACTGTTTATAGCTCTGTTTTATGTTTTGGAATGCAGATTCCCAGTATTCTTGACAAGGGTCCCTCAGTTGCAGAAACCTCTTCCCTTAGAGGAGAGTCAGAAATGAATGTATGTTTTGAAATCAACTGTCTGCCCTAACAGGCTGCTGTTTTTATTTATTGGTCTTATCTCTACTTCTATTTGGTCTTGTTTTGTTTGCATATTGCTATCGTCTCAATGCAATTAATCTTTTTCTTGGCTTCATTGGGGTGCCTCGAACAAATTTTAAATGGGCTGTACTAGAGTAATTCTCATTTTTTTCCCAGAAATTGAGAGTGATAATGGGTGACACTTCACTCCTCTCTTCCTCCAATCTCTGTGGAATCTTTCAGCATTCTGTCTTGTCTTTCTCTCCCTCCTCTTCAGTGTATATGTGGATCACTAGATAAGTTAATCTGCGATGTAGGCACTCAATTCAATATGTTGCACCCTTTCACTTTCAAATAGCATAGAATTTCCTACAGCATTGGCACTCAGAGACAGACAAGGAGTGGCAATATCAAGAATAAGATCTGGAATAAGTATACTCTAATTCAAGGTGCCTTGAAGATCTTATGATGTGGTAATATCTAAAGATCTTTTTGATGTGGCAATATTCATATGTAGCAGCAAGCACACAGCCTAATCCTGCATACCAGGATGTTGTATATTCATAGCCTGCTTGATCTCAAAGATCTTTGTTGGTAGCATTGCTTTAATCCCAAAGAAAGTCTGTGTAATGAAATAATACATATAGGATGAGGGTAAGCTGCTTGACAGAAGTATGTGGAGGGAAGGATCCAGTTGTTGCACTAGAAGAAGTATTTCTGATGGAAGTTGAATCTGAGAATACAACCATTTTCTTGCATGCATGAGCTGTTAAGGGAAAATGCAGAAAAGTAATTTGTTCCTTTAGCAGTTACAGGTCCTGCCAGGGCTTCCCAGTAGTTCATCAAATGATATTCTGGTATTTGTGTGAAGGGAGGGCAATTGTTTTTTTTAAGTAAAGCCCTTTTCCATCTTGTCTGCAGTGTTAAGTGCACAGGTAATGTGTGAATGGCATATCAGGGTCTCTTGATACATAAGGGAAAAAAAGGTAAAAAGGAAGAACAACACTGAGCTAGGAATAAAAGGTGTTTAAAAGTGGGAGTGGAGCAAGTGTTAAGGATATGGAAGAACAGAGTGCATGTGCCACAGAGAGAATGTGTATGAGAGAGACAATTCATGCAGGAGGTAAGGATGAATTTGGAAGTATCTTTTCAGAGGGGGAGAAGTACTATGTTGTGGATGATGCAGATCTTGGAGATGCAGGTAGGGATGGCAGAAGGGAAGAGAATAATGGGGAGATATGTGGGAGGGACCTTGCTTTATTCACATTTTCCCCATTTTCACTGCGACTGTCACTGGGTTGGTCTATGCCTGGTCTACTTTAAAATGGTCTTTAAGACAGCTTAAGACAATGGTGTTCAGTGAGGTGAATATGGAATGTGCCCTCTACATAGAAGTGCTTTTTAAAATCCCTTAGAATTAATTTATACAGTTGGCACTTTCACTCTCCCTTTTCCCTTCCTCCATATATATAGTACCCACAAACCCTCCTAAACTATTTCATATCAGTTTTTCAACTCTCATACCTTAGCAGGAACCTAAACTTTTGCTATAAATACCCTTTTCAGTATTAACAATAAGCACCTGAGCAAAAGTTTTCCTTTGGTTCATTTGGCTACATTTCAGTCAGTTGCATTTCAGTCAGCTACTTTGCACTATGATCTATGGCAGCAGCACATTTCTTTGGCCATGAAGCTGATACTCAGTTGCGTACCATAGCCCTGCCTGGCTTGTTTTATTGAACAGTGTCATTCCAGAATGTCATGTCGTCTTTTGCAATAAATATGCAAGCATGGCTTTAACTGAAGCTCTTGGCAATGGTAACAGGTATTCAGTTTATAATGAAAGCTTTCTGTTGCACTCAGAGACATGGAAAAAGGAATGGTGACACCAAATCCAAGAATTTATTTTAATTGTTACTTTATAGTTAAGCATATGTTATGACAAGTAATACTTCCTGTGAATCAGTTGTTACAAGGTACAGGAAGTTGTCAGCTGGTTTGATAAGATCCTGTTGCTGTGCCTCCCCCAGCAGTGTGGGACTTAATGTTTAAAATTCTTTGTGCCCCATTTTCGTTTTCACTTCAAAGAGCACTTTTTAACTCTTTGGACAGACTTGGAAAACCTGTGTCTCAGGCATTATTCTCCATGCTTTGGTCTTTTTACAGCCATCCTAAAGATGTTTTCATTCTTGCTCTCCACATTAACTTGCACTAACTACACTCAGCAATGTGGTACTGGGTTTGGATAGGTATGGATGGCACTGACTGTGATTCACCAACAGCTGTATGGTCCAGAAGAGGGAGAACTTGACTTACAGTTGCCCAGAGTTTTGAGACAAGAATCTTTCTCAGTGCCTGGGATTGAATGAGGGACCTTTTCCACAGAAAGCATGTGCTCTATAATTGAGCTGCAGCATTTTTCCCTGTAAAATAGGCAACATACTGAGAGAAGACAACTTCCTTAAGATTTGAACAGGAATGTACATACCACACATACATAGTAAGCACAGGACCAAAAATGGCAGAAGAACAAACCTCCTCCTGGAGAATTCTGGAGATGTATCTTCAGAGTGAACTGTAGTTCTGAAAGAGGATTATTTTTGTCGAGTTTTGGAATGTGTTGAACCTGCTCAGATACATTTTAATAAGTTTAAATACTTTTCCTGTAAAATTAATTCAAATATAAATATTTAATTGGAGGAAAATGAAGACCACAAGAACCTCAACAATATGTATCTGTAAACATCATAACCTCCAGAACTGTCAATCATATTTAATCCCTGAAAGGACAGGAAAGAAACTCCACAGATATTATTTCTATTTTGACTTGCTGTGGAGATGGAGGCTGGCCTGCTTTTCTTTTCACAGACTGGAGATGGTAACTCTCTTCCCAGCCTGCTATAGCACCCTCCCACCCTCCACCTCCTTATACAACCCTGCTTTCCCCTCTCAAATCCACCACCTTTGTCTTATTCAAAAATATTTGATAATCTGTGGTAGCATGTTTCTAGCAAAAATAGGACTGAAGAAAAGTACTCTGCTGAATCAGAAATTATAAAAAATAGAATGCAATATTTATTAAAACAACAAACAGGGAAATGGTATTGTGTATTATAAGTATATATAGGCAAAATAGAACTTCCAAAAATGTCTAACAGATTCCTCTGCTCAACTTAGTATTCAGGTATAGGGTTTTCATACCCACTCAGACTTTTGGTTTCCCCTGCTGAAAGTCCTAATCCCTAAGTCAAGGTCTCACTTTCTGACCCACTCAGAAGTGATTTGTCTTTCACAGTCTTTCACCCTCTCATTCACCAAAACCCTCCCTCCTTCTCTCTCTGGAGGAATCTACCTCAAAACTGCAAGTCATTCCCCTAAATAGTACTCTTCCCCAGAAAGCTAGCCCTCCCATGCACCAGTGCGTGCCTCTCTTACCCAGAGCCCCTTGGGTCCCTTGGCATCCTGTTGCTGAGGTTGGCCTTCTTCTCATGCTTACCGCACTCCTCAGGCTCCATCACACTTGCCTAATAACAGCAGAAAACACAGCTTTAACACATTTCTTTTGACAGTGAAAAGCAGCAACTACAATGTAATATGGCCAGATTTTGAAGTTTGTGTGCAATTCTGGTTTACCTCACAATAGAATGTCAGAAACATCATAGGGCTGAAAGAGGTGAATAAGGCAACTAAAATGATTAAGGGTTTTGGGGAAAAATACTTTAGAAAGAAATTCAATAGAATATAACCAAAGTTTACGAAATGTAGTTGGGAAAATAAATTCAGATAAATTTTTTCTACCTCCAGAGATAATGCAGAAAGTTGTTTGACTGTAGGTTCAGGATGAATTTGTGTGGTACACAGTTATCTTCCCCAGGATGTGGTGACAGCCATTAGCTTAGATGATCTTTTTTAAAAAGAGTTAGACAATTCCACTGAGATGAGACTAATGAATGAACAAAATAATCTAGGTTGAGTCAATTAGTTTTACAACTTGGCTTCGGTCAGGTATTGTGTCTGTTCATAGTACTCTCACACTGTGAGCTCCAAATCAAAATCTGACTAGCCAGAAATTTCTTATTAAAAAACTAGTCGCACTAGGTCATTTTGAAATACAGCTCTAGAATCTGCAGTGTAGCCTACAGTCTAACTTGGAAGACTTTAGGAAGAACAATATCTCAGAAACAGTGCACATTCTTCACGAACAAAAACAGAGCACATTCTTCACGAACTGGTAGGACAAAAAATCCTGTGTAAATTATGGAGAGATCATTAGAAATATAATCCCTTGTCTCTTTGAAAAGAGGGAGACTTCCTTGGTTTGATTTATTGAAAGAACATGTCTCAGAACTGGAGCTGAGTTTAGATTAAGGTTCATTTTGATTCCCTGAGCAAATGCCCCCTGACCAAGTCTGTTCTGCCTGTAAAATGTCATGACCCTTTAAAGTTACCATGCAGGTAAACTTATGCAAGCCTATCCTGAAATACCCCTGAATATTTCAAAGCAGTCTGAACTCTGGAATCTGCTTATCCACAGACTTATCATTGTTTGAGTGTGTGTATATCTTGGTGAAACCTTTAACAGAAGATTCCAAATTTATATGGAACTCTGTATAGTCAGGATTAAATTAAGCTGGGATTTTAACTCCTCAAGCCATTTTCAAAATTTCCTGTGTTGTGCTTCCTTTCTGTTTTCCAAATGAGGGGGAAAAGCCCACAATGTATCATGTGGCCTTCCGCTGAAATTGTGAAAGCCTCATGCATGAATAGTTACGAAATGGCTTTGAACCTCAGTTATATATTTGCATAGTTCTGAATTCTGCTGTATTTGTTGCCACTCTTCATTGAAACCAGTTTCATTCTTTGGTGTGTGCAGAGGAGCAGTCCACAAAGAACCGGGTTACCTCTTCATGCTCCATCTTCTGAGGCAGGAGTCACTTGGCAAATGTTTCTTTTTCTTTCCTGCATTTCTTCCAAGTTCTCCCTACCTAGAAGAGCCCTAATGTAGGTTACACTGAGTTGAGTGACTGGCCCAAGCTTGCCCAGGAAGCTTCCTGAGTGAGTGGGGATTTGATTTTGGCCTTCCCAGTCTTGGGCTACTTCCACATTAGATTATTATAGCACTATTATTCCACTTTCAACATCCTATGGAATCCTGAGATTTGCAGTTTTGTGAGGGAACAGCCAGCCCCTCCCAAAACTGCAAACCCCAGGATTCCCTAGTATGTTGAAAGTGGAATAATAGCGCTATAACAATCTAATGCAGAAGTGGCCTTAGTCTGACTCTTAATTAGCATGTCATGATGATTTTCTAAACAGTATTTATAGCCAATACAATCTTAGATACATATCTAAGGATTGTTCAAGGGAACAAAACTGAAGAAATGGGCTTCCAAACTCTGGTACTTCTACCCCCCCCCATTTTCAATTCTTCCAGAATCAACAGCAGCAGAACCAACATCAGCAACAAACAGCACCTCCGCAGCAAGCAGCACCTCCGCAACAGCAGCAGCAGCAACAACAACAAAACAGTACCCAGACAAATGGAACTGCAGGGGGTGGTGGAGCAGGAGGTGGTGGCACTGGGGCAGGTCTCCAGCATAGCCAGGACTCCAGCCTCAGTCAAGTACCTCCAAATAAGAAACCGCGCATTGGGCCTTCAGGCGCAAATTCAGGTGGGCCTGTCATGCCTTCGGATTATCAGGTACAGTAGGAGTTCTTTTTATTCTTGCATCCTTTGCTTCTTTCTGAGGGTCAAGGGAACATGAGTTAGAAGTTCCCTCACTGGTCTAAAATTAATTGTTAGTCCTGACTAAAGTAGATCCACTGAATCAATGGAACTTACATCTGTGCTGACTTACCAACTGCTCATTAAATCACTGGATCTAGTAAGAACTAACAGTTGAATCTAGGTTACTGAAATGAACTTTATTGTGATGTAATGTTCCTACCAAATGCATCAGTTTGCATTTGGTAAACACAGCAACATTGAGTTGAGGAGTGGTTTATTTTTTCATTTTTAAAAATGCGCTTTATTTCTAAGCAGATTGTGACCATTTAGTCTAGAACAAAACAGCCATATAAATTTTGTATCACAAAGCCAAATAGATCTGCCATATGTTTCTCTCTCTATGCTCCTATTTCATTTGAAATATTTTTATATACTTTTTGAGGTGAAACCTTCTCAGAGCTAATTAAAGCAAGTAAAAACAAATAAAAACACAGTTAAAACAGCAACTTTTTGTGTTATTACAATAGAACCAAAAGCTTATTACAGTTTATATGGACACATACAATGTAAAAGAGGTAAAGCTTTCTGCATCCTTGGAAAAATACTGCTTGGCAAATTTCAGTGTGTATGTGGCAGGGTAGAAAGGAGATATCAGCCCATAAATCAAACTGCAGAACTGAATGCAAGATTTCAGTCAATTCAGCTCAGGCAGAGAATTATCCACTGTTTGGGTGCATAATGCGAACTTCTCATATGACCTAGCGTGTTGCATATTCATATAAGGTTATATGAATCACTTCTAGCAAACAGCTGATCCACATGACTTTATTTGGCCCTACTAATTCTAGCAGCGATCATATGATGTTTCACTTTATAGAACTGGTAGCATATATTAGCTATTACAAATAATAGCCTTTTCATTAAAAGAACGCAATATCTTTTGAAGTCTTCAAAAAAAATTATGGCTCAGCTGTCAACACATCCATTCCTAAGCACAGCAAGCTCTGGCATCAGGCTGCAAGGCATTAAAACTATTTGCTTACAGTGTTGTTGTTGTTGTTGTTGTTGTATGCCTTCAAGTTGTTTCTGACTCAGCTGACCCCTAAGGTCATCCAGTGGGTTTCCATGGCCGAGCAGGGATTTGAATCCTGGTCTTCAGAGTCATAGTCTAACATTGAAACCAATGTACTACACTAACAATACTACCTGAATAATGTGGATCTGTGCCTTAGTACTCAACACAATTCTTCTTTCTTAAATCTTATAGATTAAGATTAAACTGGAAGCTGGTGCCAGTGTATTTTACTAGCTCTACTTTGTCCCTTCTAAGTCTCAAAGACAAGCAAACAGTGCACAACATTATTTCATTTGAAAGCTGAATTTACTATGAAAAACGGTATAGAAAATGTGCATTTATGCTGCCATGCCTAATATTAGGCTTTTCAGTGTTTATACTAAGTACACTGGAGGTAAGAAAGGGATTTAGCAAGAAGTACTGATCTGCTTGAATTGAGTTCAGAATGTTGACAAGTTACTGATACAGCTTTGACAAATTTGAAGAGAAACTTGATAGGAAAAAGTCCATTATATTTATTTTAGAATGTTATTGTAGTATCCTTTCTTACTGAGTTTTGCTAAACTTACAATCCACCATGTCAGTTAGAGCTCACCACCTTTCTCTGTTTCAGATGAGCAGCAGTATAGGTCTTATACTGCATTTTGAAAATCGACTTTTGTCATGTCTTCAGAAATCTTAATGTTATAGTATTCTTGTGACACATGTGATAGTAGTTATACACATTTGTCCTTTAGGGTTATCAGTTCTCAAAGTATTTAAACCAGTTCCAAGTCCATTTATTTCTCAGGATGCTAACATTCAGTTCTTTGATGCCCATCAGTATAAGAAGACAAAGATAATTGTTCCATTATTTATATGACAAATGTACCACTTGTTCTTAAATCATATCAAAAATACAAGCTTCTCAAAATTGGAACCATGTTGACCATATTTTGGACTTTTTTTTAAAGAAATTATTATTATAAAGAAAAAGGAAAAACACATAACAGAATAAAACAAAACAAAAACACCACGTGAATAACATAAAGGTGAAAAAGAGAAAAATTATAACACAAATAGCTTACATTACTATTTCTCTCCAGATTTTTTATCATCATATTATATATCATATTCATTTATTCAGCATATTATATATCATATTGATTATATATTTTTATTTCATGTATCTAACTCTCATTCTCCTTGTACTCATTATTGCTATAGTAATTTTGTTCTTAAATCTATTCTTTTCAAATATATTTAACCTATAGCTAATACTATGTATGATCCTGTTAATAACCATAAACCCTAACCCTAGATGTGAGCTCATTCCCAGAGCCAATTATATTTCAGCTTACTCTGCTTTCCAAAATTGTAATTCTTCTTGTGAAGGTGTGACACTTCCCTCTTTTGATAAAACCTTTTCCACAAATATTTTCCATATTGCTTTATTATTCCTTTTTTAACCTTAATTCGACATGTTAAATTATCATTGATCGCAATTTTCCACACTTCTTTATACCAATCTTTTATTTGAAAATCTTCTTGAGTTTTCCATTTTCTAGATATAATTAGCCTTGCTGCAGTTAATAAATTTGTAATTAATTCCTTCATTGTTTGGGTACAATTAACCTTAACAAATATAGATAATAATGCTGTACTCAGACATATTTGTAAATCAATTCCTGTTACCCCTTAATATCTTTAAACACCATTTGCCAAAATTTCTGTACACCTTCCCAATTCCATCACATATGAATATATGTGCTAATCTCTTGGCAACCCCTCCAACATAACCTTGAATGATTCTTGTCTATGGGATTTAACCTTACTGGTGTTAGGTACCATCTCCAAACCAATTTATAATAATTCTCTTTTAACCTTATGGATAAATTTTTTAAATGACATGGATTCCCCCAGTCTTGAGTATCTATTTTTTGTACTAATTCTTCCTCACATGTTTTTCTAAGATATTCATCTTCATCTTCATCCTTTGACAATATTTTATATATTTCTCTTGTGGTATCCTTCAGTATTTCATTTTCTTCCATATTATCTCTTTGCTTAATCATTTGTTCAAAACTAGTGTATTCTTTAAAATCTTTATTATTGCTTTTCCAATTCCTTGGCCACTGCTCCAGCTGAATATAATTAAGCCATGACATCTTAGTACCTTGCAATTTTTCCTTTATTCTATCTTTATTCATCATTATGGTCATCCAGTCTTTTAACTTATATGTTCCCTGCTTTTTTAATTCCTTCTCTAATTCATCCCTCAAATTTATTGGAAATTTTTCCATCATTACTACTGGATCTAATGGTGAGGTAGCTGGCATTAGTTTTTCCTTGTTTTTCTTCCAAATTTCTAATATATTCTTTAAAAAGGGGGTTTCTATTTTTTCTATTTCTCTCCTGACCAGATTCCAGAAAAGATATTCTCTAACCTCCTCTCAATTTCTATTGTTTCCATCTCTAACCATTCTAAATCCCCTTTTCCTGAGACTCCATCTATAATATATCTCAATTGATTTGCATTATAATACCATTTTAAGTTTGGGAGGCCCAATCCACCTTCATTTTGGGATCAGTACCAAAATTTCTTATTAATCTTTCCTTTCTCATCTCCATTACAAAAATTGTTCAACTGCCAATTTTTCAATTCTATTTCTGATACTTTTATCGGTAACATCCTAAATAAAAAATTAATCTTAGGTAATATTTTCATTTTTACTAATGCAGTTCTTCCAAACCGTGATAACTTAATATTTTTATATTCCTCTAATTTCCGTTTCACTTCTTGTCTTAATTTATTATAATTTTTCCCTCTAATCTTTGTAAATTTTTTGTAATGTTTATTCCTAAATATTTAATTATTTCTTTTATTTTAACATCTATTTTTCTTTCCTTTAAAAAGTCTTGCTCTTCTGTCTTAGTATAATTAAACAACATTAGCTGTGATTTTGCCCAGTTTATTTGTGGCCCTGTCATTTCCCCAAATTCTTTTAAACGTTTGTTTACTCTGTCCATTTTCTTTATCGGATCTTGGATTGTCAACAAGGGGTCATCCGCAAATAAACTCACTTTATTCTTTTCCTTGGTCCCAATTCCTTCCAAATTTTCATCATTTCTAATAACATTTGCCAAATATTTTTATTTTATCTTTTATTATCCTACATAACTTACCTGTTTTATCTTTAATTACACCAGTCATATTTCTTACCTTTTAGACTGTGCAGATCTGGCTAGCATTTTCAAATTCTTATTGCTATATTCAAAAAAATCCCTCCTCAAATATATCAAATTCCTCTGAACTTCGTCAATTTCAATTTTCTCCAATTCATTCCTTTTTGCTTGTAGTTCAATATAAATTTTTTTCTTCTATCTGTTATATATATATATAAATATATATTTATTCTCTAATTTTTTAATTTCCATTTCTAACTTTAATTTCTTCTCTCCTTGTTGTTTTTTTAAATTATATGATTCCTTAATACACTATTATCTATATACCTATTGGATCCAGCAAAAGGCTTCTGTGGGGAAGAAGGGCTCCTTCTATCCACTGGTGCTTTTTGATGAAATGAAAATTTTCTGCTGCTGAATATGGCAAGAGGCAGTCTTTCTTGATTCACTCCTCCATCTGGAGTTCCCTGCGTCCCCTAAAAATCTGCTTCATAGGATTGAAGACAGTCCAAAAGTGTTGCGGAAATGACTCTGAGGGTTCATGAAAGTGGTGAAACTTGGCAGATATTGCCACACATACACTCCTCTTCACCAGCAGGAGCATTCTGGCTGCATCTTTCTGTGGAACAAAATACCCACAGTATGGATTTCTAACAAATTTGTGTTTAAATTAGAAGCACTGATTAAAAAAAATACTTGCATTTTATCCATCACTTCTAGATAAGATATAACCATTGGTTTTACCCAAAGCACATGACTATAAAATATCAGTGGATGTATTTGTTTTTTGTTGTTATTTGCTGTCAAATCTAGCTTCAACTTTTGGTAACCGTATTGGTATTTTATTTTGAATCTGTATTCTTCCTAGGAGTCTATGACACTATTAGTTAATTGGATTTTAAAATGTATTTACTGTCCAGAAGCATAAGAAAAGAAAATTAATGTATCAGTTGGAAGCTCAAACTTACTTTTTGCATGAGCAAAGTTCTGATCTGATTTCACTGAATTCAGCTCTGTTTTTTTCTAATGACAAGAACCCAGAGATTCTATAGGCAAAGCAGAAAATTGGGTGGGGGGCAGGCAAGTGAACATCTTTCCTAATATTTCCTTCCTACTATCCCTTATTTCCTTGGTAAGAGTATATCGTTCAGAATTTAAGGAGAGGAACCTTGCAGGATTAACATTTTGAAAAAAATTTGGAGCAATTTCTGCCTATCAAAATGCTGATTCTTTTGTTGCTCTTGTTCTGTTTTTCCTTTAGCACTCCAGTTCGCGTCTGAGTTACCAAAGCAACATTCAGGGATCTTCTCAGTCCCAGAGTACAATGGGCTATTCGACATCATCTCAGCAGAGCTCTCAGTACCATCAGTCCCATCAGTCTCATCGGTATTGAAGAACCCTCACAGACGGTGTTAGGAACATTCAACGGACTCCAGCAATATGAAGTTCATAACCATGAGAAGAACCAAAAATGCAAACTGTGATGAGGATCGTGAAATCTACAGTTATAAAAGAAAAACTTTGATTTAGTCATTGTTTTCAGACAAGACACAATCTCCTTCCCTGCTTTTTTGCCATAAAGAAGATACTTGTGAAGTTTCCCATAAGCTTGCTTTTGCATGCATTCCATTGTGGTTACTAGAATGAAACCATCTGATCTGAACCCAGCACTTAAACTTCTTTTACCTATGGAATTTTTGAAGGATTCCTGGTGCACCTTTCGTGTGTTGTAGTAATTGCCATAAATCGTACCTTTTCCCAGACCCCTTTACCAGGATTTTAAAGTTTTGGAATTTTGAACTCCCAGGCTTTTCAAGCTTGTATATAGTTAATTTTTTACTAGGCAAATCCGTTTAGCTATACAGGTATAATGCACCTTTTAAAAGCACTATGTTATTTTCACAGGATATTACTGTTTTGCTCACGGATGTCAAGAACAGCAGATTTTACTGTTCCAGAGTATTTTATTATTCTCTTTTTATTAGTATAGTTTTCAGATGAGGTCTTTAAAAAAAAAAGAAGAAGAAAAGAAAAGAAAAATATACAACCCAAGTCTCTGCAGCAGCTATTACATGTTATTTGTTTGGACTGATCACCAAACAGAAGATTATGAATGTTTGTTTTATTATTCAGATGAGAATACCATAGATCATTTGTCATTATCTTCCAAGTGGGCTGGCTTAAGCTTTGCTTTAAATTAAGGCATGACGGCAAAGTGGAAGGCAAAAATTTCTGTGGCTCCAGTAGAACAAGAGTTTTCTATAGTGTATTCTCTAGTGGTTACCTGTACATGCAATGCGTTTTTGTTAGTGATCATTTGTGTTTTGGAACTCTGCTCTAGGAGTTCAGCATCAATGGGAGAAAGGGCAAAGGAGACTGCTACTGCTTTTGGGAATTGTGGGGAGGGACCAGGTGTACTCTCTTTAGTATATTTCTAGTATGCTCTTTATATTGGTTTTGTTTGTGTCTGATGTGACCCTCCTTTGTTAAATTTTGGTTCTGAAACTTGCAGGAAAAAAAAAGGAGTCAAAAGTTTTGTGGCACCTTAAGAGTCTAACAGTTTTGTTGTTGCATGAGCTTCTGCCTACTTACAGAACACTTGCAATCATGAACCTTGACAAGCCATTATAATTATTATAATAATTATTATTTTATTATTATTATTATTTTATTATTTTATTATTATTATTAAATTTTCATGATCCAAGCAAACCAGATCAAATATTGAAAAAGAAGTTGTTGAACAATGTCTGGAAGATGTTTAATCTTTTCATGTTTAAAATGCATATTATGTTGTCTTACCACTGCATTGATTAACCCAGAGTAATTACACTAGGTGAGCCGTGCTATAATGAAATGTCTCTTTTCTGAAGGTTACACACATGGGCATATATGCATACATATGCACACGTGTGTGTGCACACACAACATATATAGCAATTGTACTAGGCCTAAATGCAGCGGCAAGTCCCGCTGCATAAATTAATGAACAGTAAGGCACTATGTGTGCAAATTCCATGGATTTAGTGAGTCTGCTTAGTAGGGACTAACATCAGGATTTAGGCATTGTTGTACTGGACCACCACACCTTGCAGAAGAAGTGTCAGAGCTCATGAACAAGCCACATGTGATCAGAGACAAGAATATTTCGAGGCAGCTCATTTTTGAAAAAGAGCCCTAGAAATACAGCTGATACACTTTATTCAGGGCAATATATATTCTCAAGTTTAGTGTTGAATTCAGCATCTTGTGAATCTGAGCTTTTCTGGTTTGTTTTTAAACAGATTTTTTGCCTTAGGAATATAGGCTTAAAAGTTCATGAGTAGTGCTTAGTGAAATCTTAGAATCCAGGGGAAAAAGAATAGAGTGGGATTTCTGGAGGTAGGGCTTCAGTACGGAGTACTTGTTTCCCTTCCATTTAACTAGTAAAAGCATAATAAATTATCCTTCATATATGATAATTTGTATTATTTATACAAATTGCAGAATTCAGCTTTTCTTTGTGTGAAATTTGGGTTACCTCGGTGCTGACTTTTTTTGAGCACACCCAGCCCTAACCTTATTGCACTAAAATTGAAAAAGCATATACGTTAGAATATATATGCAGTACCCAGTATTTTAAAAACCATGTGCTTTAAAAATAGGTAGAAGAAGGAGCCAGCTATTTATATATGCATTAATGGGCATTTACACTATATATATATCATGAGTTCATGCCTCACTGTATTCTGTTTTGAATTGATACCAGACTCACAGAAAGCTGTCACCCAACATTTTGCACTAAGACTACAATAGAAACTGACAGAGTGGTAGGTCAGTTTGCCTGAAGGGCAAATTTGCTTTAGAATAATAAAAAGTATCCTATTCATAATGCCATGTTATTCCCTGTTAATTTTAAAAAAACATCCAAATTGTTGTTATAGGCGTTGATCCATTTGCTGTTGATACCAAGTGGCTTTTTTGAAAGCCAAAAAATTAAATCAGTAAGTAAACAACAGGTGGAGAAGACAGAAGACATTGCATTGAGACAGCGCCCCCGGCCCAACCTCGCTCTTTGTGATTTTTCATGTATCATGTGTCCGAACTAACTTTATTGGATAGAACTAATGTTTCTTTCTACTAACGTTCAGTGAAAAAATTATCTAGGTTCCATGCTCCCCATGTTCATTTTCGGTACCTGAGCCAATATCTGGTCAGCAGCATAGAATGTTAATGAACATTATTCCGACTAGGCTATGAACTGCTCATTTTTCTTTTCTCCCTCTGTTGCTCTGTCTCCCAATGTACTGTTGGTTGCAATCTAGTCCACCTGTGACAAGCTTGTTCCAAGTGTAGGTTCCTCTGTGCATGCAGTGTGACAACCTGTGTTGAATGTGCTTTATCTCCATGAGCTTCCAGTCCCCTAGAATGATGGCCATGAGTGTTGTCTATACTGACAAGTTGATATTTACATATTTGCTGGAAACTGATTGCTTGCTACACTCAATTTCTCTGTAGTGTCCATGGACACAAAAGTAGTTGCGCTAAATACTTCATGGCCTTCCAAAAAAGCAGACAGGGGAGATAGATGAAAGTATAGGTTTACACTTTTTGAAATGTTTACTGCACTCATTCTCTATTTGTATCTTGGCTTCTGGGCATACTAGGCCTATTATTGTGAAACTGTTTGTGTATAATAAGATGAGTGTCTCATGTATTGCAGGGCTAAAGAGAGCCAAGGTGAGGTAGCTTTGTTTCAGGGGAAATTTCATGAATCAAAATGTAATGTAAGATAAATCATATATTGTATCTTATGAAAACACAGGACACAGAAATTTTCGTAACTGTGTGGCTCAGTTGACTAATTCTTACTAGAATGTGCAGCTTCAACATCATCTATTGTTTCTCTTTTCTATCACATTGGGTTTTAGACGTGCTAAATACTTAATCATGGTTTTTGCTTCTTTGGGAAGTGTAACTGCATCAAAACTCATTCTGGGATATTTCTCTCCTGGTTTGCAAATAAAAGGAATGAGGAAATAGGATTAGCAAAGAGTTATGAAATGAATTGTAGCTTAGACTGCATAATGAAGGAAGAATTTAGTGAAAGCTGCACGTCCTGCACTGTATCTGTGACACTGTATCTTTTGGGGTGGGAGTGGGGTGTGGGAGGACATCCTGAGGTTGGGGAGGAGGAAGCTTGAAGTATTTGATTATGTATAATATTTTATACCAACATAATAACCTTAGTTCCCCTTCATAATCTTCAGTGATGGTACTTAAGCAACATTAAGCAAAGATAACTGTTTTAAGATAAAAATAAGCATATTGTACATAAGGCCATGTGTAATCTATACATTTTGCCACACTAGAACAATGTGTATTGCTTTATGGGGAAAAGTCCTTAATGCACTGTTATCTCCTAAATATTTAGTAGTAAATTAATACTATTTAATTTTTTTAAAAAAATCTGTCTTGTGTAGACACTAAAAAGTATTACACAATGTGGACTGAAGATGTCCCTTTTTAACAGCAGTTTAAATAATGTTTTATATCTGTAAGGTAGTATACTTTTCAAATTGTTTTAATTTCTTTATTTTAACTATTTGGGAAAGTTTACCTGTCTTTAGTTTTCTTTTATACATAAATTCACATATTCACCATCTGTCCTTGTAGCCTTCTCATTATTTAGTTTTCTGTCCACTTTTATGCCACTTCAGCACATTAATAAGGATCCATGAATAGTGGTGCCCGCTGAGGCTTGCAAATAAAACCCAAAATATTTGCAAATCAACATTATGTTCTCACTTGGTAGATATAGGATATGTAAAGTCAGATCATTACATTTCAGTCAACTATGTAGGTGGGTTGGTGAATTACTTTGAAAATGCATCCTCACCAGCAGCACTGAAGGCACAAACACATACACGCTTGCGCAGTGTTCTGCACCTAATTCTGATCTTTGCCATTCAGTCATTCCTCGTCACAGTCACCAAGCATTGATCTTAATTGGCTATCTCGCTGAAGTGAAAGAAGAACAATCTAACAATTATTGAGCAATATGGTAACTGTCCAATACGCTTCCCAACCTTGAACAAGTTTTAAGTGGTACAAGTACTGGGTGGGTGAACATATCTTAATGGGAGGCTTGGTTCTTGCTGGCACCCAGCTTGCCTTTCCTCCTGTCCTGCAGGAAAGAAGCAAGAAGGTTGAACAGCCAACTAAAAAGTCCCACTCATGGTGCTGGGCAGTTATAATAAGCTGAACCAGACAGGCTTTGCCCTCATAAAGCATTTTTTGTTTTTGTCTTTATGTTGCTCTTAAAAGACTGTTAAAAACTATGCTTCTATTCATTGCATCTATTTTTTATTTTTGTTGTAATTAAATTGAATTGCTTCTGTGTGAATTTTTTAATAAAAATATACGTTTGTAATAATAATAATAAAAAGTTGAAGTCAAGAAGATGTGTGATGAAAAAAATCTGTAAATTTTGGGTTGTGATGACTATAAGATGAATTCTCCCAAACTGAAATATATGGTTTTATTATTTAAGCTTTGAAGCTTAATAATCCTCAGAGAATGCTTTCATAGGTTTATTTTGGTTTTGAGTGAGGCTGTTTGTACAGCCATTGTGCCCGTGATCTAGGATAGGGTCACTCCTAAACCCCCTTGATCAGCAGAGCACCATGCTACGTCAGCACAAAGAAAAAGAAAATCAGAAGAACAGAGCAATACCCTTAGAGCAGCAACTCTGCTATTGTCAGTGGAAATCCAAGGCAGGTGTGTAGATACAGCATGATAGGTACATCTCTTCCTTGAGACCCTGTATGGACTAAAGACTCATACACCATTCCTTGACAATGACATAGCTAATAGGCCTGTAAAAAAGGTAGCGCAATCCCTTTGGAGAGAGTGAAAAATCTTTCTCCTTCCCAGTCGTTTTCCTCACTGCCCTTAGCTACAGCATAGGATAGAACTGAGGTGAAACACAGATCTTGTGTATCAACATCTAGAGCATGGAGCTACATTACTCTAGCACTGTCTTTAGAAAATTCTAGGCCTAATGATGTAGACAGTGGTTCTCAAGCATGAGTCTTTTAGATTTTTGGAAATCAGTTCAGAGTCCTAGATCATTGCACGTCTTGGTAGGGGCTTTTGGAAACATGTCCAAAATAGCTGAAGGACCACAAGCTGGAAATCAGCAGTGCAAAGAATGTGAGTGGGTAGTGTTGCTGATCAGGCACTTTGTTCAAAGGGAACTTTTACCTTATGGAGAACACACACAGGAATGAGGGAGAAATGAAAGGCAGAGTAATAATACTATCTTTTTAGAGTCCTTTTTAGAGATGCATGGACGAAACAGTTCGCACACAGGAAGTAGCATCACCACAAAGAACATGTTGATCAAAGAACCAACCAGAAATACTAGGGTAAACAGCTGGGAAAATAATTTTGGGGCAGGAGACTCATGGATGCTTGGAGTTGGGTTTGGAAGTATGTTGTCAAGCCAATGTATGGAAAGGTGAGAGCCAGCAAGGTACAGTGGTTTGAGTGTTAGACTAGGACCCTGGGAGGCCAGGATTTGAATTCTTGTTCAGCCATGGAAATCCACTGGGTGACCTAGGGAAAAGCACATTCTCTCAGCCTCAGAGGAAAGCAATGGCAAACCCACTGGCATGAATACTGCAGGATTCACAGCCTTGGTGTATGCACAGAAGAAAGAGATGGAAGAAGACTTCAGAAGTTACACGAGTTGCATGGTGACGTCTATGTATGCCTTTAAGCTGCAACAATCCTATAATCCCAGGGACGGTGTCCCACAGGTTATAGGATAGTGAGGACTTCCTTCTCTTCCTCCATGTGACAGTAGAAACATACTCCGTGACTGCTTTTCTCCTGGGGAAGTTTTGGAGAAGATAGGAAGGCATACTGGGACAGATCAGAAGAGGCTTTGGATCCTTAGAACCTGAACACTTTGTGGATTCCCAACACACACCCCAGAAATGATATGGGAAACTATCCTACCTTGAAGTTAATGTCACTGATTTTCCCTCTGGAAGCAAAAAGAAACCAGCCATAAAAGCCAGATGGGGGATATTTCAATTATGCCAGGCTAAGCCCAGCAAGGAATATATAGTGGTTTGCGTGCCACAGATTCATCCCTCAGCTCCTGTCAGGCTCTTCTGCTGCTCTGTCTTTACAAGGCAGGGCTCTGTAGAAGTTTGCTTTCATGCACTGGTGATATTCAGTTGTATTTTTTCTTAGTTTTTTTTCTTCATTCTTTTTGCTGAATAATTTTGGAACAAGGAAGGGAAAAGCAATGAATCATTTTGACATTCAAAGACATATTTAAAAAGGTTATCACGAAAGGAAGTCACATTTCAGAGTGACTTTCCTTCTGAAGGCCATCATACCCAGCTTCCAAAAGCCACACTGCCATGCAGAATTTGCACTTTTAAAAGTTTTTCTTCCTTTGAACTGTGGGAACTAGAATAGACCATCAGATGTTCCTGATTGTGACCAGTATTACGCAATAAAACCCTGTGCATTTGATTTACAGCTGTGTCCTGAAAATCAGCCACAGTAATTTACAAAATATTTCACACATTAAGGTTTATTAGGCTGAATGCCTTTTGGAGTCCTAGTTTATTTACTTGAATTAGTTACAGTTCTCTGTAGTGCCTATTACTATTTTCCATGGGGTGTGATTGTTGTAAAGTTACCATCTTACATTGAATGCTTGGCTGGGGATGAGTTGCTGTTTTTGATGGTGCTCTGTTGAAGCTGGGGGACCAAGATACCAAACAAATTGGTTGGAGTCTTAAATTGGAAAAGAATGCAGTCTAAATTCAAATACAGAGTGAGTTTGTCATCCCTGAAACTTCCTACTAGTTGAAAGCATAACAGCTTATGAAATCACCTCAGTTTAACCTTTCACATTTTTACATAGAAGCTCATGTTTTTAAATTTAATTCAGTTTGCCAGCAAACAAGGAAAAGAAAACAAAGAAAAAACCTTGCCACTGGCATTTGCTAGTAGGCCTGCAGCCTGCTGAGCAATGACATAACATCACATCACAAACACAACATATATTGCATGTTCCTCATAAGATCATTTCCTTGTTTCTTATATGATTTGGGGAAAAACAAATGGCTGCAGCCTTCCCTAACTTGTGTGTTTTGCCTCATGTGCTTGCCCACATGTGTCCTAGTTTTCATCTGTGAAATGTTGGAGGGTATGCTTACAGCAAATACACTTTGTTATAGTGCGGGGGGGTGGTTGTTTTTCTACATATGCTTCATAGAACTGGGCAGTGACAGACAGAGCATGAGGCACCAGGTGCGATCCACCCCAGGTGAAACAATACAGGGGTGCACTTAGGTGCACCAGTGCCTGAATGGCTCCTCCACTCACCAGTTGGCAGGCCATGCTCCACTCTAGCCACCTCAGTTGCAGCAGTTAAGGTGTGTTGCCTAACAGTTGCTGGTGTCTGCACATATGAGAAACTGAAATGGAGAAAGAGAATGGCTGTGCATGCCAAGCTAGGCTTAACCTTGTCTTTCCCCAAATTCCATTTTGGAAGGAGAGCTGGAATCTCAGTGGCATTTTTTAGAGGCTTGCAACCTCTTTAAATTTATTTAGGGCTGATCCCTGTCTACTGATTAAAGCTTTAGTTTTGAAAAAGAAAAGGAAGCTAATTGCTTACTGGCAGTTTTGTGTAGCTTGATCATATGCATGTTGATTCGTTGACAGTCCCTTTGATGCTTACTATCAGGATGTCCATTGGAATTGATGATCTTTAAAGTCCAGAATAACAATGTAGAAATAATATCCAAACCAAATCAAATATAGACCAAAATTGTTTAGGAAGTCAGGAAAATGGTACATTTACATGGTGCAAAACCTCATCATTTTTAGGAAGTGAAGGCATGGGAGTGGGATTTATACATGAAAGTTAAATCAGTTTAAAAGTATGTTCAGAGCACCAGAAGCTAGAAAAGTATTATATCATCACTGCCATCATCGTCGTTGTCATCATCAAAATGGCAATTGACAATGAGATTCTTCTTATTTAGATTATTAGAGTGAGGCTAGGAGGCTGGCTCAGAAGGAAGTTCAAGTGAAATTAAGAAGGTATACCAACACGACTCTGGAAGACCAAGGTGAGAATCCCCAGGCAAATTCTGTGCATGTCTCATTGGAACCGTGGTGGGCAAATAGAATCCTCCAGATGTTTATGTCCTACATCTCCAATTAGTTCCAACCAACATAACAAATTACTGCTAATGTGATCCGCCCTTTCTGGGCAACCCTACATAGACCTGCACTTGAACCCTTCATGGTTTTTTGATGGAATTTCACCTCCAAATAAGCTTGTTCAGATTGCTCAGATTTCAAGCCAGTTGAAGTGTGCATAGCACTAACTCAGTTCAGAGGGACTTACTTCTGAGGGCCTGACAACATTATACTATTATAGTGCTATTATTCCACTTTCAACATCCTATGGAATCCTGGGGTTTGTAGTTTAGAGCAGGGGCATTTAGAATTCTTAGCCAGATTGCCCTTGGGTTTCAGTAAACTACAAACCCCAGAATTTCACAGGATGTTGAAAGTGGAATAATAGCACTATAACAGTGTAGGGTGAAAAGGCCCTGAGTAATTATGAAGAAGGAAGTTTACTTGTAAGTACTGAGTGTAAGTATGCATGACAACTTGGAAGCAAGCTTTACTGTGCTTTGCAAGGTGTACTGAAAATTTTATTCAGGGCAGCTTACTCACAGGAAAGTGTGCATACTGCCTAATGTTGAAGTCCTAACCATATTTGCCTGGAAATAAACCACACCCCGACCTACAACTCTCAGCATCCTCTAGCCACTATGCTCATTTGCCATGCTGACTGGGGAATTCTGTGTGTTGTGGTCATTTTCCAAGGCACCACAGACATGTGAGATTTCTTTTGAGTAAACACGATGAGCCTATAAGTCTTGTCCATGGTTCTATGGATGGTGAAACAAGATAAACTTTCCTTCACAAGCGTGTCAATTTTCTTAAATGATTGGGCTAATGTTTTCTTCCAGCAGTCAACTGTGTTTTGGTGTGTGTGTGTGTGTGTGCTTTGAGCTTTCTAACTTGAGAAAGGTACAGAAGCTAATTTTTAATAATGGAGAGAAAGGAACCAGCCAGCATAGTGAGAGGGGCCTGGCACATGGTGAACAACTGGCCTTGATGCTCAGTATTCATGTTTCAAAAATATTTATGAAATCAGAGTAACCTGCTGCTCCTCAGGAAACACCGGGGGTGTTAAAATTGATCCACCCCCGCTAACAAATATACAAGGTACACCATCGGAACTTAAGAGAAAAAGAGGAAATTCACTCACCCTAAAAAGAAAGAATTTGCTTCTAAAAGATTAATTCAATCCCAGTTTTTGCTTTTAACTTGCATTTCCAGATTTATCTTTCCTCACCATACTTCTGTGACCTGAAACGTCAGATGTTCAGTAAGCAGAGAAAATTGTTTCTCACAAGTCAAAATGCTTGAGCACACTCTCATAACATTCCTCTGGTTCATACAGTACAAATCTTAATTGGACATGAGTTCACTAGAGAAACATTTTTGGTGCACGCTAATACTAGTACACTTATTCTTAGGAAAGGGTAAAGAATCTTAGACCTTGAAGCTGTATTTGGCCCTCATAGGGGCTTAACCCCATCCTCTGGGCTTCCTCACATTCCATTTGCTATTATCAGAAATGTAGCAGAAAGGGGAGGCCAAAATGTCCCAAATTGTCCCAAATGAGAATTTCCAAGTATTCCAGTGAGAAATAGAAAACCATTCAAACTCTTCTTTTGTTTGAATTCCCTTGCTGATTTTGCTTGTCCCTTTTCTTTGAGTGCCTAAACTGTTTTCTAAATGTTCAACTGAAGTTTTAAGGGACTGCAATATTACAAATTTGGTTACTGAAGGGAAATTTCTTTGGGGTGGCAAAATTCTTGAACATTTCCTCCCCCTCCCCATAGCTGTAATTCTGGCTATGACCATCATCATTTGCTGGTTTCCCAGATGTTTTATGGGTTCCTCTCCCTGTTCTAAGAGGTTGAAAGTCCTCCACTCGGTGTTAGTTACTGGCATTAAGATTTGTGCCTCAAAAAGTAACTTTTCCACACTCTCCTTTGGACTACACTTCAAATTAGTGGGATCCTGAAGAAGAAAAGAAATGGGCATCACTACCCATCTGGAACTTGATCTGAGGCTAAATATTTCTTGCCAGTATTGCATTCTGGGTAAGACTTGATGACACCTAGGAACTCACTCGAGGCCCTAGGTGTCACCAAAAATTAGTAACCCCATCCCCCACACAAGAATTAGTAATCCCATCCCCCACACAAGTACACTAGGTCTGTTTCGCCACATTTCCAAATTAGTGAAGTGATAACACTACCATCTAAAGAGAAGGAGCTTGGTAAGATCATGAAGTCCTCAATATAAAATTACCTAACAGTACCACTGCTGCCTGAGGGACGTTGGGCTTCCATTTGATTTGGTGGCTGCACGAAGCTCTTTAGGGAGTGGCCCTAACAATCATGTTACTTTAAAAAATAATTTATGTAAAGGTTGACTCAATTGTAGGTAGGTAACAGGTAGGTTGTTAGATAGACTACCAATTTTCCGGTATGGATAGCATAACAAAGGGATTTAATAGACTGTGTCATGGAAAGGCAGGTGAATGAGCGGCCCTCCTGACTGAAACTCCCCCCATCCTTAACCAACATAGCCGATGGTGGAAGAGATGCAGTCCATCTCCAACTGGAGAACCACTTATTCCTAGTCTCTGGACTATGTTGGAGAATGTGAGAAATACTAACATATCTCACAAGCAGAGTAATTACTATTTGCAACAACCAATCCTATATTATCACCACCCCACACACAGCCTAACAGAAAATAAATCATGCTCAGTTTTCTTTGTAAACAGATGAAATAGATTTATTTACAAATTTTTAAAGGTTTTATTACATTCCATGGTGATAGGCTCTGTGACATATAATCTTCAAACAGGAAAAACACACACAAAACTACAAAATAAAGGAATAACAAACTCAGACTAATTGGTTTCGGAAGAGACAGCTTGTAGTTAAGACTAACAAACAGCAAATGACATGAATACTTGCTATGCCTCCTACTGAGTATATAAACAAGCTAAGGTTCCCAGAGTGGTGTACTGGTTTGAGCGTTACATTACAAGGAAGAAGATTAGGGTTCAATTCCCTGCTCAGCCATGAAAACCCACTGGATGACCTTGGGTGTGTCACATACTCTCAGTCCCAGAAAACACTATAATAGGTTGGCTTTAGAGTTGCCTTAAGGCAGAAAAGACTTGAAGACACACAACAACAACAACAACAATGTTGCTATTTCTAACAGACAATATTATGATGAATGCAGGTGAGACAACACCAAGACCTACCCTTCAGTTAAAATCAATGACTCAATAAATGAAGTTATAGAGCAAACTTGGATTCTTGGTTCGAGGTATTTAATGCCATGCATTGATATCACCATCTTGAATGGAAAAGGGTTGTAACATTTCAGATATTGACAAGGTTTGCAAATTTTAATATGATTTCCTTCATGAGAGCTGAGGGGTAGCCCATCTGCTCCCAACCTGACTGTGTCCTAAGTACATAGAGTCAAAGGCAAAAGTCACCAGATGGTCCTCATCTCTTGTATTCACATGCTTAGTATGTGGAGAAATGTAAAACAGATTATGGGTGGAGGGCAAAACTCCTCTGAAGAACTCATATGCAACAGGAGTAGGTTATTAGGGTAATTTTGAATCCCACTATAATGGATATTTATCCAACCTACCATTTTTGGAACATGTGGTAGCCTCCCAATTCAAAAGGTTCCTGGATGAAATGGATTATCTAGATCCATTTCAATCTGGTTTCAGACCTGGATATGGGACAGAGACAGCTTTGGATGTCTTAATGGAAGGCCTATGCAAGGAACTAGGTGGGGGAGTATGTTCCTGTTCATTCTGTTGGATCTCCCAGTGGCTGTCAATATCATCAACATGATATCTTTCTGGGCATCCTGGCTGGGATGGGACTTAGAAGTCCTGTTTTACAGGTGCTCCATGCCTTCCTGGAGAGGCAATCCCAGAAAGTAGTGCTGGGGGACTCCTGTTCTGTTTTGTCCCTCATGCTGTTTAACATATAGTATATGTTATATAGCATGTTATATATATATGTAACTGTGACACTGGTGTTTATTTCCAGTCCCTCAAAGACTGGAAATTCCTCCAGCGTTCTACTGGGGTTCTTGCCAGCCCCCAAAGGCTGACTCCCACCCTTGAAAAGGCTGGCAATTTCCCCAGCGTTATCAGGTATGCTGCCACCACTCACTGAATTATGAATCGCTGGACAGAACAGTGAGACACTGTCCAGAACTAACAATTTCTAAGCTTAAGGGTCTTCCACCCTCTCCCCTTCTCCCTTCTGAGTGAGAGAGTCTATCTAGCGTGTGCCAAGCCTGGCGTGGAAATAGCGAGAATGGAGGTTTCTACAGAAGGTTTTTATTCAAGGCATGCACAGAAACAAGACAATTTCACATTTGAGAGGCTCCCCCCTCCCAGGTACACTTAGTTACAAGAAGTTACAAAAAAACAGTTACAAAAGCACAGATACATTCTTAAGATCAGCCAATTCCCAAAATAACAACATCCCTAACGCGACTAACTACTTATTTTTAGTTACTCACAATTAGGTTATAGGCTTAGATGGTCTAAAGGAGATGGGAGGGGCCAGGAGACGAGGCATGAGGCCTCCAGTCTGCCACTGGCCCAGATCCCATCTCTCTCTTGGTTCCTCTCTCTTTCTCTCTGGCCACATGGCATCACGGAAGTTTTATAACTTTTCCCAAGAAGCATCTGGAAACATCCCGAAGATGCCCACCTCTTTTCCTTTTGGTTGGTCAGTTCTCACCTTGTGGCCTGTGATGCTGACCCTTTCCTTTTGGCTGGTCAGCTCTCACCCTGTGATCCTTGATGTAATCCCAACACCTCATTAACCCTTGGTTTACCTGAAGAGGGAAGTATCTCCCTTTGCTAAGCCTAGATAATGGGAAGCCCCATTATCACAGTAACATAAGCTGGGAGATATCATCTGGAGTTTCAAGGTGCAGTGCCATCAGTATGTGGATGACACCCAACTCTTTTCCACCTCAATCCAAGAAGGCTGTCCTGGTCCTAAACCAGCATCTGTGTACAGTAACGGACTGGATGAGGGCAAACAAATTAGAATTTAAATTAGACAAAACAAATGTGCTTCTGGCCAGTTGGAAGGCAGATCCTAGGGACTCAACCTATGTTAGATAGGGTTATACTCCCCCTGAAGATACAAGCTTGCAGTTTGGGTGTACTCCTGGACTCATCTTTGAACCTTGAGGGCCAAGTTTCTGCAGTGGCCAAGAGTGCTTGTGAGTATTCCATCACACTCTTATTTGGGAAACTTATTTCATTGGAATTTATACACAAGTATAAATGTGGCTAAACACCATCAATGGGTGTGTTTATGTGCTCTCAAGTCACTTGTTGACTTATGGAGACACCATGAATTTCATAGAGCTTTTTAAGGCAAGGAACACTCAGAGACAGTTTTGCATAGCTGTAATTAAACAGACAACAAATGTCCTCAATCTGGATCTGCATGCCTCAATTATCATTGAAAAACAAATTCAGCCACTTCCTAGGAGTATATTCCTAGATAAATATTATGTGATGGATGCAGACTCGTAATGCATTCATATTGGGTGTACCTACAAACAGGCCGGACAGGAAGATACCCAATTCCCCTTGGATTGCTTGTTGTACATGGAGAAACGCCAATGACAGGACAATATGTGTCATTCCCTTATGCTCATGCTAACCAAGTGACAAGCATCATAGATCTTCCTCCCTTGCCACACAGGGCCTGCTGCCATTGCTGCTGTAACTGTGCTGGCACACACATCTCTGGTTACAAGTTGCTAACCTGACAGCTTGAGCTGCTTTCAGGATCAGGAGTTTTCTGATCAGTTTCAAAATGCTGCAGTGCTTCAAAAAAAAAAAAAAGTGATACATGGGAGTCTGCTTTGCACATTGTGAGGTAGACAAGCTGCTAGAAATCCTGTGTGGTATCCTTCAGAGATAGGGCTGCTGCCACTCATGTGAGGCATAGCTCTTTTTATTTAACCTCTTTCATCTTGTCAGAATCTAGGCATTTATACTTAGCCATAGGGCCTTTTTCCAGGGCTTCCTTTTAACCCCTTAGTCTATTCAGTATGTTTGCCAAATGGGTCTAGCATAAGCAAGGGGAGCTTTCAGGGAGTTAATTCCAGAAGAAATCTTACATGAAAGCTGATCTTCCTCAAATCTGATCTGATTAATCTAATTTTGAGTCACAAACTCCTAACAAGAGATAAACATGTCTAAATAAACTCAGTGATTCTGTGCTGAAACAAATTAGGCTTAAAAGTCTCAGCTCTTGACTACAACACTAAACAGTTTCCAGGACTGATATTACAAAACCAAGAGGTATGGTTGAATCTCTAATGTACATTACACACATACATACAAGTGAGCAGGACTCTGCTCCAGGCAGTCTTACACTGAACTTGGAAAAGTTACATTTTAGACTATAACTCCCAGAATCCCCCAGGCAGCATTGCAAGGGAGATCATACCTTCAGTATTTATTTCCCTGTAGATTGTGATTATACCTTACTATGTCTACTGCAGCTCCATCCTGCATTTGTCATTATTAATTCATGGCACAAGCAGAGAAAGAAAGGCTCAAAGATGTTTTCAGCATCCTGTGTAAGAAACTGCGTAAGACTACAGCAAACATTTATTGTGAACACGCTTCGTGTTTCTATGTGCTTGACAGCTGGTAACTCTGACAATAAAGGAAGAGTTGCCTCTGCTGGGTTAATGGGATTACTACTCTGTCATATTTGCTCAAAGAGGAGGTGAGTTTGGTTTCAAACCTTTCAGCAACTACTCTCAAAAGGCAACATACATGAGGTAGGTTCATCACTCTCTCTGCTCTTTGAATCTGTTGCAAATGCTCAGCTTCCTAATGTGTAGTTGAAACAGCTTTGATGTAATTTCTCCCCTTTATGTTGTTAACTGCTGTCAAGTCAACTCTGACTTATGACAACTCTATGAACGAAAGATTCCAAATCACCCTATCATCAACAGCCCTCCTCAGGTCTTGCAGACTCAAGGCTATGGATTCCTTGATTGAGTCTATCCATTTGTAATGCGGTCTTACCCTTCTCTTACTGTCTTCTACCTTACCAAGCACTACTGTGTTTTCCAGCGAGTCACACCTTCTCATAATACATCCTGACAGTTTCAATTTTGTTATCTTTGCTTCTAGGGACAGGCCAGGTTTGATTTGCTTTAGGATCAATTCATTTATCTTTTTAACAGTTCAGGGTATCCATAGAACTCTATTCCAGCACCGCATTTCAAAAGTGTTGATTTTCTTCCTATCAGCTTTCTTCACTGTCCAAATTTCACAAACATACACAGAAATTAGAAATACAATGGCATGGACCATCCTAATTTTAGTATTCAATGATATATCTTTACACTTCAGGATCCTTCAGGTTCCTTCATAGCTGTCCTTCCAAGTCCTAGTCTTCTTCTGATTTCCTGACTGCAGTATCCATTCTGATGAGCCAAGTTATGGAAAATGTTGAACTATTTCAATGTTTTCATCAATCTGCTTTAAAGTTATGTAAATCATCTGTGGTGTTAATTTTGCTTGAAGTTCAACTGTAAACCTGCTTTTGCACTTTCTTCCTTGACTTTCTTCAGTAATAATTCCAAGTCTTTGCTGTTTTCTGATAGCAGTATGGTGCTATCAGCATATCTTAAATTGTTGATGTTCTTTTCTCCAGTTTTCACACCTCTTTCCTCTGAGTCTGCTCCAGCTTTATAGATGGTACACTTAGCATACAAGTTAAACTAGTAGGGTAATAAAATGCAGGCTTGCCTGACCCCCTTGTCAACTGGAAACCATTGTTCCTCTGCCTCCTCTTGTAGCTACCACTGGCTACATCATCTCCCCACTCCCAGAAAATGGACGTGGCTCTTAATTTTGATCCTGGTTCTGTAATACTGCCTGGGGTATCACAGTTTCCAACAAGGCTTATGTGTATATGTGGCTACATATAAAGGACAATTGCTACTCCTAGAACTTCCAAGAGAAGCACCAGTCCTTTACACTGGGGTGGGGTTCAGAAGGGCCCGGAACCTGCAAAATGACTGATGGTGCATGTGACCCACAGTCTGTGTGATCCTTCTCCTGATTTAAAGGGTCAAAAGAACTTTATTATTAGTGATTCACTTTGTACTGGAATCACACTGCTCCAAGATGGAGACTTGGTATGCATTATATCCATACCTGTTCTGAGAAAACTGGAGGGGATGTTAGTTTTTTCAAGTGCAGAATCTTGGATTGGGATGTTGGGGTGGAGAGGAAGGAGAGGAGAAACTCCTATGCAAAAAGATAAAGTACTGTTCTTGTAATACAAAATACAGACATGAATAAAACTTTTTTTCTTTTCATTCCTATTGAATCCTACATAAATGTATGGGATCAGATCCTGCATCTTGCTTGTCAAGCATAAGGCTCTTATACACTGCTCTGCACCTTTCTCCCCACCTGGCAGCTATCAAGTTGGGGGTGGGCACCATTTCCACAACTCATTGACTGGCAGTGGGGGAGGGAGAGGGAAGCAACTCATGTGACTAAGAAGCAACCCATCTCAGTTGTAAGAAGAAAATAAGGTTGCCTTCCATCTGAAAGAGCAACTTTATTTTTCTTCCCCTTAGTTGCAATTGAAGCCAAGTCAACCACTTCCTGATCTCCCCTTGCTCCTCCCAGTGTGTGAAGGGCCACAGCAATAACACCCCAGGTACTAGTGCGGGGATAGGTCTTGCATGGTGCACAAGAGACTAGGGAATACCTCCTTGGGCACCATCCCAAAAACCCAAGTTTTATGCATGTATGTCGCTGACAGGATTTCATCAACACTAAAGTTCTGATATTAGAAGTCTCAGGATGTTTACTGTTTTGTGTAGCATGCAGATGTATTAAGGGGTGGGTAGCACTCCTGATGTTGCTGAATTACAACTTTCTACATTCCTTTACATTGGCTGCAATCGCTAGTGCTGCTAGAAGATGCAGTCTGGATTGCATGTTCCCTTCCCTGTTTCAATGTCTTCTGCAAGTCACTGCAAACCAAAAATAGAAATAATCACCTACTGCACAGTCTCAGACCAGTTCTGCTTTTCTAAACCAATTCTTATGACCTGAGTAAGAATTTCAGGGATTTTATTTTATATAGTTCAGATAGTTTGTTGTGGTGGGCAGGCTAATAAAAATGGCTAGAATAGTAATGTGTGGAAATGTTTTTGTAACCCTGTAGTTACTTTTTCACAAATTGAATGTCAGTATGGTATGCAGAGGGGAAGCTTCCATTCAGTCATATTTTGAATGGGAAACTCAGTAACGATTTCCTTAAGAATGCCCTGAATCATGAGGAAGATTTAGGCAGCTGCTTCAGGCAGATTTTGATTGTCAGGAAAGGGAAGAGAATAGGTAGTTATTCAACCCACTATTGCTGTGTTTTGGTTTTTATTGTCAGAGATGCAGAGATAATGCTTGTGTGGTTTCCTTCTTCAAGACCCAAAATAACTTGCTTTGTTTAGTTAACTGTTGGAGCTTGACTAGTGTTGGTCGGTTGTATCAGACAGCAAAGTATCTTGGTCCAGCCTCTTTGATACCATTTATCCCCTTAAGTCTCTCTTTCCCCACACATATCAAGCCACATTCACCTGTCTGTTGATGGCTGCAGATGATGGCAAGATTCTTTTCCCAATTCTCTCTTCTTTTATGAACTACAATAGATATTTCTGGGTGATCTGTTTTGGATCAGCAAATGTTTTTACTCAGTTATTTAACTGTATTGGGCACAAAATGGTTTTCTCTAATTATTTCCAAAATAATATTGCAGAAAGGGGAAATATTTGAGGTAACTGAGTGGATTTTTTTTTGGATGATACAGCTGGATACTCTGCTAAGTTCAAAATGGACTCAGACACTCATTGCTGTACTGGTCCATTTTGAAATGTCGGTCCTTAGTCCCTAAAGTTAATTCTGATAAGAGCATTGAAAAATCCAGACAGCTGGGCTACTCTTTTTTTCTCCTTTAAATCTAATTTCTAGCAGTGTTCATTTCCCCAGGAACACACGCTTTGTAAAATTAATAGTTCTTCCTTGCCAGTTCAAGTTCAAGCTGCCAGCACCCTGCAAACAGGGATTTATTCAAAATACAAGAGTAATCACAACAGTAGATTACAATAATATTGGGCTGCAGTGCTCTACTTCCTCTCCCACTACTGTAAAGATGGTAGTTAAACAGAGGAAACAAGAAAGTCCAAGGAGAGTGGCACTTGATATTGTAGTCCCTTCAGATAAATTAGGAAAAATCCTGGTTGCACTATTCTAGTGCAGATACAGGTTGGTGTATTTTAAGGGTTATAATGAACAGCAAAATTAATCCCATTGACCTGAAGTCTGTTTTGTTGTTGTGTGCCTTCTAGTTGTTTCTGATTTATGCTAATCCTAAAGCAAACCTATCACAGGGCTTTCTTAGCAAGGTTTGTTCAGTGGGAGGTTTACCTTTGTCTCCCTCAGGATATGCCTTTAATGGCAACCCCTTTTTCAAAGTATCTCCTCTACAGAGTGAGGTATTTTTACAAATCAATAAATAAAAGCAAGTATTTTTTACTGGTTTAAAATTGTGCAGTGGGGTGAAATCCCACATTGTGCAACCAGAATGCAGCTTAGGCAGTCAATATTTCCTTCTTCTCTCTGCCTGCCCCCCCAGCTGCATATATACTCCAGAAAGCCTGGTGTTGGGGGAGAGATTTACCAAACGTTTTGAGGGGAAAATTGCACCCAGTCAAGTGGGGGCAGTGATGGATTTTGACATCAGCTAAGTCTGCCTCTGGATCTTACTAAATTTCAAATTTTGGCCAATGGTTGGAATAATATACATTTTGGGATTCATGTTATAAACTAATACCATGCTATAGTTATAGCTATAGTTATAGCATGTTATTAGTTTTGCAAATATTTCATAGTTTAGGAGTAGTGTCTTTACCTAAACCAAGGGGCAGAAACTTGCATTGCTCATGCAAGGTTCCTAGTTGTAATTATCCCCCTTTTCCATTGCAACTTCATGAGACACAGAACCACTACGCTAGAAGGGAGAAATGAAATGAGAGAAAGGGCGGTGGGCAGGGACAGGATTAAAAAAAGGAGAGAAAGATCTTTTTCATAAGACTGCCTTTGGCTCATGCAATATTGCATGTCACCCTTGGTTTGACTGTATTTTATATTTTAGGGTTTTAATTAAGGATTTTATTATGCTATTGTTTTATGAGATTTGCATAATAACTGCCTTGCACAACCTTTGGTTTAGAAAAGCAGAGTAACAGTGCAAAATAAATAAAATGTGTCTGCATAACAAATTTACTATGGGCTAGTGCATAGCAGAATGTGATTTTGCCATAGATTAACCTACAGTTCTCTAAACTGAAAACATCATATCTAGTAGTACCATCAATCATTTTGTATTTATGTGATTCCACATTACTTCACTTTAGAGACAAAGGTTCCTGCTACACTTCAGCATGATACAAGTGCACGTGCAGAATGAAGTGCAACACAGTGTGTGTGTGTCCTTGTGCCAAGCAAGAAGGTCAGTCTTCATGGCTTCCTCACTCAACCTGGCTGCTGCTGGTTTTACCTGTTCAGTCATTCACCAGAGAACATCATAAAAGTGAAATGCTTTGAATTATAACATCCTGACAGCACTTTAACTGCCGTGGCTCCAACCTACAGAATCCTTGGATTTGCTGTTTTGTGAAGTATTTAGAATTATCTGCAAGTGAGTTCTAGTGCCTCACCAGTCTACACATCCCAGGATTCCACAGGGGTGAAACCATGGCAGTTGAAGTGGAATCTAAAGGCCTTAATTGTTTGGTGTGAAAGAGGCCTTACATGCCTTGCCAGTTGATATTAGTGTTATGTCACTTTAAATGCCATGGCTTTCCACAAAGAATTTCCAAGATCCTTTGGAGAGACACTGAGAATGGTTTCTTACATCTTTCCCCCTTTTTTGCCTCTTCTCCATACATGTTGTTGTTGTTGCTGTTGTCTGCCTTCAAGATATTTGCAACTTATGGCAACCCTAAGGCAACACTATCACAGAGTTTCCTCAGGCTGAGAGTCTGTGACATGCCCAAGGTCATCCAGTTAGTTTCCATGGCCAAGTGGGGAATCGAACCCTGATTACCAGAGTCATAGTTCAATGCTCAAATCACTGCACCATACCATTTTTTCCTCTATACATAAGGAGCTGTAATTCACAGAGTTCCCTGAGAAGAGGGAATGACAAGTCCATTAAGTCTATGGTCTGCATATGCTCCTGACATCTGACATCTGACATCTGACTCCTACCCATGCGCATTTGCACAATCTAGGCTACCACTGGACACAAATTCCCTATAAAATGAGAGCGAGTATGCTGTAAAAAGATAACTGGAACATAGCTTACCTTTGGAGATCTACGAACAGATCCCACTTGGCTACTTTTAAGTATTCGTTTATTTTTATTTCCTGTAACCAGAGGAGTAATTCTGCTTGCGTGCAATGTATCCCCAAGGAAAAATGTAAGCAAAGACCATTCCGGGTCTCCATCAGTGTCTCTTATGTCACTCAACCAAATTCCTTCTTCAATATTTGCCAATGAGTTTAAGTAGTTCTTTTCTTTCCCTTTGAGAGGCTTCTGCCTTTGGTTTGGTTTTCAGCAGCTCAGTTTCAAGGTCCCAGGCAGTTCTTTTCCACTGGATCAATAATTTATAGGCCATGTACATCTTTGGTTGGCAGCCAGCTAGAGCATGGTATATGCAGAATGTGGAAGTAGCCAAAGACGCCCTAACTCATGAAATCTGCAAGGAAAACTTGTTTGCTTGTTTTAATTAAATTTATATCACACAGCCTTATGTACAAATGCTCTGTGGTCAACTAACAAAAAAGAAAAACAGATGATTCAATGAATAAATAGTTCGCCAGATGATACAACTTTACAATGAAGGAAAATAGCCAATTGTGACCTTTATGTCTATGTCAGAACCAACAGAAAGGAGAATTATCATGGGAATAATAGGAATTTGGAGGAGATATAATGGGTGACCTTGAATGAGTCACACACTCTCATCATCAGAAGAAGGCAAAACAAACCCTCTCTGAAATAATCTTGCCGAGAAGACCCTGAGATAGGGTTGCCATAAGTCAGAATAACTTGAAGGCACACAACAACAAGAATGCAATGAATAAGAATTGGGATTTTTTTTTTACCCTGAATATTTGGCCCTGAAAATCACTGTTTTGTTTGAAGAACTTGAAAGGCAAGAATGGGCAAAATGTGGAGCATGTGGTTTTGTTACCTATTATGTAGCTCTGGGGTTGAGATTATTGTTGCCTTCAAAAAACAGAAGCATTCCTCTGGAAGCCTCCAGGAAGATTGATTCCTCTTTAAAACATGGTTTTAAATCAGCCTAGTATGTGAAAATACTACTTTGCTGAAACCAGCTGAATTTTGTCAGTGCATGACAGCACCACTGGGAAGCAGGTGGTGTTTATAATGTTGGTTCCTTGATCCAGGCCAGTTTTGTTAGAATGGCCTGGTTTAAGTGTAGCTATAAAATCTGAGAGGGATTATTAGGTGCCTGGGGAGGCTAGAATAGTTGGTCTGTGGCTTTGGACAGAACAGAAACATTTTGTTTTTGTGTATGAGTTGGAGTTGTTCCTGACTTATGGTGATGCTAAGGTGAAACTATCATGGGACTTTCTGGGGCTGAGAGTGTGTGACAGGCCCAAGATCACAGCTTTCTAGAGAAGGAGCTACAGAACTCTTTAAGCATCCAACATGCCTGCATTCTTAGTCTGAAGAATTCCAGGCTTGTAAACACATCACTGTGTTTTCTTTAGAGACTGGAACTTGCTCCTGGACCCACCGAGGTTGTCCATAATTGGTATAGGATGACAGTTTGTCTTCGCAGCAAATTAAATTTTGTGATCCTGGGTTTTTTTATTGTCTAACATAAATTCTGTGTTAAAAACCTTCAAATGTTGAAGCATATTTCCCCCATTTTATCAATTTTTGGCTTTAAAGATGATTGTTTTAAAAATGAAATGCTTGTAGCATTTTGAAAAGAGGCATATTTTACTTGCAGAGGAGTAGCCATGTCAGTCAATCCACTGTGTCTGGTAGCTGTTAAAGATTAACAGATTAATTGTCTAATAAATGGCTTAGTGCCTAATTCATCATGCATGGACCTGTGTCTAATTCATCATGCACGATAACATCCAATTAAGTGCAACCCAATCCACAAGAGCTTATGCCATAAAAAAACCCTGTTGGTTTGCAATGCACTGCCACACTCCTAATTGAGTGTGTTTTATTTTAGAAGCAGAAAGTTTTGAAAAGAATGGCCCATTTAGTGAACTGCAGTCTATAAAAATTGGTGCTTTAAAAATAAGTATGTTAACAATGTATTTATTTTGTTCTTTTTGCTGTTGTCTAGTATCAGATGAGTTAGTCTGTATTAAAGATGCTACAAATCTTTTTTTAAAGTGATGTATAACAGGGAGTGGGAATCATGTGGTCTTCCAGGTGTTCCACAGAAGTTTCCAGCATTTGTCACCACTGCCTATGCCAGCTAGGGCTGCTGGAAACTCCTACCCCTGGTGCATAGAATACAGCCTTAAATAGAGGGGTGGCAGGAGATCTTCATGGCATTCATAATAAAGAAGAGCTTATTTTAATAACTCCAGTTCATATCATACTGTTATGCTTGCTTTAAGACTGCTTAGTCAGCTTGGGGAGAGCTAGCCTATTCAAATGTTTTCATTCTCAAGGTGTGCCCAGTGCATAATGAATAGCAAGAGAGCTGTTTTCAGTTTTTGCAAAGAGGTTTATTGAACAGTTTGGAAGGGCTTCTAGAGCCTTCCTTTCATTTTATTTGAAGAATAACTCTTAGATTTAGTTGCATCTGACTCCAAAGGATAATAGTACCAGAAATCTGATAGGTTTCAGAAGCATGCAGCAAAAAATACCTGCAGGACTCAGTTCTGTGTCCGTTCCTTACATTCCTGCCTTATGTTTGCAGAGAAAATACGGGAAACATATCAGCTGGATTTCTTGATGATTCCAAGCCTCTCTCCCTAATAGAACCCTCTCCTTCTTACCAACAACACAACCCAATTTCACGCATTTCCTGGTTCTGATCCAGTGCCAATGGTATCAACTGCAAGCCCCATGTAAGTGATGGAGGATTGTTTTGATATGGGAGGAGACCCATGCTAAAGAAAAGTACCTGGGACAGCAAGGAAGGGGAATAAGATATGTGCAATGATGATATGGGCATGGCATTAAAAAAAATTAAATCATTCACTCAAAGTGAAGTGGGGATCACAATCTGGATTTCTGTCAGAAACCAAGTTGAAATTAAAGTGTTTAAGTCAGGCGTGGCCCTGGTCAAGCATAGGGGCATCTCACCCTGCAGTACTAGGAGGAGCCCACTCTTTGCTTCAACCAGGGTCTGCCAGTAGTTTGGGAGTATAATTGTTCCCCGTTCAGCTTTGAATTTCTCCCTAGCCTCCTTTTGATTAGCACCAAGCCACTTTTTTGCCTTTAGAACCTCAATATCATGCCCCAAAACATCCACATTCTTTTGAGACAAGAATATCAACTGCATCAATGCAAAGCTCATTTCCACAATTTACTCTTAAATGCAGAGTACACCTTTTCCTAACCTGCATATCTGGGAGACTGTACTTACTGATAATTGAAATGTGAACTAGTAAGGAGGGAAAAACAGTCTGTCTTCTAGTAGCACCCAGTTCTGGCCTTCTCTTCTCCCTTCTTCCCTGAGAAAGCATTTGTGGGGAGTAGAGAAATAAGTACAGCTTTGTGTGCTCGCACCATAAGCCAATATCAAGAGAAACTACAAACAGAAGAGAAGAACCTAAGTTTTATCTCATCCCCTATGGTTACTTAGGACTTAAAAATGTAAGAGGGCTGATTCCCTCTCTGATAAACATATTCTAACCACTCATATTTGTAGGAAATGTTTTTTTTTGTAAAGCCTGCAGTTTTCATAGTGGATAAGGTGTGGCTAATTTAGCACCTCTCTCAAGCTTTGGTTGCCATCTGCTGGTTAATCTAGGAAGGGGATGGAATCAGCAAGTGAAGCAAATAATTGAGATCTCTCTCGCTCCCTCTGAATATTTGAAGACCAGACTTTGCAGAAACCATACCTAATTATTATATACAGAATATGTCATTGTTTATTGAACCTAGGCTTGCCTAGGGGAGTCATTTAATATATAGGTGAACCCAAGTCATGCAATATTAGGCAAGAATGCATCTACATCAGCTGAAATCGTTAGTTAGTCAAAGTCTCCTAATCTTGGGTTCTCAGGTGCTGTTGGACTTCAGCTCCCAGAGGCAGCATCCAGCATGGCTAATGTGGCTAGGGATAGTGGGCTTTATAGTCCAACAACATCTGGGGACCCAAAGTTGGGAACCACAGCAGTGAACAGAACAATATTTGAACTAGTACAATTACATTGCAATGCAGATTGCAACCATTTTGGTCTGTTAGTGGTGTACACCTTGTAAGGATGCCAGGTTCTGTTTTACATTCTCTACCTCCTGTTTGTTCTTTGCTAGGCAGTCATTTTTAAAAGTCCCATCAGCCCTTCAATTGTTACTACGTAGGCTAGCCCGAGCCCAAGGTCTACAATTTAATAGTAATAAAATCCGCTATAAAAATATACTGACATCTCCATGTGGTTAATAGTAAAAATCATTCCACGTGTCTGACAAGGTTGCTGGAAGAGCATGTAGACGGGCATGGCCGAATGGCCACAATTAGGAAAATCCAGGTCTGGCCAGTAAATTAATCTGTCATGTAGCCCTAGGAACCCTCCAGATACACTTAGTCATCAAGCACACAGAAGGATTCTCAGCCCTGAACTGTCAGCTTGACAGGATTAGCGCGTCTGACTACACAACTGTCAAGCGCTCCCTATTTACATACTGTCTGGGTTAATGACAACCCAGATGAAAACCCATCAAGTCAAGCACTGATCTTTTGGAGGCTTTGTCTCTGCTTGAGAATCTATTGTTCTCCCCGGGAAAGGGTTAGCTTCCAGGTACATTTTCCCCTATAAAAACCCCTGATTTTGAGTGCTTCCTTGGATCGCTCTCGGCTTCCTCCCCGTCCTGCTGCCACTCTGCTGGCCGAAGCCTTTCCCTCAGCCTTCATGTGCTGAGATTCACCGCTCTCTGGCTCTATTTCAGCCTCCCGGACTATAGGATCAGATGTCAGTATTCCCCGATTTCCCTCTTTAAATCCCCTATCAATTTTCCTCCCTTTATTCTTCTTAGGTCTGTGTGAGTGAGTGCGTAAGTGCGCAGTGATTTAGGTTTTAAATAAAGAAAATAATTATAAATTTATTTTCTCTGGGTCTTGACTCGGCCTGACCCCGTAAAAACTGGGTACAAGTTCTTGCTAGGTTACCCTACCTCTCTGGTGTGCTGGGTGCCTGCTTAGTGTAACTTGGAAACCCTCTTAAAATAGGGGTCAGACTAGGTATCCTTTGAGGGACTCCCGGAAACTCCGGCAACCTATCTGGTGACCGGGACCTCCCTGAACTCAAAACAACATATCTGATGACCAGGAGCCCCCAGAACTTAAAATCATTGATTTGGTGACCGGGACCTCCCGGAACTTTTAACTAATTTGGCGATTGGAACCCCCAGGCCCCCCAGAAAATTAGGGTAACACAATGATGCTTACTTATGATAGCAGATGCTTAACTCCCTGTTAGCTTAATCTGTTTTTAATTCGGTTTAATATTTCTTGAATGTAACAGTAATGTAAGGTGACTTGCAGGGCCAAATACTGTAAACTATCTTGTAGCATTGGTGAAGGGTAGTCTAGAACTCTTTTTGTCTTTTTATAATAAACAAAAATAAATTTGAAGGTGGTATCATACAAGGTTGGCCCTCTTATCTCTGACAAATCTGTGTAAAGTGGAATTAATTTTGGAATACCTTAATCTCTTGGCAGGTAGGATCTATATGCTCCTGTTTTGTTTGCTAATCTTTGTGGCAAATGCCTGACATTTGAATCCAGAGGTTCCTTCAGTCAGCACACAGAAACTGACTCTTGGGAAGTATGCCCACACGCAGGCAAGAGGTGTGAATATTTCAGTCACTGTACAACTCAGATCCTTGTCCTGAGCCCACTTTTTATTTGATGTTGACATTTAAAATACAGTTGCAACTTCACACACTTGTCTTTAAAACTAATGCAGAAGCAGCCCTGAATACTTAACAGGATTTGAGGATGGGTGTGAAGAAATAGCTTTAGTGATTCTTGTCCTCATGAAAGGAGCAATGACCTCTGAGGTACATGTTCCTAGTGATTCAAGTGTACAGGCTAGTTGAACCATGGAAGCTGGTAACTTACTGACTGCAGCAACCTCCTATGGTAACGTGGATGTATGAATGAATCGCTAGGGGTGCATATCACTTTTCAGCATGCGAAAGGCAGTGCCGTCCACTGAGTCCGTTCTTCTCTGTGCTCCCTGGGCAGCCCAGTATACAGGTGCAACACTTATACACAGCAGTTTCTAGAACTTTCCACTTGCCCCCTTTCCTCTGCAGACACATTCAAAGGAGGACAGCCCCCATCTGCTGGCTCAGTTGTGGCATTCATACTTTTCAATCCTGTTTGTTTATTTGTTTTTATATTTCACTTCTCTTCCAACATGGGAACCAAACAGCATAAACAATAGTTATTGTTGTTATAGTTATTGTTGTGTGCCTTCTAGTTATTTCCAACATATGGTGACCCTAAGATGAACATGTCACAAGGCTTTCTTGGCAAGATTTGTTCAAAGGGGGTTTGCCATCATCTTCCTCTGAGGCTGAGAAAGTATGACTTGCCCAAGGCCACTCAGTGAGTTTCTCTGGCTGACTGGGGATTGGAACCCAGGTCTTCCAGAGTCCTAGTCCAACACTCCAACCACTACACTGGCTCAGAATATGTATAGTACAAAAGTTTTAAAAGCATTCAAAGAAAACTAGTTCTACTGAAACACTAGTTTAAAACAATTAAGATAGGCCTTTCTGCACTACACTGTTATAGCACTATTATTCCACTTTCAACATTCTGTGAAATTCTGGGGTTTATAGTTTACTGAGGCCAAAGAGCTCTCTGGCTGAGAATTCTAAAAGCCCCTCCCTAAACTGCAAACCCCAGGACTCCATAGAGTGTTGGAAGTGGAATAATAGCACTATAAGAATGTAGTGCGGAAAGACCCTTTGTATGCTATATTTCAGAGGAAGGGAATGGCAAACTAGAGACTAGAGGGTTCACACTAGCAGTCATAGCATTATGATTCCACTTTGGGTGCCATGACAATATCCTATGTAATCATGGGATTTACACTTCAAGGCAGGGAATTTAGAAGTCTCAGCTAGAGAGCTCCTCTAGCACCTTACCAGATTAAATGCTAGCATCCCATGGGACATTGCTATGGCAACTAAAATGTTATAATGTTAATGGGCCCCACCTTGGAGTATTCCTTGCCTTAAAAAACCTGTAAAATCAATGGGATGACCACAAGTTGACTGGTGACTTGAAACAAATGGACATACATGCATATATTTTCTTCAGAAGCCTAGTAAGACTTATTCAAGCCTGCCTGATCTGCAGCTTCTCCTCTCTCCCTTTGGCCATTCTTTGCAGTCCTGCTCATTTTTCACTGGCTTGGACTGCAGTTGGCTCTGTGCCTCGTGTTTTGTGCTTTATAAAACATTCCTGTTCTCCAGGCTATTGAGATCTGCTTGTATCTCTTCTCAACCTCTCTCTTAAAAAAAGCCAGTAAAAAAAAGGAACCGTGAATGAGCACAGTGAGATAGAACAATGGTATTGGATTCCATTCCATCTTCTTCCCTGCATCATTTCTTTAGCTCTAGCTCCTTCACTATACTTTCCATGAACAAAATTTTGGCAGGAATTAGAACATGCCTTAGATGTCCATTATTACATAGTGATTTTTTTTTCTCGAGACAAAAGTTTTGCCTTGTAGAGGTGCGGTGCGTAAGACTATACAAGTTGCAACATGTTCAGGGCTGGCTATGGAGTTAATCATGCTTAGAGCAGACCCACGGTAATCAGTGGGACAAGAGTTGTTGGCTGTGATTCAGCATCTCTTACTTAGCTACATAACTGCTCTAGTTATGTAATTCAGTAGTGTCTCCTGGTCTGGCTCCTCCATTCCCACTTGCCCAGCAGTAGCCACTGTGGTGCCAGAGGTCTGTTCTCAGAGGTGTATCTAGGGTGGGGCACACAGGACACATGCCCTGGGTGCCAATGCCGGGGGTATACAAAAAAGCTGTGTATGGAGGGGTGGGGGGTAGAGGTAAGAAGGTAGGGACGCAACTTCCACGCTTACCTTAAATGCTGTTTACTCTAGATATGCCACTTTCTGTTCTCCCATTGATCATGAAGCAGCTGGCTGATGTTCCCCTTCCTGATAGCAATCTCCAGTGCAACAATCAGAAGCAGGATCCCTGCCATAATTCCCCCTCACACTGGAGATCACTCGTGGAAGGGGGGTGGGAACATCAGTCAGCTGCTTCCTGATCAACAAAAGAACAGACTCCTGTTGATCACAGCAGCTGCTGCTTGGACAGTTCATAGAATCATAGAATCAAAAATTATAGAGTTGGAAGAGACCACAGGGGCCATCCAGTCCAACCCCCCGCCGTGCAGGAACACTCATCAAAGCATTCCCAACAGATGGCCATCCAACCTCTGCTTAAAACCTCCAAAGAAGGAGACTCCACCACACTCTGAGGCAGCGTATTCCACTGCTGGACAGCTCCGACTGTCAGGAAGTTCTTCCTGAGGTTCGGGAGGACTCTCCTTTCCTGCAGCTTGAATCCATTGGTCCTTCTCCTAATCTCTGAAGCAGTGGAAAACGAGCCTGCTCCCTCATTGACATGACATCTCTTCAAATATTTAAACCTGGCTATAAACATATTCCTAAAATAAGGAATATGTAGGGATCATGAATATGAATCAAACACAAATGCATAACTCTAGATTAAGCATTCATAACTGTGATAGTGAATTCCAGCCATTATAACTAGCTTGAGTCCTATGGATTTCACATGATCAAGGCTACACCTAGCCCATAAAGTTTGACAGAATGGATTTGCAACCTTAACATTGACCTGGCTAATCTTGAGAGCCAGCAAAGTATAGTGGTTTGAGTGTTGGATGAAGACTCTGGGTGATTAGGGTTCAAATTCCCTATTCAGTCATGGAAACCCATTGAATGACTCTTAGGAAGTTGTACTGTCGAAGCCTTAGAGGAAGGCAGAGATAAACCTGTTCTTCATAAATCTTGCAAAACAAAACAAAACAAAAACCTTGTGATAAAGTTGTCATAAGTTAGAGTTGACCTGAAGGTACATAACAACAAATACTATCTAGCTGTTCAGCAGTTACTGTTATGCAGCCCTCTTCCCTTCCCTAGTTATACTTGTATCTTGTGAAATGAAATATGATTCTGTCTGGTTAAAGAGTCAACCCATGTTCACCATGGGCAGGAGAGAAAATAACTAATTAGGAGCATGATTAGTTATTTATTTGCATTCTCTCCAAATGGGAATGGGAATAGGATGTGGCTGGGATGGGGAGCTCCAACCATATGCATTTGGCTTTTAGCTCCATTCTGTGGATCAGGCTGAGGGAGAAGCCATTTAGTAGCTGAGACATCTTGACAGCTGCAGTTGTCCTGTAATCTCACACAAATAGTGACATTTTGACACTGCTGACAGCACTTGGTTTGTACCACCTGCGAGCATCTGTCAGCATTAATGAGAATTGCATTTTGGGAGATGTATGTGTGTATGTACGCATGCATATACGTGCAGGTGTGTGTAATCCAGCCTCCTTGGACATGATTTCTATCTAAAGAAAAGCATATATATATAGTACTCTGGATTGAGGTGTCAGTATGCAAAAATACTTACTGCCTCTTTATCATTATCAAGCAAGATGCAGATCTGATCTGGCTTTGAACTCAAGCTGATTTTGTGCTGTTTGGGAACAGAATAAATACAGCTAAGTATCCAATACGATTGGCTATGATACCACCTTGACTGACAACCTTCTGCTTTAAATACAGGGGTGCCAATCCAGAGATATTCAAGTGCAGAGCAAAGCTTGTGGTTCCATTCTTTCCCCATCAAACCTAACACAGAGCATTTATTGGGGTGAGAAGCAGGCACCAACCAAAATGTAATTGCCTCTTTTCTTCTTTATAGTGCTAATTACTAGAGTTTGGAAGTAATGAGTTACCACTAATGAATTACTGGGAGGGGGTGGCAGCAAGGGCATAGCAAAGTCACAGTCAAGAGCAACACAACAACTGGGAATAAATAGAAACATATATGTGAATATTAGGGTTGCTAAGGCAGGAGCATGTAACTGTGGTCGATGACCCTCACCCGGGGTCTACAATTTATTAAACTATAATATCAAAATGATGTCTCCATGTGGTTAATATTACAAGCCTCTCCACGTGTCTGGAAGGGTCCCTGGACAAGCATGTAGGCAGGTGCGGCCAAACGGCCGATATTAGGAAAGTCCTGGTCTGGCCAGTGACTTAATCTGTCATGTAGCCCCAAGGAGCCCCCCAGACATACCAACCATTAAGCACACAAAAAGATCCTTGGCCCCGAGATGATTGCTTGACAGGATTAGCTTTCTTGACAATCAGCCTGTCAAGTCAGGGCAATTTCCATACTGCTGAAGCCTTTGTCCAACCCATCAAGCCGGAGATGTCCATCGTTAAGGGCTCTGTTTGAGCTTTCCTCACTATTGTTCTCCCTGGGAAAGGATTAGCCCTCCAGGTACATTTTCCCCTATAAAAACCCCCTGTTTCGAGCGGTTCCTCGGATCGCTCCCGGCTTTCCTCCCTGCTTGCCATCACTTTGTCTGCCGAGCGCACCTCTCAGCCTCCACGTGCTGAGCCTCACCGCTCCCGATTCTCCACTTCAATTTCGGCTTCTTGGACGCCTAGACCAGGTAGAGTATTACGCTGAAAACCCTCTTCAAAATCCCCTATTTTCCCACCTTTATTTTCTTAGGCTCTGAGTGAGTGAGTGTGAACATGCATAAGTACACAGTGACTGACTTTCAATAAAAATAAAATAAAAATAATTTATTATACCTTTCTGCTTGGTTTTTGGTCTGGCCTGACCTGGCATACACTGGGCTCTAAGATCCCTCTGAGTTACCCTGCCTCTCACTTTGCCAATGTGTACTCAGGCTAATTCCCGTTCCTCATATTATATTGGGCACGGTGACCGGAGCCCCCAGAAATCAGAGTAACAAGGATCCCACACCCAGGCCTCTGGGAGTTGTGGTCCAACAACACTTGGAGAGCTGTTTGATTCCCATTCCTGCGTTGATTCTCGGGATTTACATTCCATACTCTGCCTCAAGTTTTAAGGAGAGGTGGATAATAAATAAATAATTAACAACAACAACATTATTATTATTTTGGTTTCCCATTCAGCATTTGATTCAGTGAAATTACTCTCGGAACTAGCAGTTGGAATTAAACCCAGTGGCCCCATCGCACTACGCTATTATAGTATTATTATTCCACTTTAACTACCATGCAACATTCTGTGGATTTCTGGTGTCTGTTGTTTAGTGAAACCTAAGAGCTCTCTAGATGAGAATTCTAATTTCCCCTCCCTAAACTGTAAATCCCAGGACTCCATACGATGAAGTCATAGCTGTTAAAGTGGAATAATAGAGGTATAAAAATGGAATGTGATAGGGCCCTTAGAGATATTGTTATCATACTTTTCAAAAAGTCTTATAACATTATATTATCAAACCTAAGATTCTTCCCTTCCCCCAGTAATAAAAAGTAAGAAGCCAGCGTCACTTTTTTTAAACTGGCAGGTGGGATTTTTTTATGGCCCTCCAGGTGTTGTTGGATTGTGGTTACCAGCAGCCCTTGCCAGCATAGCTAATAGTGGGGAATGGTTTAGGCAAATAATGAATAACCAGTCACTTCCATTCCAAAAGGAGTAGTGAAAATAAATTATTTTTAAAAAAGTAATTTCCAGGCTTTGTTGATTACCTGCTTGGAGGATGAATACATTTTTCTTCTCTCTTAAAAGTACACCAGCTTTTTTTTTCCTTGCGGGAGGTCCATACACATCCCCAGTTTACCTTCACTGGATTGTAGAAACACAATAATTTCTACCAGAAAACAATATAGATTCAAGAAAACAAGTTTGTATCTTCCTTGCTTATGACCACTTTTAAAGTGTTGATCAAGCTGGATTATTTTTATGTTTGTTGTTTTACTGACAAAACACCTGGCCTCCCTGAAAAACATCTTACCATATTCCAAAGCTCTTGTCTTATTCAGCCATCAGTCTAGCATCTGCATTACTGAATCTCTTGTGGACAATAGGGTTATGCTTGTTGGCCAAGGATTCCTTTGTTAGGCAGATTATAGGTGAACAGTCAAGGATGGTCTGTTGATGGTACATCAATGGCAACAGATAGCTGGAGATCTCACTGTTTTAAAGGAGATAGTCATCAAAGTCTGGGGCAGGTGACCCTCTCCACCTGAGGGGAAGGGAAAGATGTATGTGTGGGTCCATACATATGTTTGAATGTGTGTGGAAGGGAGAAGGTGTTGGAAGAAGAGGGCTGATCTTACTAGAACACAAACCAAAGGATTCAAATTAAAGGCATACTTCAGTTAACAAAGCAGATGTGTTTCTGAGTATTATGTCCTTAACAGAAACTTTGGTCCCAGAGGCAAAAATAATATGGAAAGAATAGAGATAGGTTCCTACATCACAAAAAAAAAGAGTAGTTTGAACATGTTTCAGCAGACTTGTTATTCAGAACTAAAGATATGTACATGTGAAATGAAACAGCCACATCAGGTAATCCTTGCATGAATAAACAAAAACACATGGAACCTTCTAGAGGCCAAAGTTTCTTCCAAAATGCATCAAGGGATTTTTTTTCTTTCATTAATTTCCACTTTTATGTTTTCCATTTTGGTGGCTGGAATTACAGCTGTATCTTTTCTTCAATGTCTTGGGAGTGAGTGAGGCAGGTTTATCTGTCCTCCCCTTTATTCTCTGTTTTGCTGTTCACACATACACAATAAAGGATACTGGAGGCAGCTGCTGTTTACCTTACTTGTTGTAGGATAACGCACAGCTGCAGTAGAACCAGCTACAGTTGTTTCCCACTGCTTCCCAGCTCAAGATTTATTACACTGTCTACTGCAAACATACTGCTGCCAAAAGTCTGTGTTTCTCCAGCCTTCATTCACCTTCTTCTTGGTGCTGATGCTGATAAAAAAGCTTCCAGCTAGAGAGAGGACAATGGCAAAGGAGGGTCTGGGCAAGCATTAAAAGACTTTGTAAGAGGAAACTTCTTTGCAAGTTTTCTTAACTGAGATATGCCTGTACAAGAAAAGGGATTCCACCTAAACATTAAGAAGAATTTTTTTATTTTAACTGTAAGAGCTGTTTGGCAGTGGAATGGGTTGCCTCAGGGTGCTGGTGGTCTCTCCATCTTTGGAGGTCCTTAAACAGAGGTTGGAAGAGCATCTTTCAGGAGGGCCTTATCTGTGCATTCCTATATGGCAGGAGGTTGTACTAGGTGGCCGTTGTTGTCCCTTCCAATTCATACGCCCTTTTCACATGGGGTTAATAAAACGGTGTAGGACGACCTCAACTGGAGGTCGTCCGCACCTTGGAGTGTGCAGGGTCGGTTTTAATTTTGAGGTTCTATACCTCAAACCACCCTGAAGCGGCTGGAGGTGGTGGCACTGCATGTTTTTTAAAAACCACTTTCCAAGTGGTTTTTATTAAACACAAGCGTGCAGCCCCGTACTGCCCCGTTGCGGCACCCAGGTGTAGATTTGCAGGTGCGCACAAATGTGTGCCTGCAGATCTGCCGGGGCGGGCTTCCGGCTGGTGAGCTTCTCCAATTGGTGGAGAGCCTCTGCCAGTCGAAAGCCACCATTTTGGACGCTGCCGGACGCCGCTGGATGTCACAGGAGTGCGGAGCGGCGAACGCACGCTGCTCCTTGTGGCAACGGACTTACCCGGCTTCAGGTAAGCTCCATTTCTGCGTGCTTTGCCCCGTTTCTCCCTCCGCGTGTGGAACAGGCCAAAGTTTCTGTGATTCTGTGATGCTATGATTAGCATTAGAGAGAATAAAGCAACTAGCTCATGTAAAAGATGCTGGAGAGAAACAATGGCAGGCCCTAATCCTTGCTTTCTCTTGGAAGACAGAGTTGTGGGTGCCTATCCTGTCCTGTCGTGGCTCATCAAGCATCCATAAAAATGTTCTTCCGAACTAGTGGCTCATGGTAGGAGGCCCTCTTCAGGCAGCAAAATGTCTTGGACCACCCCATTGAAGAAGCTATAGTCTGAGAGGGCACCTGGTGAGTTGGGTGAAATCACTTGTGGGGGTCCACACACTTCCTCAGGGGGTGTGGCTGGAGGTAGTGTATTTGCTTTCATATAGGGGTGCCTGCTGTTTAGTTCTACTCAAGCTCTGCACAGACGTCTGAAGATAAAACAAACTTTATATCACTTCCAGTGCATTCTCATCTCAAGGAAGCCAGATTGTGGATGTGCTGCCCCTAGAACCTCTAGTGGCTTGTGGGAAGTGGAGTGCACACTATAATAATTACCATTTCATATTGAGGGGGAAAAGCAATAGCACTTCTCTCACTGGAAAAGAATGTCATATATCACACTCGACAGTTATGTGTGGCATTCCAGAAAATGAACCAATCCCTGCAGAGGATGGAGGGAGAAATGCAAGCCCAGTAATTGGATGCAGACATTCCATGAATGAGCAGTTACAGAATCATAATGGCTCGCAACGACAGCAAATTTACAATTTCGCTGCATGACTGTGCAAGGGCATTTTAAAAAGGGATGAGCTAGCCATAAAAAAAAAGCTTCATCTCTTTAGCTGACCTGCAAAGGATTTTGCCTGGAATTTTGCTGACACTGTAATTCCATTTTGGGAGAACAATATTTTACTTAGAGTTCTCTGATGCAGGAAGACTGATATAGATGGTTGGCTTTACACGGCCTTTGAATTTGGCTCCAGTGTCAGAGCTAATTTGACAGATGCCATTCACTTGCCTAAACAGCTGAATGCCAACTGTATGAAAATAATGTTTCTTAAAAGTTGTCCCAGCATCCTTACAGGCAAAATCACTCTATCAAAAAGTAAAAGCTTGAATGGTTTTAAATAGCTCTGGAGAGGGGGAATGAACAGATATACTCTGGTATTTCCTACATCTGTTCTAAAGTTTTGTGCCAATCAGCAACTTTGATACAGTCTGACTAATGCCTCTAAATCCTGTTTTGGGGTTCCTAAAGAGGTAAGAAAGGAATTTGGCATGCATATTCCCACCGCCTGGTTGGAAACCCAGACAGCCCTTGGTTCCCAGTTTGACAGAGGGCTTCTATGCATGTAAGATTCCTTTAATGCCAAACATGCCAGCAGAAATATGGCTGGTGAGTATGTGGCATACATGTGTAGGATGTGCAATTAGCACCTATTCTGCTTCTTTCATCTTATTTGCCATCAAGTTAGCTTTGACTTAATAGTGATCCTATGAATGAGAGACTTCCAGGACACTCTGTTATCAACAGCCCTGCTCAAGTCCTGCAGAATCAGGATCATGGCTTCCTAGACTGCATCAACCCATCTGTAATGCAGTCTTTTTTTCCTACTGCCTTTTACTCTGTTGAGCATTATTATCTTTTACACTGAGTCATGTTGTCTCATGATATGGCCAAAGTATTACAGCATTCAAAGACATAGCCATCTTAGTCTGTATCAGTAGGCGAAGGGATACCTTAAAGTTTTGCTTTTCTGCTGCAGTTCATGCATACCACCTGCTCATTTGTATCTATAAAAGGCTGTTCCGAGGCATTTCACTCCATGCATCTGCTGGAGTACACATAAGTCTACAAAGCCTTATGCTACCAATCTCTTTCCCCCAGTTAGTCTCAAAGGCGCTACAAGATCCCTTTGCAGAGTATGATAGCATCAATTTAATCATTTTGGTTTTTATGGAAAGTTCAGGCTTGATTTGTTCTAGGACCCATTTATCAGTGTTTTTGGCCATTCATGGTATGGAACATAGCACCACATTTCAAATGAGTTGATTCCATCCCTGTCAGCTTTCTTCATTGTCTAGCGTTCACATCCAGAAATACTGTGGCATGAAGGATCCTGACTTTCGTATCTAATGATACATCTTTGCACTTCAGGATTTATCCAGTTCTTTCATAGCTGACTTTCCAATTTATTTTTAATAGCATTTTTACTTTGCTGTTCAGTCAAAAAAGCTCCCAGAGTGACTCACAAGTAAGTAATTTGATAATGTCTGCCCTCAGGCTTAGACAGTCAACATGGTATAGTGGTTTGAGCACTGGACGACAACCCTGGAAACTAGGGCCATTTCTGTGCTATACTGTTATAGTGCTATCATTCCACTTTCAACATCCTATGGATCCTGGGGTTTGCAGTTTAGGGAGGGGCTGACTAGCCCCTCCCTAAACTGCAAACCCCAGGATTCCATAGGATGTTGAAAGTGGAATGATAGCGCTATAAAAGTTTAGTGCGGAAATGGCTTAGAGTTCAATTTCCTGCTCAGCCATGGAAACCCACTAGATGACCTTGGATACATCACACCCTCTCAGCCCCCAAAAAGTTCTGTGTTAGGTTTACCTTAGAGCTACCATAAGTCAGAAATGACATGAAAGCACCCAGTAACAGCGCTCAGACTTACAACCTAAATGAGACTCAAGGTGCAGGGGAAGAGCAATGGGGCAGGAGGAGAACAGGATATCTTGCATTTGCTATATAGGGTGTGTGTATGCTCTGTAGCATGTGAGTAGAAGACCAAAAAATACTGCTTGAAGTAGGAGTCATCCTCCCCAAACAGACTGTTAAGTTCAAGTAGGAGCAGAAGAGAATAGGAAAACTTTGCGATAGTTTCATGATGATTGATTCTCCCACTGCTGCTTTGTTTTGCCTTGTTTTTAGCAGTCCTCAAGGTTCTCTGCAATTGGTAGCTGCAGCATAACTGGTGAGTCTCATCTTCCCCAGGTATTTTCCCCAGAATTTTGCTTGTGTGCATTTACCTATAAAGATATAATGCTCAGTGTACACTGCAGGGATAGTGCCAGCTATTTTCTGACATTAACATGCTAGTTGGAATGCCTTTTAGCAGCTACTCAGGGACAAGAAAATATGGTGTCAGGGAAAGGAGATACCGTTTGATCAACTGGATTGCTTATCGTATGGATTTGCAAAAAGGCTTAGCAGAAATGAAGATGCCTACCACAGCCCAGTTGTGCTAAGAGGCTACCCTGTGGGTCAGTCTCGGTAGCATGACCAGGGTGTGTTGGCTACTTTAGACAGAGAAAGAGGAGGAGAATTTAGAAATGATTCAGAAATAATCCAGAAAAGAGAAAAACTCCTTTATAACCTCAAAGGCCCCAAACATTGTATGTTTGGGTTGTGTTTTTTGTCTATAAACTTGTGTTTCAGGGTGTGCATGTGTGTGAATCCACTGTTGGTTTTACCATTTTCCTCTTGAAGTTGTTCTGAGTTGTACAGGAGCTCTCCTGGTACTGGACCTTATTCTTGTGCAGGTTAAGCCCTGGCACAGCTCCTGTTCAATCTGGAGCAACTGCTGGAGGAGCAATGGCAAAATCAAGAGTGAATTGGTGACCCTAACGGCAGCAGTTCCACTGGTCAATCCTGCCTCTGAAGCATTTTAGAAGTGGACTATAGCACTTGTGGAAGCTCAAAGAGAAAGCAGAAACAGTCAGGGCCATTTTTGCACTAGACTGTTATAGTGCTATTATTTGACTTTCAACATTTTGTGGAATACTGAGGTTTGCAGTTTAGGGAGGGGCAGCCCCTCCCTAAACTGCAAACCCCAGGATTCCATAGGATGTTGAAAGTCAAATAATAGCACTATAACAGTCTAGTGCAGAAATGGCCCCAGATTTATGGTGATGCACTGGATGAAAGAAATGAAGTTAGTGGGTATTTCCAATGTCACTACTGTTGAAAAACTCCCAAAGTCTTCAAAGAAACAAAGTTGGAGTAGCTGTGTTGGTTGTGCAGCAAAATACACCATATCATCTTATTTCTTGAGAAATTCAGTGTTTTCTGCAATTAGCTTTACATAGGACAGAGGCAGCCTGAATCTCAAGGGAAGTTACTTTTCTGTTGCTAATGAAGTTGAAATTTTATTACCTGACTTTTTATTGCCCTTTGTCCCTGGTCCCCATGTGCCTAAGGGCAGTGGCTTCTGCTTGCACTGAGATCCCTCCAGAACAAATAAACTACAACAAATGATATCTAATACAAAATATAGTCATGTGACTCTAAAATCTTCACTTTTATTCTCCTGTATGGTTTTTTAAAAATCTTTTGCCCGATGAAGAAACCAACGGAATTTCAAAAGTTTGCACAATGAATTTCTGCGTTTTGCTTGGCCAGTAAAGGTATCACTCTTTTGTAGATTTTAGATTTTGTTGTAAAGTGTTAAATACTTTCAGATAGAGAAGTAGCAACTGCCATCTGCTGGCAACTGATAGAATAAAACCAGAAAATTATAAAGTACTGTAGACGAATGAAAAGGTGAGCAACAATTTGTGAATTTGAAGAAGTCATCTGTAGCCCACAAAAGTTTATGCCGAAGAAAATTAGTCCAAAAGATGCCATACTTTTTCCTTCCTTTTTTTGCAAAGTTTTGTGAGAACCTGATGTATTTTCACAACACTGTCAAGAAAGGACAACAATTAAAGAAACTTTCCAGATGATGCAGTGTGCAACAGTTGCACAGTTGATTGTTATTCCACTGCTACATGTGATCCAAATGTTGTCTAAGACCATCCCCATAATCCATATTTCATTCAGCAGTTCAAGAGATGTGGGGGTACCACTTGTTGTATGTCTCAACTTAGGAACAGTTGTACACTTCCTGTTTTACAAACAGGAAGTGGCAGGACAGGAAGTAACCACTCTGGTACCCCACTGTGGGTTCTTGTCACCTGCAGGCTGCCTTTTGCCCATCCCCAGGGATAAGCACACACACATAATTTCAAAAGATCATGTTAGGACTCCTCTCATCATGCTCTTGAGCATATGAGTCACCCAAAGTGATTACTATTTTTATTGCTAGCATTTGTTGAAAATTGCATTCAGATTGCTATTGCTAATTTGCCTCTCCTGCTCCTGTGCCTGTGTAATATCTCACCCTCACAGAGGTCCATGTTTTCTCCTTGATTTCTTTTCCTCACACATCTCTTCCCTTCCCATCTTCTCCTTTTCATGAGCTGATTGCTGAGTATGTCCTAGAAGCTTAGTAGCCAGGAAAAATGTCTCACCTATCCAATGAAAAGACAACTGCCTGTCTTGCCAGTTTTCAAGAGTTTCTTGTTCTAAAGTTTCTAAAAGCCCATAATGGCAACGCTAACACTGATCACAGGAAGAACATATTACAAAATGAATGTTACAATTAATAACAGTTTGGGCCTAATTATTTCATTGATATGCCAAATAAAGCAATACACAAAGTGCAGTTTTAGTTTTGTATTCATACATAATATGTACAGAACATTTATAGTGAAAACTTTAAAAACAGTGCCCAACAGAGACTGTGTGAAGTATGCTCATCTCCTATAACAGAGTTCCCAATGTTTTTTTCTTCCGTGTCTCCTATGCTTTTTGACAGCTGTAGGACAAACTACTTGAGCCAGAACAAGCTGACAGTCACATCTTTTATTAAGGTCATTGCAGAAAAAAGGCTATAATGGCTAGGAAATAGCTGGAGGGACATCTAGAAGATGGAAGCCTTTTTGGCAAAAGATATCCTCTCTTTTTGCCTACACTCCCACTAAACAGAATGTAAAGAGGGTATTATAGAACCAGCACGATGTAATGGTTTGAATGATGCACTAGGGCTTTGGTGGACGAAGGTTCAAATTCCTCACTCAGCCATGGAAATCCACTGACTGACCTTGAGTGAGTTGCGCTCTTTGACTCAGGGGAAGGCAATGGCAAACTCCTTCTGAACAAATCTTACCAAGAAAACCCCATGATAGAACCTAGTCTTACAGTCACCATAAGTCAACAACAGCTATAGCTGTACAACATTTTTAATACAATTCTTCCTTCTTTTCTTAAGGGGAATACATGATATACATCTGTAGATGCATATAGTTATGGTTGGGGTTCTTTTGTTTAATTTTGGATAATATTATCAGTATTTGTTCCTTAAATTCATTTTTACAGTAATTCCACACCTGACCCCCACACTAAGGTTCATATCTCACTCATCTATGGAAACCCACTGGCTGACCTTGGGCATGTCACCCTCTCTCTGCCTTGGAGGAGAACAATGGTAAACCCTCACTGAACAAAACTTACCAAAAAAACTCTGTGATAGGTTCACCTTAAGTCAGTGTGGCATAGTGGCATGGGTATGCTAAAAACTAGTATGCTAAAAACTAGGGTCCAAATCCCTACTTGGATATAGAAACTCACTGGATGTTCTTGAGCAAGTCATACACTCTCAGCCTCAGAGTAAGACAGAGGCAAATGCTCTTTGAACAAATCTGCCTGGTAAGAAAACCCTGTGATAGGTTTCTTTGAGGATCACCACGAGTCAGGAATGACTTGAAGGCACACAACAACACAAGCTTGCCTAATGGATGCTATAAGCTAGAAATGGCTTGGAGACATGCTAACAATGAAAACAAACAAGGTATTTGGTGTATGAGAAATGTCTTTGTGTCTGTGAGACAAACAAAGATTTCAGGGTTTTTTTTTGAGTGGGAATAAGGCCATTTCCGTACTAGCATGTTATAGCACTATTATTCCACTTGCAACAGCCTATGCAAACCCCAGGATTCCATAGGATGTTGCAAGTGGAATAATAGCACTATAACAGGCTAGTGCGGAAATGGCTGAAGAAAGAGGCGGAGCAGCTAAGCTCCCAGCTCTGGCAACTGCCTTTTTGATGAGAGAGTTGTGCAGTGCAAATGGTGTTGTGAGTGTTTAACCTACAGGCACAGACTCTTCTCTGCCTTCATATCTGTAAACTGGAGGATTCTAAGGTTGTCAGAATTTCAAAACAGCAAGCAACAGTTGAAATTTATGATGTGAGGAATGAGGAAGTGGAGGCAATAAAACTGATTAGTTTTTCAGGTGCCACAGGGCAGTTATTTAAACTGCCAGCCCACATACTAAGTTACTGAGTTCTTCTTTCTCTGGTCTGGGTGCTACTACTTAGAATCAAATTGCCCATCAATTTGCAAAGTGGGTTGGCTGGAATTGACTGAGGTGAGATAAACCAGAGATGCACAATCATGACTGATTCATATTCATGATCCCCCTGTGTCCACTAGTTTAAAGGACATATTGGGACCATGAAACTCCCCCAAACCCACTTACTGGGCAGATGCCATTGCAAGCAAAGGGAAACTGTTCCTTTGTCAAATGGGAAGCACATCCCTACCTGCGAGAGATCTTAAGACCATTTCCCTACTAGGCTGTTATAGTGCTATTATTCCACTTTCAACATCCTATGGAATCCTGGGGTTTACAGTTTAGAGAGGGGCCTGCAGAATTCTCACCCAGGGAGCTCTTTGGCCTCAGTAAACTACAAACCCTAGAATTCAACAGGAAGTTAAAAGTGGAATAATAGCACTATAACTGTAGGGTAGAAACAGCCTTAGTGTGATGGGGAATTATGACAGAGGCACTGCACTGGCTGTCCAACCAGAAATCATTCACAGGAGGAAGTGGGAATGTCAGCCAGCTGCTTCCAGTCAACAAGAGAACAGCCTCTTGTCACTCTTGTCATAGCAGCTGCTGCCTGGTAAGTGATGTTTGGGGGTGTCAGGTGAGGAGACACTATGCAGCCACTTAATTAAAGTGGTTCCACTTAATTAAAGTGGTTATGCATTCATAATTGCCTTAGTGCATTCTGGTCATCACCAGGTATTGCTACGTACATCTCCCCACCAATGAATCTTGCTAAGCAATTAGTAAACCAATGGCTGGTCAACACAGAGAAAAGCTCAACTGCAAATGTTGCAACCTTACTACCAGCCATCTCAAGAGTGGCCACGATGCTTACATAGGTACACCTCATGTCTGGCAAGAGAAGGGCTTCCTATCATAGTTCTGAACTTCAGCAAGATCTGAAATGCTGCAGGAACCCCCAAGACCCTGGAAATATTGTGATGACTGATTAGCTGTCCCAGGGAGGGAAGAAATTTTACTTCTGCCAGTTTGCATGCTCTGTTTAGACTGGAGTAGAAGATTGGACACCAGCTGTACTCACAATAGATCCTCTGTATGTTAGTCCTATTCCTGAAAATACAGGACTTTTTGTGTACTATTTAACAGTCATACAGAATAAGCTTTCCAGCCCTTAAATAAAGGGCATGTCTTACAATAAGGGACACCTGGCAGCCCTGTGTGGTCCCCGAGGTTGTTTTTGTGGCCCTCTTCACACACTTCTAATACACACACACAGAGGTGAATTGTCTGTCCTGGAAACTTTTAGAAGTAGAAACTGACTTTTTAAATAGATCACATACCCCACTCACACATTATTTAATTTCCTGTGGAATTCTGGGGTTTGTAGTTTAATGTGGCCAAAGAGCTCTCTGGCTGAGAATTCTAAATGTCCTTCCTGAAACTGCAAACCCCAGGATTCCATAGGATGATGAAAGTGGAATAATAGCACTATAACACTTTAGTGTGGAAAAGCCCTTCAGTCTTAATAGCATCATTTCTGGTAACTTTATTTGTGGTGGCTGCTATGCGCTCCTCCTCTGCTTCTCTTTACTTGCTGATAGCCAGGCTCCAAGTATACTTTCAATACTTTCAAGATCACTGTGACTCTTTCAGTTTAGGGGATGTGGAAAACCTTGCCCTCCAAGATATTTTGGATTACAACTTCCTTGTTCCCATACCATGGACTGTGCAGGATACGAGTTATGGAAGTTGCAGTGCAACAGTATCTGGAGGGCCAGAGCCCTCACTTCTGCCTTAAGTCAACGTGGAATGGAGGGGTGGTGTGAGAAGATTCCTTTTAGCTTCTATGGCTGTGTAAGGGTAGCAGAATGCATGAAGGATCAGTTTAACAGTGTTTTTAATTCACTGAGGAAATGTTAATTATGAAAGCCACTGAAACTTAACATAAAAATCTTGAATAAATAAAGAGAATGAGGGGGGGAAAACCCTGCTTATATTCAGATTAGATGTTTTTCCTGCTCATGTTCTACAGACACAAGTAAACAGAGATATTTAGGTTTCATGTCTGAGTTTCAGAACTCACGCTTATGGGGAAATCTTATTTTTTTCCATTCATGTCTCCAATGATTCATCTAGAAATAGTGCCACCTACTGGGGAGGTTTGGCTACAACACTGGTGTTCAGAGCTGAAAATCCAGTGAAAATGTGCTCAAGTGTAGTGGAGCAGGGCTGTGAAAACCACCTGCCTGTTAGAGTTTAATAAGACCATTGGGATTACAAGGAAACCCCTACATACTGTATCTTTAAATCATATACATGTACTGAATCTTCCCTTAGGTGGGACATAAATTCCAAAAACCAATTAAAATATTGAACAGTCTTTGTAGCAATTAGAGGACTAAGGAGTATTATTTCACATAAGCTTTCGTGGACTGATACCCTTTTCATCAGATCCAAGCCTCTTTGTGGTTTTTGCTGCAAAAGATTAAGTTCCTTATCACATTAGATTCTTATTTTGTTATATTCCACTCTAACTGCCATGACAACATCCTGTGGAATTCTGTGGTTTGTAGTTTGGTGAGGCTTGAGAGTTCTCTGGCTGAGAATTCCCCTGAGAATGCCCCTCTCTAAATTGCAAATGCCAAGATTCCATATGATGTTGGCATGACAATTAAAGTGGAATATAGTGCTATAATAGTGTAGTGTGACAGGCCCCCAACACAGTTGCCCCTCCATGAAATACAAAGCTGGCTAATCCCTCAAAGCATGTGAAATTAATGTACACGTACATTAATTTCACCCAATGTAGGATTAAAAGTCATGAGAATTCATATGCTAATCCACCTTGTGGCTGCCCATCTCTCTCTCTCTCTCATCCACCTGCTATATTAGTTCCTTCTATTGCATTTCAACCATTGTTGTTGTTGTTGTTGTTGTGTGCCTTCAAGTCATTTCTGACTTATGGTGACCCTAAAGGGATACTATCATGGAGTTTTCTGGGGCTGAGAGTATGTGATACACCCAAGGTCACCTAGTGGGTTTCCATGGCCCATCAGGGAATCAAACCCTGGTCACGGTCCAGCACTCAGACTGCCACACCTGCTGGTTCCATCGGTCTAGATAAAACCTCAGATATGCCATTCTTACGGGGATGAGCTCCTCTCTAAAATGCAAATGCCATTAGGCAATACCTTTATATTAAGCACCAATGTAAGCATGATCCTCCTGAATTATTTTTACTTGGCAGGGCTGGTTAGAAGGGGGAAACAATGAATAGGTGGGGGGTTTAAAATGATCTCTTGGATCTAAATTGCTTCCCTTTAAATGTTCCCCCAAGAGAGTTTGAAATGCTTGCTTTTTTCTTCTTGCACTGGAGTTCTGATAATTTCTCCCTGCTTTTTGTTTTAGCAGTGAGGAAGGAGCTTCCTTTTTATCAAAGTAAGTAAAGATGAGATGGGGAGGAGTGTGCAGAGGTTATTAATGGATCATTTTAGGGAACAATTATACATAATTTATATTTTAGTGAAAAGGAATACATCATATATTTATTTTACACACACGCACACACAGGTGATGTATTCCTTTTCACTAAAATATAAATTATGTATCATTTACCCCCTAAAATATACTGGATATAGTCGACAGCTTCTTTACTTGCTTACTACTCTTACATTTCAAAATAAAATTAAATGTGCACAAAAAATATCTTCTGTGTCAAATATCTGCAGGACAGAGCTTCCTGTTAGAAAAGTGCAGGGCAGAGGAATCTCTTAAATTCTTGTTAAGGATTGAGGCCCTTTCCACAGGAGGCTCTCGTCCTGATATCGGGACTGGAGAGGAGCAAGACTGTGACAACGCTTCTACAAGATGTCGTCGTGGTCCCGTCCTTCTCCCGCTGCCAGCTGGCACGATCATGGAGTAAATCAATGACGGGTTTTCCTCATCAATGACCCCCAATTGCATGACAGTCCTGCACTTACCTGGCTTGCAGAAGAGCTGGAAGTGCAATGGCAGCACTTCCTGCCCCATTGCAGCATGGGGAAGTGCTTGCTGTGCTGCAGAAGGAAGAGGTGTGTCCATCGAGCTCCCTTCACAGGGAGCCAGTCTGGTGTGGAGGGGAGTGTTCCTGTCACGCTGTCTTCTCAGCAGAGGTGCTGCCGGGATTGCAACCAGAGGATGTCACGAGAAGGTGAGGTGCAGAAAGGACCTGAGTGATAGTGGCAAAAGATGTAGAGATTTGCAATTGCTGTTCAACTTTCAACATTCAAGTCAACTTTGGCCCTTTCCACACGTGGAGGGAGAAATGGGGTAAAATGCGAAGAAACGGAGCTTACCAGAAGCCGGGTAAGTCTGTCGCCACGAGGAGCAGCGCGAGTTCGCTGCTCCACACTCCTGCAGTGTCCTGCGGTATCCAAAATGGCGGCTTACGGCTGGCGGAGGCTCTCCACCAACCGGAGAAGCTCACCAGCTGGAAGCCCGCCCCCTGGCAGATCTGCAGGCACGCACTTGCGCACGCCTGCAAATCTACACCGGGGTGCTGCGACAGGGTGGAATGGGGCTGCACGCTCGTATTTTATAAAAACCACTTGAAAAGTGGTTTTTAAAAACACACGGCGCCACCACTTCCGGTCGCTTTAGGGTGGTTTGAGGTGTAGAACCTCAAAATTATAAACGCCCCAGTGCACTCCACGGTGTAGACGACCTCCGTTAGAGGTCGCTCTACACTGTTTTAATTACCCCATGTGGAAAGGGCCTTTGACAACTTTATTATGGGGTTTTCTTGATGAGACTGATTCAGAGGAAGTTTGTTATTCTCTTCCTCTTTGGCTCACTTGCCCAAGGTCACCCAATGGGTTTTTCTGCCTGAGCAGCAATTTGAACTCTGACCTCCCAGAGTCCCAATCCAACACTCAGATCACAACACCATACTAACTCTGTGCTAAGTCCCTTCAAACAGCAGCTGGCATCTTTGTGTAGCAGTCCCCATATTCAAACGGACTATAATGAAAATTGGGATATACTATTGCAGTTACACAGAGAGGTAATATGTAACCTGCTCTGAATCATTTTTTTTTTTTAATTGAAAGGGTTGTACCATTTTCTAACATCACAAATCTCTCTCTCACGCACACTTCTCTGTATGCAACAAATTCTGGCTTCCAATAATTTGTGGTTTTTTAATGATAAAAAGAAATGTTTCTCTTGGAAGGTTTTTGTTTTTTGTTTTGCTTCATGGTGACTATTCCCCCTGTCTGTCTCAGTATGGTGCAGGGATTTGAAAAATGGGGGAGAGGGTTGTATTTTGCCTGTTAGGGCCAACACTATCATTATACAAAGGGAGGCAGTTGCTTGAGACAGCAGAGGCAGAGGAAGTTGCATTAAGGTGCTGGAAGAAAGAGGGTTAAGTGCCCTGGAGCCCATCCTGAGCCACATAAATTAGCCTGCTGCCTTCAGACACTATGCTATCACCATTGCTGAAGAAATACATTAACTGACTAGGCTGAAAATTGAGTATGTGGGATGGGAAGTGGCACCATCTTGTTTGTTTCTCAGGCAGCAAAATACTTTAGGCCAATTCTGTTGTCCAAGAAGAATCATAAAGTCTTTCGGCCAAGAACCTAAATTAGCTGTGGACAGACTGTGGGACTGTCCAAGCAAGTGCAGTTGGTTTTCGTAGCCCTAACTGAAAAAAATATGGCACAGATAGTGCAGTTCTGTATAATTTTCTGAGCACCTGACCTTGTAATTTTCTTTTTCCTGTCAGGAATACACTTCTCTTCAGTTATTATAAGAATACCTTCTTTGCCCTTGTAATCTTAAATATATACAGATCTTTTGGCAATGTGATGAACCTCTTTGCCTTCCTCCCCCACATGCCCACCTCAATCTGAAATGGCACCCCCAATACATTCCACACTTCAGCACTTGAAGGCATTTGGAAATTATTTCTGCACTCTTCCTTTTGGAGTGAAGTATCTGTTTCTTCTTCTCTGATCCTATTTTAAGCCTTGAATTTTTCATTCAGTGTGCCAGCTGCATTACCTCATTCACCTATGCTCTAGTAGTGGAAGATTTGAGCCTTCCTTACAGTGGTTCCTTTCTTCCATAAAAAGAAATAATGCTTTGCTCTCTCATAGATAAGATAAAGGACCAAGAAGCCTGCTTGCATGTCAAGGGAGAAATGGCGCCTGCTTAAGCACGTGGTGTCTCTGCACAAAAAAACAAGAGAAAGCAATGGAACAGTTTCTTTCCCTCTTAGTAACATGAGAAGAAAGTGGAGCCTTCTCATAGTACAGCTCTGGCTCCCTACCGATGGAGGGTTGGCCCTGCACAGATGCTATTCTAAGCAACCAGTCTTGAAACCTTCAGTAAATCAATTCAGGAGAAATGAATGGTTGTATTTTTACCTGCTTTCAAAAAGACTATTGTAGTGAAATCCCAAAAGTTCAAAAATGCAAAAAAGAAAAAAGTGAGTATTTTATCAGTGTAAGTTTTTATCATTTTCTGCAAAGAATTGGATGTGCTATGGCAATCTTAGCTAACAGCTGCCATGCAGAGACTGAAAAAAACGCTGGGCCAATTTAAATTTTCTTCTTGATGGACTGCAACAGGCGGAGGAACTTTTACTGTGGTAGCTATGAACCATTGCCAAAAGCTTGCTGCTGTCTGCTTTGCTTATATCAGGATCTCTTGCAGCCTTATATTTTCAACATTCCTAGTGATTCAGGGCCAAATGAGATATGGTGAGTCAAGTCCTCATCCCATTTTACACATGTGTGTACTCTAATTATATACAAGGTACTTGGGTGGGAGGGGTGTTGTGTTTGCCCACTCTTTTTTACGCACAAAAAACAGTCCTGCAAGGCCTGAGGCCATGGGATCCAAAGTGATCCAAGGGCTTGGTTTATGTAAAGAAGTTTTTCCATTTCCTCTTCCAGTTGCAGCCTCCCCAAAATCTTCCCTTAAGTTGAAGAGGGCCCTCTATAGTACTGCCTGTTAAGGGTTGAGTGTTTGATGCTGGACGGAAACAATACTCCTTCCCAAAGTTTAGAAGGGTTTTGTTTTTTAAAGCTACAGTGACCATACAGTGTGTGTGTGTGGGGGAATTCTGAGAGGTATAGTCCCCCAAAGCTATCTTTCCTGTGTAGTTTTCCCATGAGCTGCCCTCTTGCCTGTCTTCATGAAGGCGTATTTTATGTTCATGAGGTGGGATGAACAAAACCTTTGTCTTTATGTGATATTCACTAAAGAAGCGTCATTCTAAGCAGGAGAAGTAACAGAGATGGAGAGATCCAGGCCATTTCCTCTAAGGCCGTTCCCTAAACTGCAAACCCCAGAATTCCATTGGATGTTGAAAGTGGAATAATAGCACTATAAGAGTGTAATGCAGAAATGGGCCCAGGCTTTCTTCCATCACATCCTCCAACTCCCACTTATGCCCACCCATATTTTCACTGCATTTGATATTTACTAAAACAATATTGCCTATAAATAACCCTATAATAAACCAAATGGGTCAAACTAATTTCAGCTGACCTTTATTCCAAATAAGTGTGTTTAGGCTCTGAATGCCAAATTCATTCTGAACCGGAGTTTTACCAGTATTGGAAGGAATTCCGAGTTAGTTAGTCATCATGAAATCTTAACACTCTGTTCACTGCAGAGAACAGAAAATACTGTAAAATTCCAGGTCTCATATCTTGTACATGCAAAGAAATGGGCCAGTGAAATGACCAGGAAAATTGCCTTTAGGAGTACAGTCCCCCAGCCAGCCATGGAAACCTGTATTCAGATCCTGTTTATTGCTGAAACTGACTCCTTTGAGACCTTTGGCCTGTTCCTATATTTCCCAGCGACACTCATCTCATGGTGGTATTGTGAAGACTGTAATAGGAAAACCTATGTATGTCTCCCATGAAGAAAGATGCAATGAGTACGCAATAAATACAAATATTTCTGGTGTGGATGTTTAGAGCAGATTGTCTTTGGGTTACCAATTAATAACCAGACCCTTCCCCTTCTCCCTATTCAGGAAGCACTGACAGACTATCCAAATGATCAAAAGAGGAATAAGGTGCTTGTGTCCCCAGACCTCTAAAAAATTTAGAGGTGTTTTATGATAAGGGACACTAGCAGACACAGCAGTTGAGAAAATCAGCCAAGTGACATCAACCCCTCTTCCTGCAAAATTTTCCAGTTAAGCAAGGTCATTGCATCAGAACGCACAGCCAAGTGTGTCAATGCCAATTATGCCGGGCCAAGATTTTGTCAATCATTGGTAGCAGAACCTCTGATGAAAGACACTCCACTGTTTTTTAACAACAAGCTTCATCTGAGGTCTATCATTTGTCTCAAGGGAAGTCAAGAGATTGACCAGAGTGAAAAGAGTTTTACTTCAACAGGCTTTTGTCAAGGTTCATTCTTATTATGTACTTAAGCCCTTGCTGCTTTTAATACTCAGATTATGATATAAGGTTACAATGGACTCCAAAGCATACAAGTCCTAAAAGTCCTTTGTATAGGCCTTTCCCAAGATGGCACTGACTGCATGGTTCCTGAGCACTCCACATCCTGGATCAACCCTCTTGTTTTTTATGCAGCCATATCATATGGAAAGTGGAGTGGAAGAACAGGGAAAGAGCTGTGGGTGCTGCTTTCTTAGAAGTTCAGAATGACATACCTTGATAGTAAATACCTTGGCCACTGGCTTTTTAATGCAAAGTAGGCAGAAATTAGTTCTGAAACTACTAGTAGACCTGGATGGTCTGCAACAGATCAACAAAACTTTCTGACCCTCTATTTATTTTAAACAAGGGCAACAAAGCGCAGGATTTTTTAAATTAAGCTATTAGAATCTCTGACATGTAATAATAATAATAATAATAATAATAATAATAATAATAATAATAATAATAATAATTGTTTATGCAGGTCATCTCAATACTGGGCTCATTAAATAGCAGCAGGAAATTAGCTCCACTTGCAATTTGCATTTGGTTTCACTTGGTGGAGCAATACCTATAGGGTATTTGACTAAGAATATTATAACAAGAGGAAATCCAATGTGGTGTAATGGTAGGATATTCAAATCCCTGCTCAGTCATGGCAACCCACTGGGTGACCTTGGGCAAGTCATACTCTCTCAGCTTCAGAGGAAGGCAAAGGCAACCTCGCCCCCCCGAACAAATCTTGCCAAGAAAACCCTGTAATAAGTACTTTGCCTTAGGCTGCCATAACTTGGAAATGACATGAGAGCATGCAACAATTGTAAGAAGAAGAGATGTTATATAAGGATGTATGTTACCTCCCTTAGGTTGCAATCTTCTGTCCACTTCCCTGGCTGTAAGATGTACTAAACATACTTTTGAGTAGAGGTATTTAGGATTTCAGTACTACCCTTAAACTTTTAAAATAACCAGGATAACTATAAAACTTAAAGGTAGCAGCTGGTGTGAGTTGTCTGATATGCCTTGTCTAGATGAAATGCTTCATTTTCAAAGGCCTATATGGGCCTAGCATGCCTTTCTCTGACTTTGGGGAACTATTGGGGAAGAAGGGCCTACAAAAAAAAAAAGAGAGAGAGAGAGCCAGATCTCCATAGGAAAGGGATTACACCACAAAGACATTCGTATCTCTCACCTTGTTCATCTTATAGCCCAGGATGACGGCATACCACACAGGTCCTCCAAGGCAGATGCTTGTTGTGGTTTCTAAAATTCTTCTGCATGTGTTCAGATAATAATTTTTATTTATTTATTTTAGCTAAAGAGCCAGCATGGTTTGGTGCTGGAATAAGACTAGAACAGGAACAGAGACCAATGTTCAAATCCCTGCCCGGCCAAGGAAACCAACTGGGTGAACTAGGGCAAGTCATTTTTTCTCTCAGGTTCAGAGGGAGGCAATGCCAAACCTCCTTTATACAAATCTTTTTTTGTGATATGGTCCCTGTGTTGGAGCTAGCCGAAAGGCATATTAGGGAAGGAGAAGTGCTAACTTAATTGATGGGAACGAAAGGATTCAGTATTATATTCAACCTTACCATGTTCACATAGTGCTCCTAAGTTTAAATGCACCAGAAAAAAATTGCAGTATAATCATATTATTACCTGTGGCCAGTGAACTTGAGCATATTGAGGATGACCAGGAGAAGGGAGGATTCAGACTCCTTAACTAGCAGATGATACTTCTGCAGGTGTGGTTTGTTAACAAGGTTAAAAATTCTGTACTAATTAATCTAATTAATCTAATAATAGTTAAACCACCTTACTGCATCTGACCATCATAAGTGTAAAGTGAACTGAATCTAGAGGCCTTTAAGGGAGAGAATTATGACTTGCATTTGCTAGCTAGGTGCTGAAATTCTGAAAACAAAATGTCATTCCAGTCACTCTGTGTCACCATGCTCACTGCTGGCTGAACACCACTCAGTTGAGGATGAAGCTTTATTAGGTCTAATCCAGGGGGAAAATAAGTTGTTGTTGTTGTTCTATGCCTTCAAGTCATTTCCGAGTTATGGCAACCCTAAGGCAAACCTATTACAGGGTTTTCTTGGCAAGATTTGTTCAGAGGCCTGAAGCCTTTGCTTCAGCTGAGGCTGAGAGAGTGTGACTTGCCCAAGGCCATCCAATGGGTTTCCATGGCTTAGTGGGTATTCAACCTGGGGTCTCCAAAGTCGTCCAACACTCAGATCACCAAGCCACACTGGTCCTCAAGAGAAAATAAGACTTTCATTATGTTACTTAAAGAAATCCATTTCAATCAAGAGACCAGAGTTGGTGAGGTTGAAGTATTTTCCCTCTTCATGTTAATGCCCCACTCCTAATAAAACTGACCCACCAGAAATGGCAGTTCTAAGGTATGCTAAGCTAATGTAAGTTATTGGGAGGTTGGAGAGCTATTAAGCTGTAATGTTTCATCCTTCAGTTTGTATAGGTCCCTGACGTATGGAATAGAATTCACTCTTCCACTCTCCCATACCTTTGACAATGTGTTACTGCAATTATTCCTACAATCTATCTGAAAAGTTGTAAGAGTGTAGCCTCCCTAGCTTTAATGGGCTGTGTCTTGTAGCCCACAATGATCTTCTGAAGTACATACAGCTCTTCTTCTGATCCCAGAAAGGGAAGATCTTTAACTTCTCACTGGTTGAGTTCAAGCTTAGAGAACATTTAACCCATGTAATCTGTTGCAGTAAGAATATTTGGTTTCTTCTGAATTGACTAGAATGGCACTAATTGATCCTTATCTGCTCAACAATAAAATTAAATGGACACAGTTTTATGTGGAAGTTTTCCATCAGTTTCATTACAAGTTATCAAGGCAATCTGAATACCACCTAGGAAATCGATGAGTCATTCAAGAATTCTTCCATACCTTTTTGCTGTATGTTACGAAAGCTCATTTGATTGTTCTGGAAAATCTTTGCAATGTTTCCATCAGGACTGAGTCTGGATGAAGCCTCACTGACTAATTTCTGCTGCATGTCTTTTAAATTTCATTCCTGTCTTGCACACAGACACTTGCAATGGACACTGGGGGCTCCCATGTCAGGGCAATGGTGAATCCACTCTGAGCTGAATCATATACTCCAAACAGATTCAACACTTTTGAATAGCTCCTTCAAATTTGGGACTAAATCTGAGAGCACATTTGCAACCACAATGACAAGGGAACTGATTGCTTGTCAGTACAGACCCTCAGTCTGGCATGGTTAGTCCACTCATCCACATTTACCTGTCTTGGCCTCTTTCCCTCACTACTTGGTTTTCACTCGTCTACCACCCCTGTCTCTCAAATGACCATTTTATACATACAGTTCCTATACATGGGCTCACTGACTGGCCCCTCAGTCCTAAACAGATACATTTACACACAACCTAGGTTGACCATAGTTACTTAGCTCTAACCAAAATTAGAACTCCTTTTGTGGGGTATTGCTTCTCAAGATTCCCCAACAGCCATGCAGGCCAGGAAGTTCTGGCAGCTGTCCCTCCTCAAGAAGATGCTGGAGGCTATTGTCTACCCCTCTTTCCAGCTTTGACAAAAATTTAGAGAAACTGAGTTAAAAGTTGAGCTAATCATTTGATTAGAATGGGCCATTTCTGCACTAGACTGTCATAGTGCTATTATTCCACTTTTAACATCCTATAGAATCCTGGGGTTTGCAGTTTAGGGAGGGGCCAGAGAGCTCTTGGGTCCCCCTAAACTGCAAACCCCAGGGTTCCTTGGGATGTTGAAAGTGGAATAATAGCGCTATTAACAATCTAGTGCGGAAATGGGCATAGTTTTATAAAGCGTAAAGGTATAAAACACCTTTTAGGTGGAAAGCTTGTGTGTGCACGTGTGCCTTCATGTTGCCTGTCGACTTCTGGGAAACCCATGAATTTTGTAGTCTTTTCTTCTGAGTGGAATACTTGGAGATGGTTTTGCCAGGTCCTGCCTTTGAAATACAGTCCATTTCCGCACTGCACTGTTATAGTGCTACTATTTCACTTTCAACATCCTGTGGAATCCTGGGGTTGGTCGTTTCCTGAGGCCCAAGAGCTCTCTGGCCGAGAATTCTCAATGCCCCTCCCTGAACTGCGAACTGCAGGATTCCGTAGGATGCTGAAAGTGGAATAGTGGCACTGGAACTGAGTAGTGCCATAGCCTACAGCACCTGATCCTCACTGACGGTCTTCCACCCAAGTACTAACCACCGCGGACCCTACTCAGGTTCCAAGATCGGAGAGAACTCTGGTGCTTTTAGGGTATGTAGTCCCTGGCAGGCTTGCTCCCTTACGAACCTAGGGCCGCCCACCTCCCAGCCGACCGGGTCAGCGAATCTTCCTCGGCAGGGCGCAGCGTGGAAGCGCCTGCCTCTGCCGCCGACGGGGTCCCTGCGTGGGGAGGGCGGCGCGGCCCGGGCTTTGGACGGGGAAGAGGGATGGGGCGGGAAGGGGGACGGGGCTGGGGCGGGGGCGGCTCCGCGGCCGGCCCGGGAGGGAGCGGGGCCGGCGGGGGGCGCTGGCATCCCGGCCCTTGGGGTGGGGCTAAGAGGCGGCCCACTCGCGGGCCCGGAGGGTCCGTTGGACGGGAGGGCGGAGCGACGCCCCTTCCGAGCGGGCCAGGGAGGGGGGAGGGAAGGCAGCGTGCGGTGGGACGCTGCCCGGGCTGCCCGCACACCGACCAGCGGCCCCCGCCATGGCGCGCAACTTTGAGCTCCTCTTCGACTCGCTGGGACACTTCGGCAGGTAAGGGGAGGGTGCGGGGCGAGGGGGAGGAGGAGGAGGAAGAGGAGGAGGAAGATCGCCGCCCTAGAGGGACTACTCGCGAAAAGTTGGGTTCTTTCTCTCCCTTTTCCTAGCAGAGAGTTAGGGGGGCGGTGGGGGCGAAGAACGCCCAGGGGCACGCGCGGCGGAGGCAGAGTTGGGGGCGAAGATGGGACACGTGGGCGCCGTGCGGCACCCGCGTGGGTCGCTCCCAGGGGCAGCCCGCGAGGTCATTGCTATATATTTATCCCGCCCTTCCTCTCAAGGAGTTCGAGAAGTGGAAACGGTTTTCTCTCGTTCACCTGCCCCCCCCCGTTTTGTCGGCACAACAGCCCTGCGAGGTTGCACGACTGCTGGCACAAGTTAATTCGGGGAGTTTCGGGCGGATCTGTCACGTTTAAACATTCTGCCGCGCCCGGGGAGCCGTGTCTTGGAGCATTTCCGGGCTTCTGGGGCTCGCTGCCCCCTTGCCGTTTGGTGGCCTCTCTAGCTGGCGGGGGAGAAGCTTGATTTGGGGTGGGTCTGTAAAAAGACGCGGGCACGGAGAGTTTCGACTGTGGTGAACAACTTTGCCCCTAAACCCAGAGCTATAGAGTGGTGGGGATTCTGCTCATGATTGAAGCGTCTGTATGTTGGGGCTGACAGGGACTTTGGAAGGAGCTTTGGCTCACATTGGCCATTTCCGCACTACGCTGTTATAGCGCGATTATTCCACTTTCAACGTCCTATGGAATCCTGGGGTTTGCAGTTTGGGGAGCGGCCGGCCGGTCGGCACCTATCCAAATTGCAAACCCCAGGATTCCATAGGATGTTGAAAGTGGGATAATCGCACTATAACAGCGTAGTGCAGAAACGGCTAATGTTAATTCCTGTAGGGAATTAATGTGAACCAAATAGAGAACATTTGGTTCTGGTTCTGGAGGCCTTGGTTATGGGGGCACGAAAACCACCTCTAACCATACATTGCACTGGTGTGTGTGTGTAAGTATAAAGAACAGTGTGGCCAGTCATTGCTCTTGGAGGATGCCCCCACCATTGAAGGCCTTAGCGTTTCCTTCCCTGTCGTGTTTGAGTTGTCAGCCCCTGGTAAGCTTACCCATAGTTTAAACAATAATGATAATACATTTGGCCGGCAGCGTTTGGGTAGTTTAGTTATTAACCCTTCAAAGCAGTGTCTTGACAAACTTGATCTCTGTGAATGAATAGCCAAAGGCATGGTAAATAGTGTTATTGAACAGATAGACTCTTCATCTGTGGAAGGTGAGGTTGGAGGGTGTCAGGAGGAGAATGAACCAGGTTTTGGGGTCTAATTTTGAAGAGAGGAAGAGAAGAGGGACACTGAAGAGGAGGATGTTGCTCACCAAAGATCTGGTGCCTTTTGTTTTTTAAATGCTCCCTGCTTATGTCAAATGGACTCTGTTGGTCCCACGGGGCAGTTCGTGATCAAGCAAATTAGTCTGGCAAAGATTAAAAATGCATCATAAATCTCTGACACTCTTTCACACACACACACCCATGAAACAAAATCCTGGAACCTCAATGGTCCATGTAAGAACAGGTTAAAACTATTTTCCAGTGGTATGTGGCAAGGTGCAGAGATTCTTGTGGAACCTCAAAAGCTAATGTGTTTTGTCTGGCATAAACCTGACTGGGTTGCAGCCCAAACTGTAGAACTCACAGTTGATAAATGCTGCAGTTTTGGAGAGGTGTTTCTTCTCCAGAACTAGGAGTCAGGAATACTTTCTCTCCTTTCTGTTGCAAATTACTTCCATTAAATTGTGATCTATCTTCATCTCACCACTAATACAGACTCTTAAGAGTACAGAGAACACAGTGCTCAAGGGTAATTGTTGTCTATTCTTCTCCTTCATCCTTGGGGAGATGGGGGGGTCTTTTCTAAGGAAGGTGTGAATGGGGAAGTGACGTCAAATAATGTGAAGGAAAGTGCTATTTGCCTGAATAGAGAAAAAACTCTGCTAGTGAATATTCTTTATCATGGCTGTTCTTTTGACCATCCTGACTGGGAGATTTTGGGAGCTGTAGTCCAAGCAAGTGATTTTGGCAAGCTCTTATTCTGCCCTGTTACACTGCACTGTTATAGCACTATTATTCCACTTTAACTGCCTTAACTAAATTCTGTGTAATTCTGGGTTTAGGTGCAAGAGCTGTCTAGTTGGGAATTCTCAGCGGACCTTCCTAAACTGCACATCCCAGGATTCCATAAGACAGAGGTTTCCAAACTTTTCATGTTGGTGACACACTTTTTAGACATGCATCATTTTGCAACACAGTAATTAGATTTTATGTATTGTAAATAAATAAAGCATAAAACATGTATTTTTAAAAATATAAATGAAATGTTTTCATGATATATCTTGTGTCCTCATACATTTCATTATTACAATTGATGTATGTGTCTGTAGTTATTAGCAAACTGGAGGTTAAACTAACTAACCACCACCCTCAGTGGCGTCTTTTTCAGCCCCAGGCAGCGGCAGCAGTGATGGGAGAGGCAGCCCCTCCGCCTGAGGCTGGCCGACCGCCACCCTTGCTGGGGTCATTCTCGGCCCACTGCAACTGACACACTAATGTATCGCGACACACAGTTTGGAAAGCTCTGCCATAAGATGTTGCCATGGCTGTTAATAGCATTATAACAGTATGGGTTGATAAGTCCCTGAAGCTTGTCATATATTGAATGGAATGGTCCATCAGGCCTCTGACCCAGTACTGTCTATTCTGACTGGCTGTGACATTCTGTGACCTCAGGCAGATGTCTCCTGTAGCCTAGGTGGGCTAGGGCTTGAATTTCAATGTCCAATAGGACGGTTGAAGAGAAGCAAATATTGGATAAGGAGCATACAGATCCTTCCTCTCCCATTGCTCTGCTTCAAATTGTAGCCTCAGAAGCATATGTACCACAGAGGCCAAAAATTATTACATAACTGTTGTTCAAACTTAACCACAAAGATAGTTGAAGCTGGTTCAGTTTTAATGAAGCAGTTCTGATCAATTAGATCTCCAGGTCTTAGCTAAGAGCTGAAAGATCACTTTTGGAAAATCAAGTGACTTCTTTGTAACTCTTTTATGTTTCTTGAATGTTTGCTTTTTTCAGGTGATTTAATGTCTTTGACCTTTCACTGGCTAACAGATGTTTGCCTACACAGTACTTTGTACTCCTCCTCAAATTGCTCTGAGGTTGGCCTCTGTGTTTTTTGGCTCTTAAAACTATGAATCTGACACCTTTGTCCCACCCCCACCCCGACTCCTATCATTCTTACATTGGGTGAAAAGTCACATAAATTGATGATTTTTACATTGATACTGGAATTGAGCAACCATCCTAACTGGCATTGCATGTAGTCCTCTTCTGTTTCATCAAGGGTGACACTCATGAGGCCTTCCAGATGCTGTTACACTGCAACTCGCTGCATGCAATAGTTAGTGATGAAGAATGCTGGAAATTGTAGTCTGGAGGGCTGCAAAATTCCTGTCCCTGTTTACTCAGAAATAAGGGAAAAGTTTTTGGATTTCTGAAGGGTGTGATGCCACTAGCTTTTAGCAGTGAATTGGAGATGGAATTGATGAGGAAGGCCATGCTGATGTTCTCTCTGGAGGGTTCTGGAAATTGTCAAAAATTTTAACTTTTCCAGTGTTACTGGCCCACTTTCTCTGATGCTTGCCCTTGCTTGTCATAATGATTGACACCTAGTATAGCAGTGTTTTTAAGATAATTATTTATACTGTTTTTGTCTCTTTTAGCATTGTTAGGAAAGCAAAATTATTTATGCTGGGGGTTGGTGGGTCAGAATTATCTGGTCCTTAAGATGTTGAATCACATCTTTCTGCATCCCTTATCATTGGCTATGCTGGTTGGTTCTGCTGGAAACTGCAATCCAACATGACTCCCAGCTCTGGTTTACATAACCTACTAGTTTGGCTAGCAGATCTTTTTCTCCTCTTCCTTTTGCTTGACAATTGACTGGAACCAGTCAACATGTTTCATCTAAACAATCATTGATACGTGTATATTTCCCTAAGTGTCTAAAGTTGTGCTTTTGCATAACATACTGTGATGAACAAGTACTGTATAATATACCAAACTTTGATTTAAAATGATGGAGGTTTGCATCAATCTGTTTAAGGAGCTACTAAGCAGATAATGAACCAGTTATGCATGCATAAGTGTTGTGTCGTTGAGGCTTGTCTCTGGATTGGAATGCAGTAATGAATAATAAGACAGTTATTGAAATGCATGCTTGGTAGGACAATTAAATGGTTCTGTTGAAATCTAACACACATTATAAGAGAGAAGCGCTTGTATAGCCTTGGGTACTGAGGGACTGCATGGTAAAACTTTCTCTGCTCCTTTATTCTGTTGTTCTTCACAGCTCTCTTCTTTCTATGCTATAGATGCTTCTGCTCCATATTTCTATGTTTCTTTGCCACAGTGGGCTAACACAGGAGTCTGGATCCCAGCCCAAGACTTGAGGTGACAACAGAACTGTGAGCAACAGAACATCACTCCCATTACATTTCATTGTGATGAGTTTAATGCGAAACAGCACTACAGTAGCTACATGTTCTGGTCTAGTGCTCCTTTCTGGCCTGTAGGTCTTCAACAGGATGATCCTGTGAGGTGGCATTGAGAAAAAACTCAACTTTCTTCTGCAAAGTTCTAACCAGCTAGTGACAGAAAAGGTTGCCGTCTTTGGAAGGCCTTTCTGCACTGTTACAGTACTATTATTCCGCTTTCAACATCCTGTGGAATTCAGGGGTTTGTAGTTTTCTGAGGCCAAAGAGCTATCTGGCTGAGAATTCTAAATGCCCCTCCCTAAACTGCAAACCTCAGGATTCCATAGGATGTTGGAACTGGAATAATAGCACTGTAACAGTGTAGAGCGGAAAGGCCCAAAGTTAGAGAGACCAGTTTAAGGAAAAAAGAAAAGATTTAAATGTTTGATGAAAGATATAATAGATTTCCTTTTCCTATTTGGTAAATTTTACGTGGTTTGTTTGCATTTGATATGGTCTGTTGACTTGTTTAATAATTTTTTTCTATGTTTTATTATAATCCTACATCCATCTACTCAGAACTAAGCCCCATTGAGTTCAAGGGTCTCTGTGTGTATGTGCCTTCAAGTTGCCTGCTGACTTATGGTGACTCCATGAATTTCATAGGGTTTTCTTGGGCAAGGAATAATCAGAGGTGGTTTTGCAAGTACTCCTAGATGAATGGGTCTCGGATTGCAGCCCAAGGCCAGGAAGTTCAGAACACCTTGCAATATTATGTTGGTTGCACATGGAACTTGCAAACAGTTGTTGACTTCCTGTAAACGCATACCACATGATGACAGTGCATTTGGTTAGCTACGTTTTTAAAAAGAGATTTTTCCCAGATATGTTTTCCCAGGTATGTTTTCCCTCTACAGCTTTTATTCCACCCCAGCTTCTCTAGTGACATTGAGGTGCATTGAGACATTGCCAAATAACACTGGAAATTTTCCACTGGAGAGCAGTAAGAGGAAAGTGAGGAAGACAAAAAGAAATTCTCTGCGCTGTGGTCCCACTCCTAATCCTACTACCACTGTAAGAATATTATTTTTAAAAGGGATATTCTAAGCATAAGATTCAAAGTTGTTTAGTCTAGTTCCCAATAATCCTCTCAGTGGCTCCCAGTGCTTTTGTTATGAATAAGCAGAACTTGGAAATGTAACCTTTTTGTTTTTTTTCAAATCCTTTTCATTGAAAAAATATAGGCAACAAACCAAAAGGAAAAGGAAAAAAACAAACAAAAGAAAAACAAACAAAGCACATAAACAAATCAACATAACCAAGTTGACCAACAACAGTAATGTTATATGTATAATTTCTTGTTTTCCATAGTTCCTGGTTTGATTTCAAGTATTATATGACTTAAGCCTTTAATCATAGAATCATAGAAATGTAGAGTTGGAAGAGACCACACGGGCCATCCAGTCCAACCCCTGCCATGCAGGAACACCCTCAAAGCACTCCTGACAGATGGCTATCCAGCCTCTGCTTAAAAACCTCCAAAGAAGGAGACTCCACCACACTCTGAGGCAGCAGATTCCACTGCCGGACAGCCCTGACCGTCAGGAAGTTCTTCCTGAGGTTCAGGTGGAATCCCCTTTCCTGCAGCTTGAATCCATTGCTCCTTGTCCTGGTCTCTGGAGCAGCAGAAAACAAGCCCTTTCCTTCCTCTACATGGCATCCCTTCAAATATTTAAACATGGCTATCATGTCCCCTCTTAGCCTTCTCTTCTACAGGCTAAACATACCCAGCTCTCTAAGTCTGTCCTCATAGGGCATGGCTTCCAGGCCTCTCACCATTTTAGTTGCCCTCCTGTGGACTTGCTCCAGCTTGACCATGTCCTTCTTGAACTGAGGTGCCCAGAACTGGACACAGTATTCAAGATGAGGTCTAATGAAAGCAGAGTAGAGTGGTACCAGTACCTCCCTCGATCTAGACACCATACTCCTATTGACGCAGCTGAGAATTGCATTGCCTTTCTTGGCTGCCACATCACACTGCTGACTCATGTTCAGCTTGTGGTCTATTAAGACTCCTGGATCCCTTTCACATGTACTGCTATCCAGCCACGTGTCCCCCATCCTATATTTCTGTGTTCCATTTTTTCTACCTAAGTGTAGGACCTTACACTTCTCTCTGTTGAATTTCATTTTGTTAGCCTTGGCCCAGCTGCCCAATCTATCCAGGTCATTTTGAATTTTGATTGTGTCCTCTGGCGTATTAGCAACCCCTCCCAATTTGGTGTCATCTGCAAATTTGATGAGCATGCCCTCTATTTCTTCATCCAAGTCATTTATAAAACTTAATGTTTTAAATAACCTAATATTTATATATATAACTTATAAAACATAGAATGTAATAATACGTATATATTTACATAGATATGTAGACTTTGATAAAGACCTTATTAGAAAGAAAAAAGAAGCTTCCTGCAATCCTTCTTATGTCTGCATTAGGGTTTACAAGTTCTATAACTGCTATCAATTTTATTAATTAATTTCTATACCAACTTCTTCAACTCATAACAAAGTAACTCCAGTGTCTTTAAATGGACTCAAGAAAAAAGTTAGACTTAGATTCGAGTTCATTTGAGTAGCCCACCCATAATTTGCTGTCTGTATATGAGTGTATAAATGTGTTATCTAGCATACTTCTCTGTGTTCCCCCCTCAATAAATATCATATATATGATGTATTATCTGTGTTATTGAGTAAATCTATGATTCTAATCCTGTCTGAGTTTTATGAGATTTTATGTTTTATTGTGATATATACCAATTTGTTGTCTATAACTCTGGTTGTAAAAGGTTTTCAGTTACCTGAATCCACTCCATTTTGATTTTTTCCTCCTCTTTGCCTTTTATTATATGTGTTAGAATATCCATGGTTTTCATTTCGAGCATTTCGTGTTGCCATTCCTCTATAGTTGGAGTATTGGTTTTTTTCCATTTCCTTGTGTAGACTATTCTGGCTGCCGTTATCAGATAAAGCATGACTTGCCAAAATTCTTTTGACAAATTTGGATGTAAGTTGTGAGTCATATTTAACAAGCAGAGTTTTGGGGACATGGAAAATTTGTAGTTGAAGGTTTCTGTTATTCTCTTGTGAATACTGATCCAGTGTCTTTTAGTTTTCTTGCATGTCCACTAAAGATGGTAAAATGTTCCTAATTCTTCCTGACACTTCCTGATACGGACATGTATATTTTATTTAGCTTTTCAGGTGTTAAGTACCATCAATGTAGCATTTTCAAGTAATTTTCCCTTAGATTCTTAACGATAGTAAATTTATATGTTAGTTTCCAATTCTGTTCCCAATGCTGTCACTGGATAACCTCTCTGATATTTCTTGATCATGAAATCCTTTATCGTTTCCTCCTCCCTCCCCCTATAAAGTAAGATTTTGTAAATCTTAGACATTTGCTTGTTCACATTACAGAAAATTATTTTTTCATACTCTGTTTTTTTCATCCTCCATTGCAAACATTTCTAATTTCGCATCCATTTTGAAGCTGTCTGTACGGAAACCAGTTGAACTTTATGTTTTCTTTTTCCAGTTCGTCTCTGGTTTTCAATCTGTAGGTGTTCTGTGAAGTAAGAGTAATTATATCTTTGTATCACAGCCATTTTTTTTGAAGAGTTTTTCCATTGCCCAAAGAAAGCCTCTTGTGAGGAGACCCAACTGAGTACTGAGATTTCCTAAACTTGTTCCAGATGTTCAATAAGGCCTTGAGAATATAGTGCTTAGAGAATTCCTTATCAGTTTTGGCTTTGCCATACCAAAGATATGTGTGCCAACCCAGTCTGGCATCAGCTCCTTCAAGTACTAGCAGCCTTTCATTTCTTAAAGTTATCCAGTCTGCTAACCATGTCAGGCCGCTTGCGTGGTAATATGTTTTTAGGTCAGGTACACCACATCCTCCTCTCAATCTTGAATCTGTAAATATAATCCATTTTATTCTCAACTTGCAGCCCATCCATATAAATTTAGTTAGATCTTTTTTCCATGTTGTAAAGGGCTTGTCTTTAATTATTATAGGAATGTTTTGGAATAAGAAATTCATTCATTTTAAAAGTAGATAGTCTCCCCGATAATGATAGATTCAGTTTGTTCCAGTTCTCAAGGTTTCTGTTAATTCTATTCCAGGTCTTCATGTAGTTATTTTCAAAAAGTTCATTGTTATGTTTCATAATCCAGATACCAAGATGTTTAATTTTCTTTTCTAACTTGAAACCAGATATGCTTACCAGGTCTTCTTCTTCTCTTTTTCTGATGCTTTCGGACAAACTCCAAGAAAATATAATAATAATGGGAGATATGAATGGAGTTGTAAACCCAACATTAGACAGATCCTCCCAAAATAAATACAAGCATCAACTAGGTAAACTACCCAAGTTTTTTTCTCAATGATGGAGAACTTATCTCTTGTGGCTGTTTGGAGATTCAAAGAAGGCGACTCGAAAGGCTACACCTTTTATTCCGATCACCACTACTCTGTGTCCAGAATTTACTACTTTTTAGCATCAAAAGCTTTCCACCTACATATTAACAAGATTGACATTATTCCTAAACAAATCTCTGACCACAATTCAATCTGGTTAAAACTAAGAGTTAGACAACCTGCCAGAAGCTGGAAAATGAATGATTCTATCCTCCGAGACCATGGATACGTACAAAAAGCTAAAGAAACAATTAAAGCTTACTTTAAAGAGAATATCAGTGGAGAGGTTTCAATTAAAATTGTATGGGACACATTCAAAGCAATCTTAAGAGGTAATTTTATAAAATGGTACTTGGGGGTCAAGAAGAAAAAAGAAAATTCTTGCAAAATTTTAGAGGACGTGATTAAGATAGAAAAAGAAATAAAACAAAACCCTTCAAATAAGGAGTTGATAAGGAAACAATGGTATCATCCTTCCATTTCAAAAAACTTGTGAAGAAATACTTTGAAACGGTATTCCAGTGATGTGGAGGAATGCAAACATTTTTTGATTCCAAAAGAAGGCAAAGATCATACTGATGTAAAAAACTACAGACTTATATCACTTCTGAATATAGATTACAGATTATTTGCATCCTGGCAGACAGACTGAAAAAAGCACTTCCTACACTAATCCATGAGGATCAAAATGGGTTCCTGCCAAGAAGATTTCTAAGAAATAATATTAGAACTGTTCTAAATATTATAGAATATTATGAAAGACATAATGAAAAACAGATGGCGCTTGTGTTCATAGATGCTGAAAAGGCTTTCAACTTGGTTAGATGGCCGTTTTTGAAGGAAACATTTAGAAGAACGGAAGCAGGTAGCAACTTCTTGAGTTGGTTAGATGCCACATATGGATTACAACATGCCCAAATTTTGATAAACAGAGAAGTCCAACACGTTTGAACTAAGGAGAGGCACCCAGCGAGGCTGCCCATTATCCCCACTTTTATTTATCACAATACTGGAACTGCTTAATAGAACTGTTTGAAGTGATTCTGATATAAAAACTAAATATAAAATTCTGATTCTGATATAAAAACTGATATAAACACTCCAACTAAAAGGTCATAATTTCAAATTGAAAGCTTGTACGGATGACTTGATCTTCTTTTTAGAAGACCCAACTACAAGTCTATCTAAGTTGGTTTATATCTTAAATGAATTTGGTGAGCTATCTGGAATAAAGGTCAACAAAAACAAAACATCAATCTTGACCAAAAACATTAGAAATGTAACCTTTTTGGACTATACTTGTTAATGTTGCCTGGAAAGTCTAAAAGCTGTAATCCAAATACATATACAAGAAAGACCCAAGTACAGTAGAGTCCCAGTTATCCAACCTGCGGTTATCCGACCCTTCGGATTAACCGACGTCGCGGCGGGCTGGGGGGCGTGGCTATAGGCATTTCCGCACCCCCAGACACGCCCCGACACGCCCTCAGGCCCGCCCCGACACGCCCACAAAATGGTGGCCGCCACGGGCATCCGTGTGATCCAACCTTTTGGTTATCTGACCCTCTGCACGCCCATTTAGGTCGGATAACTTAGACCAGTGGTTCTCAACCTGTGGGTCCCCAGATGTTCATGGACTTCAGCTCCCAGAAGCCCTGAGCATTGACCATAGTGGCTGGGGCTTCTGGGAGCTGAAGTCCATGAACATCTGGGGACCCACAGGTTGAGAACCACTGACTTAGACTCTACTGTAGTAGTTTCCAAAGAGATAATTGCGAGGCCATTTCCGCACTAGACTGTTATAGTGCTACTATTTGACTTTCAACATCCTGTGGAATCCTGGGGTTTGCAATTTAGAGAGGGTCCACAAGACCCCTCCCTAAATTTCAAACCTCAGGATCCCATAGGATGTTGAAAGTGTAATAGTAGCACTATAACAGTCTAGTGCAGAAATGGTTCTTGTTATTCTGTTTCAGAATAAAATAGAAGAATGGACTGCCATAGAGAGTGTTGGATTTGACTTCATTTGAGGTCTATAAATAGAGTTTGGATGGCCATCTCTCAGGAATGCTATCATTGTGTATTTGTGCAGGGCAGCAGCTTGGTATATATGGTCTTTTTGATTTCCTTAGTCTTTATGATTCTGTGACTGTAGGTGTGAAAGTGTGTTGGTGGGGAGAACATAAGAATCAAGCAGTATCTTTGAGACTAGCTGATTTATTTTAGTATGAGCTTGCATGCATCTGAAGAAGTAGTTCTGGAAATAGATATATGAATCAATTCTTTCCATGTTCTTTGACATTTGGGAACAACATGTGGGAGGAGACTCCTTGATTTTAAATGATACAAAAAAAACAGCCTCCGGGTCCATGTGGTTGTTGATAATGCCATTCATGGGCAGCTACTTGAATTTTGGAAATATTTAGTTTGATGCACAAGTGAATTCCTGTCTTGGTATGCTATCCAGTATACCTGAAATGTACTTATATTGCAAAGCCTTGGGCAAGAACATAATTCATCCAGTAGTTGCTACTTTGTCAACAGGTTCTGTGACTGACTGGCAATGCCAAATATTCTATACATAATTTTTATCGGTTACAGGAACCTCTGAGAAACAGATGCAGTTCTGTTAGAGCAATACATTCTGAACTCATGCGTCTATAGTATTCCCAGTATATTAACAGCTACCCTTAATTGTGTGCGCAAATAAATCCTAAGTGAACATGGGATGAATGAAATGTCAAGTTCTGTGCCATGTCCCATGTGCTGCCATGTTATGCTGGGCAGGTAGGTGGCTTTAGTAGGCTTTTTAGATATGATGCTGATGCTGATGATAATAATAAAATTTATTTATATCCCGCTTCTCCCAACGGATCGAGGCGGTACTACAACAGTAAATAAATACATTAAAAGCAATTAAAACGTAACCCATCCTCCCCACTCACCAACCCATCTAAACCCCCTAAAACACATTAACTATTAAAAACAAGAAGACAGTTGGTGGGAGGCGGTGGAGCACTAGTCTGGGAAGGCCTGTTGTAAGAGAACAGTCTTGACCGCTTTTTAAAGCGGTCAAGACTGGTAATATGCCGGGTCTCTTCCGGCAGGCCATTCCGTAACTTGGGGGCGACAGAAGAGAAGGTCCTCTGGGTAACTGCAGCCAACCTGGTTCTGACCGGCTGCAGTAAATTCCTCCCAGAGGACCTTAGTGGGCGGGGAGGATTATATGGGAGAAGGCGATCCCGCAGGTAGGCTGGCCCCAAGCCATGGAGGGCTTTAAAGGTAAGAACCAACACCTTGTACTATGCCCGGAAACTAATAGGCAGCCAATGTAAGGACTTCAGAATTGGTGTTATATGGTCAGTTTTAGATCTTCCAGTGACCAACCTGGCTGCCATATTCTGAACTAATTGAAGTTTCAGGACTAAGCACATGGGTAGCCCTATGTAGAGCGCATTGCAGAAGTCAAGTCGTGAAGTTACCAGTGCATGCACCACTGTTTTTAGGTGTTCCAGGTCCAGGAAGGGGCACAGCTGGCATATCAGCCGAAGCTGATAACAGGCACTCCTGGCTGCCGCATTAATTTGGGCTGTCATTTGAAGTGGCGAGTCCAGGAGCACCCCAAGCTGCGGACACAGTCTTTCAGGGGAAGTGTGACCCCATCTAAGACTGGTTGACAAACCTCCATACCTGGGCTAGGGCCCCTAACAGCGAGTACCTCCGTCTTATCTGGATTCAGCTTCAGTCTGTTTTTCCTCATCCAGTCCATTACTGCTTCAAGGCATTCATTGAGAGGCGAGATGCCACCCTTAGTCGATGCTGTTATCCGAGGCATGGAGTGTCATCTGGGTGTCATCAGCATACTGATAGCACCTTGCTCCTTGCCTCCTGATGATCTCTCCCAGCGGTTTCATGTAGATGTTAAATAGCATTGGGTACAGGACAGCGCCCTGAGGGATGCCAGATTTAAGCTCCTTTTTCGTGGAGCAGCTGTCTCCAAGCATCACCATCTGGCATCTACCTGAGAGACAGGATCTAGTGCAGTGCCCCCGATCCCCAGCCCTCTCAGGCGTTCCAGAAGGATACCATGGTCTATGGTATCGAAAGCCGCTGAGAGGTCCAAGAGTACCAGCAGGGTCACACTTCCCCTGTTGATACCTAGGCGAAGATCATCCACTAAGGTGACCATGGCAGTCTTGGCTCCATATCCCGCCCTGAAGCCAGTTTGAAATGGATCTAGATAATCTGTTTCATCCAAGACAGCTTGGAGCTGAAGACCAACAGCCCTCTCGATTACCTTGCTCAAAAATGGGAGATGGGAGACTGGTCTATAATTATTCATATCCAGGGGATCTGGGGGGCTTTTTTAGAAGCGGCCGTACAATTGCTTCTTTCAAACAAGCTGGAAAATTATCCCCCCCCGAAGGATGCATTAATAATATGTCTTAAATGAGTCTTAACAGCGACTCCTCCCTGGACGACCAGCCATGAAGGGCAGGGATCGAGAGGGCAAGTTGTCTTTGTTACCTTTCCAGTTCCAGGTTCAGAGGCTGTACCCGTGGGATCTCTTTGGGGAACAGAGGGACTTGGGATCCATCCTTGGAACATCTTGGTTTGGTATATATCATGTAGGAACACAACCAGCAGCTGATGTACGCCTGCAGAGCTTTACCAAAATGTAACTGGGACTTCTTTTGTAGGCCCAGCTTTCCTAGTGGCACACTTACCTTCTGCCGGTGAAAGGATAGCTGTGCCCTACCCTAATCCTCTTCAGCTAGAATATCCAGGAACTAGATCTGTGCTGTAACTTGTGTTATTTTCCTTAGCAATTAAAAAGATGTGTGTTCCAGGCCCTGTTGGTTTTACTGATAGTTGACAAGTGCAACCTGGTATTTGTTGGCTGTCTCCCATCCAAGGACTAACCAGAGCTGACCCAGCTTAGTAAATACGAGGTGCTGTAGACTATATTTCAGTGGAAGGAACTGGCAAAACCACCTCTGTGTATTCCTTGCTGAAGAAAACCCTTTGAAATTAATGGGATTGCCCTAAATTGGCAGGTGACTTGAAGGCGCATACCATAAATGGAGAAAGAAAAATGGAATGGGATCTAGCCACTGTCTGTATTTTGGAATATTCAAGATGAAATGCGTATGCAATAAGGACAAGATACAGTTATTCAGTGAACATACTTGTTATTTTAGGAGTCATGGTTTCCACAGTATTTGTTTTTAAATGCCATTTCCTCAAGTTATGCATATATTTGATCCAGCAACTGGCTTTTAATACTTTTTAGACAGAGGAATTCTAATTTTAAAGGCAGCCTGATGCATAATAGATAGTGTTTAAACACAGACTGAACAAACCAGGGTTCAGTTTATACTTGGCAACTAAGTCCTCTGACTTAATGACAATCCCAGCTTGATCTACCTCATCGGGTTATTGAGACAATAAAGTGGATCTCTCTCTCTCTCTCTCTCTTTCCCTCTCCCTCTCTCTCTCTCACACACACATATATATAATTCTGATCATTTTGGAGAAAGCATGGGATGCTGATATAGTGATTATGTTATTGAGATTAAGATTCATGTAGTTATTAAGATTCATGTGTTTATGAGCATTTGTGCCCCATTTTATATAAGAGTATATATATTTATATTTGCCTCTATTTTCTGAAATAAGTTGTGATTGAGACATGTACTCAGCATGACAGAATGCTTATTTTTCTTAGCTTCTGTACACTGCTATTGATTGATTAACTGAATGTATATCCTGCCATTAATTTACAAACGATAAAACAGAATAAACAATACAAATAGTAAAACAGATAAAACAAGAAAAACACAAAAACATTTAAACATACTTAAAACATAATTAAATTTAAAACATAATTAAAATATATTTAAATCATCCAGCAAAATGGAGCTTACAATCATAAAGATCCACAAAAAGGGGCAAACTTGGATATGATAGAAAAATCTGTCTTTCTGCAAGAGAAGGAAGTCTTATAAACAGCAGTGCAGGCAAATGTATATACGCTTGTGGAACAGTTGAATATTTAAGCCAGATTCATAAATCATTATGACTTTATTACTTTTGTTATTATAGTTTCAGATATGTTAAAGATATTTGTCAAAGATTCTCAGATTTCAAGTTGGACAGGTCTTATGAAGGTATGGAATTTCTTGTAAGGATGTCAGATTGTAGAGGTTACTGGTGTTAGTCACAACAGTCACACGGAATAGTTATAACAAAGAGTGTCTAACAGACTGCTACGTTTGTTAAGGCACCTGTAAATATGTTAGGACCTTTCTGCACTACACTGTTATAGTGCTATTATTCCACTTTCAATTCCTGTGGAATTCTGGGGTTTGTACTTTACTGAGGCCAAAGGGCTCTTTGGCGGGGAATCCTAAATGCCCCTCCCTAAATTGCTGTCTCTGAAGTGCTGCCATTAGAATCTGAAACTACATTGAAAGAGATGACCTGAGTTTATATCTGCTCTTCTCCCTTTGCCACTATGCTGCTGCCTCTTAAAGTCTGGAAACAGGACTTGTGATAAAATGGACCCCAGCTGCAGAAAAGTTTTAAAGGAGTGAAGCACAGATAGAAGTATAGGCACGGCCTCTTTACTTTGGAAAGTATTCAGACAATGATACGATCTTTTCGAGTTCTCAGTTGTAAAGCTGGAGTGAGATAGATGAAATCAGATTCTGGGAGCCTGGCAGTTTTTGCTAGAGCTTGTAGTTCTACTACAGCTGGAGGCTAAAGACAAAACCAAAATAGAAGAAGTCAGAATTAGTAGCTGGCTTGGGGATTTGGAATTGTGGTCCAAAATCAGGCTTAGGTTTAGGGAGCAGAAAGTCAGTCCTGAGGACACTGATGAGGGCTGAGCACATCTCTAGAGTGTCTAATGGTAACATATTGATTTTGTACAATAGAGATGAATAAAATCTGTCCCACTGTCCACTTCCAAGGCTTTTTTGCACTTTCCCCGTCAAAAAATACTTATTTTCGTCAAAAAAGTGGATCTTGACTATAAGTGGTGGTTTTGACCTTAAAGACATCATAAGTCAGAGAGCTTACTCAGTGTAGTGGCTTGAGTGTTGGACTATGACTCTCGTTTGGATCCCTGCTCGACCATGGAAACCCACTAGGTGACTTTGGGCATGTCACACTCTCTCAGCCTCAGAGAAAGGGAAAGGCAAACTCCCTCTGAAAAAATTTCAGCAAGAAAACCCCCATAATAATTTTGCCTCAGGGTTGTCACAAATCAGAAATGACTTGAATGCACACAAGAACAGCAACAAATTCAGGGCTCCCTTTTTGTGAAACCCTTAGAACTTCCAAATACCAGAAGTACATGTCTGGTCACTGCTGGTTTTGAGATTGTTCTTCTCAGCCCAAGAATACCTACAGAATGGGGACATGAAAATTAGCCCCCAAACACTTTGAATACCCCCCCCCCGTTGTACAGGGGAAATTGTAGTGGGAATTTACTTAAGCAGGATGTGAAGGCTAACTACATATAAGGCAAAAATATAGTCAGACCTCCACTTTTGCAGATTTGATTATTCGTGACTTATTTACCGTTACCTCTGCTGCCTCACTGTGCCATTTTTAATGGGGACTGCAAGCCTCATGAGACTGAGAAATTGAGAACAAGGTTTGTAAGTCCGTATTAAAAATGGTTCGGGGCAGCAGTGGAGGTGGCAGTAAGCCCCACCAGCCACCCACTTCTGCCTTGTGAAGGAACCGTGATCCCTCAAAGGAATCTATGGTGGGTTGAATATGGTGATCATACTTATACTTTTTTTATATTATTCATGGTTTTTCCACTTTCATAGGGGTCCTGTGCCCCTAACTCTAGCAAATGTGGAGGGATGACTGTATGTGTGTATGTAAGATATCCTCGGTGCCTTTTAAACTTATTTGTTAAGGGACAAAAATGTTTGGAAGGGAGGCATGGATTTGGAGGGGAGTAGCAGTGTGGAATGCGAGTACGTGCTTCACCCTTTCCCTCTTGTGGGTGGATTGCTTGAAATCATGCCCCATACCCACTCATCCCAAGAAATCGTGAGACTTCTGACTCTGAAGTATGTAGAATGCAACCAGATTCGTTGAGAGAGTGACAGCTAGGTCTGTGATCAAATAGATGCCCAAGATTTCATTTGTAATCCACTTGATTGGTAATCAGAATCTACTCATGAGTCTATTCTTTGGCTGCCCACAGCTGAAAGTACAGGTAGCAAAGAGAAACTGTTAAATCTCGCCTGAATTGTCATTGCCTCTGCTATGACATGTTGCCAGGATGCCGAATGTGTTTTCTCTAGCTTACTATTCATCCTGTCTTGGCAAGGTTTTATTGTCAGTGTTTGCCCACATAAATCAGCTCATTTAATTTGCTGAAAGATTGTGTGAATACTATTCACAGATGTTGAAAAAGCACCCTAAGATATGACTGAGGTTGTCCTTCAGTGACATCCAGTAACAAACAAAGTTGCGTTTATTATGACTGTTAAGTTTGAAAACGTGTCTGTGTCTCTTTTCAGGTAGCTTTTTAATTCGGGGGAAGAGGCATATCTATTTATATAGATAGATACCATTCAGTTTAGAGAAAGAGCAGTGTTTTCATCATGTTTTTGTTTGTGTGTGTTTGGGGCTTTAACCAAAAGTGGCAGTTATCACTGGTGACCTGTTAGGACAGTGGTTCTCAACCTGTGGGTCCCCAGATGTTTGAGGACTTCAGCTCCCAGAAGCCCCAGCCACTATGGTCAATGCGCAGGGCTTCTGGGAGCTGAAGTCCAAAAACATCTGGGGACCCACAGGTTGAGAACCACTGTGTTAGGAGGAGAACATTCCTCTTCTGGAAAGACCCCACAGATGTCTGGTGCCCAACAGTAGCCTTTCTGTCTGCATATAAACAGTTTCGTAGTTTAGCTGTTTGGACGGACAGAAAAAAGCAACATAAATCCTGTGGGATAGTATGAGGTTTTCTGAAACTCCTTGTGTGGAGCATTCGTATTTCCCTTTCTTGGCCTCACATATTTTAGCCACCTCAAAATTGAAACAGTTTTAATTGGAACATTCAAAATTTCTCCTCCCCATTTTCTAAAATGTTGGCTTTGGGGTAGGCAGCAGCTGTATTTATGAAATAAATTTAGAATTAGATTACTTCTTCTAGGAGATCCAGACAGCTTGTTTCCTAAGATAAAGTTAACATAAGGAATGTCATAGCAGGAAGTTTCTCATGCTTTCTTTCTCATTTTGCCTACAAAATGTCTGTCTGGAGAGATAGAGATTTCCTGAGTGATGTGGAAGGCTGCTGAGGAGAAATTGCCCCAAATTGAGTGGATCTCAGCTGTGCGTTGTGTCACATTCTGCATTGTTCAAGAAGTTCGTCAAGATTGTGGTGAAACACAAGGAAGAAGATTTTTCAGGTGGCTTTGAGGGGAGAGGTTTCCAAACTAAACTCCTATGATCTGCCTTCAGTTAAATTATTATAAAATCAAAGCCAGTGTTATTAAAGCTAGTTCCTCTTTTCAGAAGCATTAAATTAAATATTACTTTTCCAGCAATATTTGGTATATCTTCACTTCATGTACCTTGATTGTACCACAGTGCCTATTTTCCAACATTTCATATAGGAAAACTGGAACATGTGTGGGCAAGCAACATCAGAGTAAGGGCCAGAGGGCAAAAGTTATTAACGAGGAAGAAGACACAAGCTAGGGGTCTGTAGCAGTTTGCTTTTGCCTGAGCCTAGTGCACCCCCTCATCTCATCTCCCCATGCTGAGCTAGTGGAACACAAACTCTTCTTGCATTTTGAACTTAGTTTGTAGCAATTGAAGCAAGGCGAAGACAAAGGGGGAAAGTGGGAGGATGAGAGAGAAATTGGGTCCTTTTAAAAGCAGCTGAAAAAGTAGGTTGACAAAGGAAAATGGGTATGCTTGCTCCCTCCTTCCCTCCCTTCTGTTCCTCTCCTAATTTGTTCTAAATGGTTTGCAAGTGTCTAGTTTTTGACAAAACACAGCTTTTCATGATTAGCACAAACCCTGAAAAGCAGGATTCGAAGCCAAGATTAAGCTGTGATTTGCCATTGTATCTGTAGATGTAGGCATGTAGAGGCTCCCCCCTCTTTTTTTTTTTGGAAAAAATCTTGTGAAATGAGGGCAATTGGAAAACTCCTGAGTAGCTAGTATAACAGTGGTGTTTAACAGGGAACTGTCTCAACTCAGCATTCTAACAATTTTTTACTTGTTTTCTTACGGACTGATACCAATTCTCACGATGTCAGCTGTGGACTGTCAATGAATACTCCACAGTATAAAATCACAAAAAAGCTGAAATACACTAGAGCAGGATTTGGCAAAAATAGCAAATGTCTTTTTGACCAATCTACATATTTTAATTATGATTTAGGGATAATAGGAAACTGGTAGATGTAATCCCAGGAAAAACTCCACTCATGAAGGTTGTCCAGTCATAATTGACCCTGGTTATCAGTGAGAGGCTCTTGCTAGGCCAGGGAGTCACTGAGGCTCATTTCCAGAACTGAGGATAGGTCCAGAGCATGTCTTCCTGCTTCTTTTCCATTTTAACCTACAATCATTCAGGCATTACAGTGGGCCCTCAGTGTCTGCACGGGTTTGATTCAAGGATCTCCTGCAGATACCAAAATCTGTGAATGTTCAAGCCTCATTATATACAGTGATGTAGTAAAATGCCATCCCTTCTATAAAATGGTGAGCAACTCCAAGATTTGCTTTTTGGGAATTTTTTTTTAAATATTTTTGAGCTGTGGTTGGTTGAATCCATGGATGCCGAATCTGTGGATCTGGAGCGCCAACTGTATTAAGCACCAACAGTGTGTTAGCAAAGGGTGTAAATATTACTTTTTGAAGACTAATTCCTAGATTCCGCCAGCCATCATAGCCACTGGCCATTCATTTTTATCTCTTTTCTATTTAGGAACTATACAGAAGATGGATGTGTCTAGAGGGGTTAAAATATTGGCTGCAATCTTAAGGATGCTGCTTTGGAAATAAACCCACTGAAACTGAAATATTTAAATTGATTGTGATGAGAATATCACTCAGAAAGAGGCTGGTAGATTAAGTAACAGGAAAAGAAGTAATAGCAGCACTTAGGCAAGAATCATGCAGTTGGTCAGCAATAGCAGCTGAACTGCCATCTCTGGAAGTGACCAGAAAAAATAAGATATTGTGGTGAAGAAATGACTAAGGCAAAGGTCAGGTGCTTTTCCTCAAAACAGATTGAAGCTTTTGTGCAAGTTTGTGACCAGAATCCTATTGGTTAGTCTCAACTAGAGTAGACCCATGGAATCAGTTCTTAAATTGTGAGTCAATATGTAGGTAAATTTTATTGATTCAGTAGTTCTACTCTTGTTGTAGATTAAGAGGATTCAGGGTTGTTTTTCTAGGCAGAATCCCTTTTCTACCTTGGAGACATGGAACTTTCCTCAGTAGACACAATCAGTCTGGAGAAACTATTTTTTCATAGTTTCTGTAGTCCTATGGTTTGACATCTTTTTTCCATATTGCCTCTCCAAACAAAAAAATCATCCCAGAGCTTGAAGGTGTTCCTCAATTTGTTAATTTTTGAAATTAGGTCAAAAGTAATACAACAATGGGAATAAGAACTTTATTGATGTAATAAATGTTTTAAGGTAGTGTTTATTTTGAGTGGAATTTTCCAAGTTTTATGTAATTCTCTTATCAAGTTAAGTGTTTTAATTTTTTTTTAAAGCAGGAGAATGTGGTGGCATACCTTTCAACTGTTCTCATTTGGCAGGAACAATTCCGATTAATCTTCTGTTTTCCTAGTTTTTTCAGATGCTTTTAAAGGGATCCAGTTTCCCCGTCCTTCTCCTGCTTTCCACTTTGTCCTCAGCTTACTTCAATTGCTGCAAACTGAGTTTGAGAAATTTTTCACTCAGTTAAATCATTGGGAGTGGGGAGGAGAAGAGGGGCAAAATGTTGCCCTGTCCTGCAGATTCAATCAAACTGCTGCAGCCTCTCCAACTTGTTTATTCTTTCTCGTTACAGTTGGTCCTCCACTTTTGTGAGAGTTGGGGTGCAGGACCCTCATGAAAGTAGAAAAATCATGAATGAGATGTTAAAAGCCCATTTGCCTCCTGAGACTAAAGGTCTTTCTGCACTACACTGTTATAGTGCTATCATTCCACTTTCAACATCCTTTGGAATTCTGGGGTTTGTAGTTTACTGAGGCCAAAGAGCTCTCTGGCTGAGAATTCCAAATGCCCTTCCTTAAGCAACACACCCCAAGATTCCATAGGATGTTGAAAGCAGAAGAATAGCACTATAGCAGTGTTGTGTGGAAACGCCCTAAGCAGCTGCTGGCTGCAGTGGTGGTTGATCCAAGTCTTCACCCCTTCTCATCCCCCCCACCTTGTCTCTTCTCCTCCAACAGCACCTTCTCCAGCTTTACTTAGCACATGGCGATCCACCTCTAAGCCCCTCTTTCCTCCTATCTCCTCCTCCAGCGGCATCTCCTCTATTTTCTCTTACTTCACACCTTGCAAGGAAGGAGCAGGGAGAAGCTACAAACTTGCAAATAATCAATTAGCAAAAGGGAAACTCGTCAAAATGGAGGACTAACTGTAATTACTTTTGCCATCTTGATCATGCTCTGAGGTTGTTTGGCCTCATGCGACCTGATTTTTATCCATGAAATGTTGGAGGGCATGTAATGGAAAAGTCACAGGCAATATAAATTACAAGAAATAATGCAGCAAGTAACAAAAACAGGATACTTCCAGAACTAGCAAATAGTAAGAATAAATTACTTTTTAAGAGTAACATTCCAGGCTCAGGTTTACTTTGATTAGCCAGAAAATAGGCTGTTTCATGCAAAAACAGAAATATAACTTAGTTATAGTAGGGATAATTTTGCCAAGAACAACTAGAATAGCTTTTTTTTGTTAACGGGAGGAATAGAGTTAAAGCAATATTATTTTTTTAAAAAATTGCTGTTGATTTTTTGGGGGGGGGACCTCTTGTGATTCTGGCTACTAAATGAAAATAGACAGCATTGCACTGTTGTGAGAAAACACAAGGCTTTCTCCTAACGTTATATTTCCAGTGCTCTAAGTGGTGTGAAATTGCTGCAACCTAGTAGAAGAGAAAGGTCCTTAGAAAAAGACTTTCCATGTCTGCTATGAGTCACGGAGAACATCTGTTATGGGCTGGCAAGAAAAAGAAAAAGAAGCGGAGGGAGGGAGGGAGGAAGAGCGAGAGAGAAAGACAAAGAGGAAAATAGCAAGTAAGTTATTTTCTGTTTCTATTTCCGGCATAGCTACTTTGTTTTAGTAGCTGTACACATGGCTTCCAGAAGTTCAGCAGGTAAAGCATTTCCTGGTGTGGAGATGCAATGAAAGAGCTGTTCTGATTGCAAAGCATTGAAAAGTATGGTTTACTGCAGGAAGTCATGGGGTTTGAGCAATATCTCATAAATACTGACCTGTCTCTGTCAACATTAATAAAACCTAAAGCACTTTTAACAAAATGCAGTAAGGGCACATAATGATATCTGCAGATGTCATTGAGGATTTACATGCCCATAAACACTCTAATTATGGTGCTATGCAGTGAATCCTGTCCCAACCCTCACTTACTGGGCAGCAGCCACTGCAGTTAATGAAGGTCTGTTCCCCTTTCAATCAGGAAGCAGCTAACTGACAGAGCCACCCCTTCCTGTGAGCTCTCTCTGGTGCGACAGACAGAAGTAAGACCCTTGTTGCAATTTGCGTTTATGGCAGAGATCACTCACATAAGGCAGGGTGGAAATGTCAGCCAGATGCTTTCTGAGCAACAAGGGAACAGATTCCCCTTGATTGCAGTGGCTACTTCCTGCTGAGCAGGGATTGGGAGACTTTCATGGTCCCTTATTGTTGTTGTGTGCCTTCGGGTCTAAACTAGGGGCTACATAGGGATTATGAATACAAAACAACCATGAGTACACAACTCTAGGTTATGCTTTTGCAGTGATTTATTGAAGTCTTTTACTCCAAGTCTCAAGTCTCTACCTTCTAGTCTCAAGTCAAATCTCAAGTCCTTGCAAGATACTTTCAAGTCAAGTCTCAAGTCTGGGAGCCAACTTTATACCCCAATCTGTATTCCAGAATTCCTGGGCAGAGTCAAATAAAGTCAGTTTTAACAACTTAAGCAATCAGCCCTCCATGTTGTGATTTTGCCATCTGCAGCTTCAGAAGTGGGGAATAGGATCCTTCTTACTTCCCCTTCCCAAAGCTGGAGGCTTTTTTGTCATTGGGCATAAAAGAGTCTGCAGCTTCTGAGGTGGGGAATAGGTTCCTTCTTCCTCCCCATTTCCAAAGCTTGGAGGCTTTTTCAGAAGTAGGGAATAGGATCCTTCCTACTCCCCATTGCTGAAGCTTCAAAAGCTTTAGAAGGAAAGATCCTTCCTCCTCAAGCCCACTGCGTAACACACTTGCTGTTCTCTGAGAAACATGCCCTATGCTTTGGGGACAAATCTTGCCTTCTGCTCTTAGGAAAAGTTTTAGAAGGCTCCTCCAATATGCAGCAGGGACAGGCTGCTGAGCAGACCTCAAGCCCCCCTCAAGTCCATTACCTAACCCATTTACTCTTCCCCTCTGAGGAATGCACCCACACTTTGGGCTTGAGAGAGACTGTCATGTGACCAGTAGGCAAAAGAGATGGAAGCAGTGTTCAAAGTCGTACTGCTTCTGGGTGACTGCGTTACGTTACTGGACCGAGGGTAGCAAGTCAGTCACTAAAGATATACAAGTCTTGAGTCAAATTGAGTCAGTGCATCGTTTATTGCTGAGTCGAGTCCAAGTTGAGTCACTGAAGTGACTTAAGTCTGACTTGAGTCTGAGTTAGTCAACTCGAGTCTACATCACTGCACATTTGTAACTGCCCAGCAAGGTTCCAGTCAATTTTCGTGTGGGAAAGCTTTATAATGAGAATATTGCCTAATGTTAATGAAAGTTTTGCTATATATATCAAGTAGTTGTAGATTTTACCTTTCATTTACAACTTACAAACCTCTTTAGACCTCAGTAACTTACTTGCCTGTTGACATATATATAGTTTACTTTGGTAAGACTCTGTTCCCTTGTCATCTCCTATCAATAAAATTGCTCTTTTTACTTTCCACTGAGTTCAGCAACCACCTGGAGATTGGACAAGAGAAAGAGCTGGAGCAATTACAATTGTTTTTACCTCCTCCACTCTCCCCATGTGCATGCCAACAAGGTCTCTCACGGACACAGAAGAATGTCTGAATTGCTCATTTTGTAAATATTCCTTCTCTGTGTTCATAAATATTAGACCTATTGTGGATAAAATTTTTGATTGTAAATAAAGAACTAGATTTGAGATTTCATTTAATGATGAAGGTTTTTTTGAAGCTGTAAGTGAGTTAGCATCTTTCCATCTCAGTTTTTCATCTGTACAATGGAACTAATTGCAACGTAACATAGTTTTGTAGTGAGCACTAGTAAGGTAAAGGTTATATCATCCCATTTCATATATCATCCAGTGCATTAAGCACTAAGAAACTGAAGTGCTTAATAAATAGGATTTTTCATGAAAGCAATTACTGGTATATCTCAGTTAACAAAGACAATGTGTTCCTGGGCTTTCTTTAACAGAAAATTTGGTTCGAGATATAGAAATAATGTGGGAGGAGTAGGGATAGGTTCCTAAACCACACAAAAAAGAAGCAGTTCAGCATACTGTTATTCTAACTAACCAATATGTGTATGTGAAATGAGACAACTAGGGCCATTTCCGCACAACACTCTTATAGTGCGATTATTCCACTTTCAACATCCTATGGAATCCTGGGGTTTGCAGTTTAGGGAGGGGCCAAACCGCAAACCCCAGGATTCCATAGGATGTTGAAAGTGGAATAACCGCGCTATAAGATTGTCGTGCGGAAATGGCCCAAGTCAGATAAGTCTGCATTAATAAACAAAAACATTTTGCATCTTCTTGAGCCCTCCTGGAGGCTTCTTGCAAAATTCATCTAGGGAAACATTTTTCTTCCATTAGCTTTCATTATGGGAGGGAATGGGTTAAAAAGATTTTGTAGAAGGAGCTTCTTTCTCAGAGATTTTGTTAACTGAGGTATGCTAGTATATAATTCTTCATAACTACACAGAGTTTCAAAATATAATTACAGTGGTAAATAGAATGATGATCAAATATCTGTCTTCTTTTTCAGATATCAGGCATGGGTTTATTTTACATCCGTGTTTCAATCTATTTCTTGTGGCATCCACTACTTGTCCTCTGTCTTCTTGGCTATAACACCCAAGTTTGTATGCAATGCCCCAGGAAATGTGACCAGTGTTCTGACTGACAATTCATCTACTTCAAGAATAGAGGATACTTGGATGCTCTGGACATCAACACAAAACTACATCTTGGTCCAACTAGGAAATGGAGAGGTTTGGGAGCTTAATCAGTGCAGCAGGTCCAAGCGAGAAGACACTTTGGAGTTCAGTTATGCATACAGTGGCAACAAAACAGATTTTCCATGTACAAATGGATTCATCTATGACCACAGCAAATGGCAGAGCACCGTTGTTACTGAATGGGACTTGGTTTGTCAGCGTGAATGGCTTGCCAAATTAATACAACCCACATTTATGCTGGGAGTCCTTCTTGGAGCTGTGATCTTTGGAGATATTGCAGACAGGTATTATACTGGATTTGTCTGAACTAGCTTAAAGGCCTAGGTTAATAGCTGACTTAGTAACCCTGGGAAACTGTTATATGTGCTACCTAGAGATCCTTGGCACAATGAACCAGTTAACATGATGCTACCTAGTTCCTAATTCTCGGTTTCTTGTATTGAGCACTTCTTCCAACACACCCACCTTCTCTTTGTCTTCCATTGAGTGCTTGCCTTTCAGGTCCTGATAATAATGCTGTTCACCTGTCTGCCCCTCTGTTTGGGCTGGCTTGAAGCTTGACGTCCAGGAAACAACAAAATCCTAGCCGTGTGGTATTCCATATATCTGGGGTCTCATTTAAACCTGGCCCTTGGCCACCGCTTACATCTTGCTGCCATGTCAGCTAAGCGCTCATTTGGGCATAGATATCCCTGGTGTCTTCACACAGGACATGAAGATAAAGTAACCTGGGTGATGGAAACTGCCAGGCATCCATAATCCTGCAGTTTCTTTCACATTTAAACTGGGCCTCCGTTTTGTGCTTCCTGAACTCATCTCCCCTCCTTTAGTTCTCATTAAGACCTTTTCCTTGTTTCTTTATTTGACTTATATCCTGCCTTTCTCCCAAAATGGAACTCAGGAGTGGCTAAATGAGATTCAAGGTGTCCTTGTTCATCCTTGCTTGCTCTCGGCTGACAGTATACAGTTCCTGCCATTTTGAGGGCCACTTCTATTGACTTGGGAGGGCTGTACTTTTATGTTAACTACAGAAAAAAACATTTAATCAAATGGTTATGATCAGTGCTTGATCAATTCATGCAGTCCCATGTTTATCTCTGCTGAAGTCACTGAGTTCAATGGGGCTTACTGTCAGGTAGGTAGGGTTGTAGCCTGAGAGAGTCTCTTAAGACAGATGTTTTGGACAACACGTTCCACAAAACCTTTACCATTGGGCTGGGCACCTGAGAGCTGAGGTTAAAAATATATAGAGGATCAAAAGCTCTGTGCCTTGGCTCTAAGGTGGACGTGGAGAGTTGGCTGGTGTAGGTTGAGAAAACTGGTACTCACTCCACCATTCTCCTCTGAATCCTGGGAAAGGAAGATCAAGGCGTAGATCATGACTGCCTGTATTTTATATGAAGTGCCTGATGATCTGCAGATGGTTCCACAGAGTTGAGAACAGGCAGCAAGCAATGACTACTGCACCTGAAAATGGACTTAGGGAAGAGGTGCCAAAGGGGGCAACCTGAGAGTTTTCTCTGTGCTTTGCAACTGGCCTTCTGTCACTGCTACTGTATACTGTATACTGTATACTGTATCTCCTTTTCATAAACAGTGAAAACTAGATTGCTCAATTAGGGTTTGGTAAAAGTACACAGGCTTTCTTCTGTGAAACAGACTACTTTCAGGCAACACAGAAAGGGGACTGCAACTTGTTATCTGTAAGCATCTCTACCAGGCATTCATTGCTATGTTGTTTATGTACAGCATGTTCTGTTCATCTAGCAGATTTACATGTTATCTTTTTTTTACCCCTGATGGGCCTCTCCTTCATGGTCCTGAGGATATATTTGCCCAAATACATTCTTGATTTGGTTTTCATCTGAATTATATAGCTTGTCTATCCCATGGTTTAAGGATGAGTAACAACTAGTATGCAGGGCACAGGCGAGGGCACAGCCACGTGTGGCCCTCCAGATGTTGTTGCACTGCAGCCACCCAGAATCCCTAGCCAGCATAGCCAATGATGACAAATGCTAGGAGTTGAAGTTTGTCAACATCTGGAGGGCCACATGATTCCCACCTCTGATGTATAGCCTCCCCAAAATAAAACATTTTTTTAAAACGCTACAGTTCTTAAATTAAGTGCTGTTCCCTACTGAAATCAATGGTATGCAGAAACACTGAATGCTGGCTGCTTAGAGGACAGTTTATTTACAAATGGTCTTATGGAACAATCTACTGCATGTTTTCTTGGAAATGGGTCTTGCTCTGTTCCCACTGGTCCTAGGTAAGCAGGAACGACACTTACTGTTGCTGAAGAGAACTCGTACTGTGTTATAGGATAGACCTGTTTCTCTGATATCCTGTTTTTGGCATCCTGGCAGGCCAACCTGGGATATAGAATGCTGCACTAGACAGGCCTTTGCTCTGTTCCAGCAGGACAGCTCATTTGGTTCATCTCATCTTAATTGTGCAGACTGGATTGCAGCCTTACATGTAATCCTGTACATGACTCCACAGAAATTAGCCCCACTGAGATCAGTGAGCCTTACTTACAGCTAGATGTGCATAGGACTATAACCTGTAACATTTAGTTCTCCCCAAACAGAGGCCTCCAGATGTTTTTGGATTTCACCTCCCAGAATCCTTCACTATTGGTCATGCTACTTGAAGCTTCCGGGAACTGAAGTCCAACAACATATGGAGTTCCAGATGTGGAAATGGTCCTATGATCTGCAGTTTCACTGCAGTGGAGATTCTTTGGCAGTCAATGGAAGATGTAAGTTTACAAGTAGGGGAAAAATTGTACAGTTGGCCCTCCACATTTGCTAGGGTTAGGGGCGTGGGACCCTTGCAAAAGTGGAAAAATTGCGAATATCAAAATGTCTGTGTGTCTGTGTGTCTGTGTCTGTGAGAAGGGGGCTGAGGCACTTTGGGGAGAAGGGACACACAGGGTCCAAACCAGCTCAGGGAAAGGAGAGGGAAGGGGGGTGGGTCAGTGTGGTGGCCCTATACTTCTCTCTCATCCATGTCCTTCCTTGGGTATGGATGGAGCATCAGGAGAGGGTTTGTGGTGCTGAAAAATTGGACTGCAAGTATCTTTAGCTAGCTAGGCTGTGGCTAGTGCTGGAGGAGGAGGAGAAGGACCAGAGGTGGATTTTTAAAGGGCTGCACAGCCTGATCAGGGCCGTCAAGAAGTAAGGTTCCCCCCAGAGAAGAAGCACCTGAAATGGAGGGGCAGGATTGAAAAAGCTCACAAATGATCAAATCTGTGAAACTCAAACCTGCAAATGTGGAAAGCCAACTACATCAAATTGAAATCAGATTAAATTTAAAGGAAAATGTCTGAAGGATGTGGTTCTTTTGCATTTTGTTGTTTCTACTGTGCACATTCTCAGATGCTGTCTTGGCCCACACCTCCCACACCTTATTTTTGTTAAAATGCAAGAAATAAAAATAATACAAGAAATGAAGAAATAAAATGTAAAATACATTCTCTTCTACTCTTCCAGTGCATCACATCCAAAAAAATGACTGGTGATAAGCCAAAGGAAAAAATGTTATAAACTACAGATTCATGGTATTAGCCTTATGCCTCTGTCTTTCTTCCTGGTCGTAGGGTAGTTGGTCCTTGACATAGGCAGCTTCTGTGGTGGAACAGTGGAAGGTAACTCCAGCTGGAATCAAAAATAACAACAACAACAATACCCAGCCTTGTAAAGAAACCCAGAAACAATTAATGATTTACCATTTGCGTGGAATTGGTGGGAACATAAGCCTGTAACAGTTGTTGAAAATAGTGAAGCAAAAATCTTACAGGAATTTAAGATTCAAACTGATAAACAATTAGAACATAATGTGGAAGTCATTGATGATTGTGATTGAGAAAATAGAAGTTTGGATTATAGATGTGGCAAACCCTGGGAACAAAGAATTGAAGAGATAGAGAGGGAAAATATTGCTAAATGTTTAGACTTACAACTGAGATTCAGTGCTTCTGAGGAAAGAAAACAGCTGTCTTTACAGGGGTGATAAGTGATCTGGGAGCAATAACAAACAGCCTGACAAAATATTTGAATGAAATCTCCATATATAGGATCAGAATAGCACAATTACAGAAAGTGATAATGCAACGATACCAATGATGCCTCACTGATTTTATCCAACAATACCTCACTGATTCCTAGATTCTTGGATAGAATAATTGATGGGCCAGAACTCCAGTCAGTTACACCTTATGGACAATAAAAACCGAGATAATCATGGTGGTGATGATGATGAGAGCAACCATGATGGTGGTGATAGTAATGATGAAGATAACTGATATTCTAGATTGGCTGCTTACCTATGTAACTATCTTAGTTATATAGCTAAACAGGTGTCTCCCAGTCTGACCCACCTCCAGTCCTGAATTGCTGGGCAGCAGCTACTGAGAACAACAGGGATCTGTTATTCTGTTCGTCTGGATGAAGCAACCTGAACTTTCCAGCCTCCTCTCTCAAGCAATCTCTGATGCAACAGCCAGAGCAGGATCTCTGTTGCAATTCCTCCTTGCGTCAGAGCTTGCTTATGGGAGGGGAGTGGGAACACCATTCAGCTATATCCTGATCAATAGAAGAGTAAACCCCTCCTCTTGTAGTGGCTGCTGCCTGGTAAGTCAGGACTGGCGGACCTTCATGGTCCCTATGCATGCTCCACACTGTTGTATACATAGGGATTGTGAATTCAAATCACTTACAAATACATTACTCTAGGTTACGCATTCATAACTATGATTGTGAATTCCAGCCCATCATCATCACCCACACCACCACCACCATCATCATCAAAAAAATTGTGCCATGGCTAATGAGTAATCTTGTTTACAGTGCTGGTGTACTTACTGTAAGAGTACAGGTATTTGACTTGTTAAGACTGGAATGTGAGTGGACTAACATTTTTGCCACTCATGCAGCAGGGCATCCAGGAGTTCGTTACCCAAGCAGAAATTGTGTCTTCCAAAAGGGGATTGCCACATAAGAAATGACAAGTAGCAGTGATCCTGCATTATTTCACTGGTGGGCCTTTTTGCTCTACCGACATTCAATAAGATCTTGGCTTGTGTCTTTTGAAACTATTGGACAAAACCACAGGAAAAACAAAATAAAGGAATCTAAAGACCCTAATCAAAGATACATGTATGCAGCAGTGGGTCAGGAGAGCTGCTGCGTACAAATCTGCAAAGTCTGTCTGTAGATGCAGTAACCAAAAGATGGTGGGCACTTTCAGCTTTGACACAACCAATTACCTTTAGGGTGAGCGGGAGGGAGTTGCTCTTAGAAGTATAGAAACATCAGAAATATAGTTTAAGAAGCATTGCTATAAATCTAGCATTGGTAGGACCTGTTTGTTTCTATTTAACTGAGAATGTGCATTATACAGTGTTGTATATTTCTACTGAACAGCTTTCAGTCTTTAACACAGGCTACCATGAAAAAGCTAGATGCATTTGAAATGGTGATTTATCGGAGCATGCTAAGAACTGTCTGAATTAAGAGGCTGACTAATGAAGTAGTGAGAGAAAGAATGTCTAGGGACCAGGAAATAATAAAACACATGGAAAACTAGAACACTTACATTGACGACATGAAAAATACAGGTCGTTATAGCTGATTGTTCAAGGTGAAAAAATGAGAAAAGATAAGAAAAATAATTTTTGGGCTAAAAAATCTTAGAGAATGGTTTGGACACAATGCGGTCTTTTTCTTCAGAGTGGCCATAATGAAATCCAATTTGACTGTGATGATGTCCAGCCTATAAGAGGAACAATAAAAAAGGTATAAGCCCCTGTTAGCAAAGCTTTTCCTAAATTAGAACTTATGATATTTATTATTACACGTCTTTCTTTTCTTCATTCTACAGAATGGGGAGACGGAATATCATGTGGTTCACAAGCACGGGCCAGTTTATATTTGGCGTCGCTGTGGCATTCACATTTGACTATGTTAGCTTTGTGATTGTCCGCTTCCTCCTTGCAATGGTAAGTGCCTGTTTTTCAAACAACAAAACTGTCTCCACTATTTGTTTCTTTGTTATTACCCTTTCATTAGTGCCCTCTAACTGCAAAGCCAGAGCACTTAGATTTAAACTAAATGGATTTTACTGGGATTTCACTGTCTTTAAAATGCGTTGTAGTAAGTGCTGCATATTAAGGCCACAAACTAAGAGCTTCCTTTCAGAGCCTGGGAATATTGCTTGTCATTTTTAAATAACATGTCTTAAATATATGCAAGTACAATCCAGTGCTACAGTGCTTTTTGTCTGGATTGTATTCTTTTTTTTGTATCCAGTATTCCTGCTTCATTGGTTCATGGATCAACATTTTCCTCTCTGTGGGTAGTTTGAGGACTTCTTGAAATTTCGACCTTCTGCAAGCATTCAATAACAACCATTTTTCCTCAGTTTGTCCAATTGCAGGAGATTAGATTGAAACCATTTTCTTTTCTTTTCTTTTTTTCTTGTTTCTGTTTCTTCCTCCCTCCAGGTTTCAAGCGGCTATCTGGTTGTAGTGTTTGTTTATGTGACTGAATATATTGGCATAAAGGGTCGCACGTGGGCATCCATGCATGTCCATGCCTTTTTTGCAGTGGGAATTATGGTTGTGGCCCTGGTAGGCTACTTGGCATCGACATGGTGGGTTTACCAGATTGGTCTTTCTGTAACAACGCTCCCTTTTGTCTTGTGCTGCTGGATGCTCCCTGAGACACCCTTCTGGCTGCTCACAGAGGGAAGATTTGAAGAAGCACAAAAAGTAATTAATACAATGGCAAGATGGAACAAAGTAAGCACTCCTTGTAAAATTTCTGAACTGTGTTCAGTCGCAGACGGTCTTGTCAATAGCAGAACGGGTGATAATGACAATTCTCCCGTGAAGAAGCACAACATCTTAGATCTGTTCCGTAACTGGCACATTGCAAGAAGGACGATTACAGTCTGGCTGGTTTGGTTCACTGGGAGTTTAGGATATTATGTATTCTCCCTCAGTTCCGTGAACCTTGGAGGCAGTGAATATTTAAATCTGTTCCTCATAGGTAAATATTGCTTGATGTAACTTACTGTACTTGCAACAAAAATGCAGCTGTGTCTTTTCTTTCCAAATGTCTAGTAACTGTCATATCAGAAATTGCTTCCAAACGCTTTCAATCTGATTGGTAGGATGAGGTACACAGCCTCACCGCTGCTTGGACCATGGGTTGCTATTGCTTTCAGATTAATTCATACTCTCATATACTCTTGCTGTGTGGTATCCATTTCACAGGCAGTGTTTCACACGTGTAATCTGCCAGGTAACTCCATGCATATAACTACATGCAGCCACTCCTTCTTGCATCTGCATCAACTGTGTTTTGATGGTGGTGAAACTGAGAGAAGGGCTTCTCCTGATGATTTTAGACCCCAGACGGGTGCATACAGGGAAATACAGTCTGCCAGATAGCCTAGATCTGAACTATATAGGGCTTCACAGGGCACAACCAGCGCTTTGAATTGGGCCGAGAAACGAACTGGTAGCCAACAGAGCTGTTTTAACAGGGACGTATTATGGTCTCTGTAACCTGCCCAATTAACAGTCTGGCTGCAGCTCTTTCGAGTAGCTGAAGTTTCTGAACAGCCTTCAAAGACAGGCCCAAGTAGAGCATGTTATAGTAGTCCAAAAGAGATATAACTGAGGCATGTACCACTTTGGCCAGATCTGATGTCCAAAAATAAATAGATAATAAAATCGTTCAATTGAACTTAATAGGATTTTATAATACTTAAATTTGATTGAGTTGTGTCCACTGTTAGGATGCATTTGGAATCATCGTGGTAGTTATAAATGCTCCAAGTAACTGACAATCCAAAGATATCCCCTACCCCACACTGAAAAAATGACAGATTGTGCTGTAGCATAGGAAAATTAACACTGCCCACAGTACATTGGATGGAGGAGAAAACATGAGAAGAGATAGTCAGTAGTGGCTTGTTTTTATTTAAACAACTTTTCCTAAATATATGTGTATTCACATTCCTTATCCTTGACCTTACTGTACCCGTACTGTGAATAAGCAGAATTGAGACATGGAAGTTTAAGTGCCTCACTGAACTTATAATTGAACAGGAATTTGGACCAAGGAGTTTCTTGGCTAACTATTAGAGGTCTCTCATTCATAAGGTTGCCATAAGTCAAAGCCAACTTGATGGCAAGGAACAACAAAACTATGCTTTACCTGTTCCTTGTAAACAGAACTAGGCATGACAGAGACAAAGGCCATTTCTGCACTAGGCTGTTATAGTGCTATTATTCCACTTTTAACATCCTATGGAATCCTGGGGTATGCAGTTTAGAGAGGGGCCTCAAAGGCCCCTCCCTAAATTGCAAACCTCAGAATTCCATAGGATGTTGAAAGTGGAATAGTAGCACTAGAACAGCTTAGTGTGGAAATGGCCAGACAAAACCAAAATTATGTGGAACAATCAGTGAAAACAATTTAATGTGAATTCTCTAACGACAGGCGCAGTGGAGCTTCCTGCATATGTGATTGCTTGCATAGGAATGGATAAATTGGGACGAAGGAACACGTTGATTCCTTTCCTCATATTGAGTGCCGTGATCTGTGGTGTTCTGATGCTGATACCTCAAGTGAGTGGCGCACATCTGGATCCAGTCAAGACAAATACAGCTCAGAATGGGCTTCCAAAAACAGGATGGCGTCTCAAAACAACAGAAATCTAGTCATAGCATGTGTGACGTTGAACGTTTTTTGCAATTCAGTTCTGCAGGTTTACCAATGCCCATTCAACTTGAATGAGTGGCCTGGTGTAGATGGCTTCCAGGTAGCCAGAATGCATTTATAAATGTAATGGAAGTAAACTGTCTCCAGTATTCCTCTATTTCATCCAGAACATTATTTTTTAAAAACATTGTTGCATTGCTCATTAAGGTGCAATGAAAAATAACAAGTTAATTTTGTCTCCCCGCTTCATTAAAAAAAGTAACTGCTTGCACTGATCATTTCATTCTCATTGCATTATTCAGTTGTGCAGGGTGGGTGCGTTTGTGTTTCATTCTATTTTTTTTTTTATAAAACAAGGGTCCTACACTGCTTAGTCCTTTTCCGCACATTACCTTATTGCAGAGGTGGGGGGTGCCGTTTAGGCAAGCAGGTTCTTGTGCGAGGCACTCTCTTCGCTGCTCGTTCGTCCCGCAGCTGGCTTCCTGGTCGCGTGACTGCCCTGCCCCTTCCTTCTGCAGTGCAGCCTGGGAGCTGTAGGCTGCGCTGGGGGAAGAAGCACGAGTGGTGCCCCTGGGACGACGTACCGCAGCACAGCTAAGTGCACGCGGGCCCCAGGAGCCTTGCGCGACCGCGCACCATTTTCGGCTTGAAACGGAAAATGAAAAGGTGTGTGCGCCTTTGGCTCATGAGCATTGCGTAAATGGGAGTGTGTCGTAAGGACCGCCGCTCCCATTTGTGCAACACTCAAGGGGCCCTCTCGCAAAAGAAACTGCATGCGAAAAGGGACTCAGAGTTGTACAGGACTTTCTCTGCTGCTTCTTTCACAATGGAAGACATTATTCAGCCACCTGGTGTCTGGGCAATACAGGAAGGGCTGTAGGAGTGGCTAGAGTCATTCCAGGAAGTGGCTCAAATGGTTGCATGCTGTTTGGAAAAAGGCTCAGTCAAGCACTCCTCTTCCACAATGGAAAATGAAGCACAATGGTCCATAATCCTCTTCCTAAAGGTTTTGGGGGCATGGTGGGACATTTTGGGGCAAACGTCCCCCAGTGGGAGGGGGCTTGGGGGCTACATAACCTCCTTGTGAGGCCACACATGGCCCATGTGCTGTGCTTTGTACATTCTTGATATATACAAAAGTGGGACTATGTGCTTAATAAGGGAAATCTGACCATTACCTAACTCAAAACTATTAAAATGTGTCATAATGTATTCCTTGATGTTTAGTTATGATCAAAGTGCTGACAGAAAAATAGAAAGATGAACATAGATAAGATTATTCTCCTTAATGCTTTCTGAATTTTTTTCTTCTTAACAGGACTTCAGTATTCTGGTTATTGTAGCAAATATGGCTGGAAAGTTTGCAATAGGCGTTGCATTTGGCCTTATTTACCTGTATACAGCTGAACTGTATCCAACAGTAGCACGGTAAGCGAAAATATATTTTTCCTTATAATTAGAACTGGGTTCCATGGCTGTGCTATGTAAAAACATTTTCTGTTACAGTAGTATCCCTTTAAAGTGGACGGTCTCTCTGTTGTTCAGGTCTCTTGCTGTAGGAAGCGGGAGCATGATGTGCCGAGTAGGAAGTGTGGTGGCACCATTCTGTGTCTATCTTTCAAGTGTTTGGATCTTCATGCCACAGGTAAGTGACTCTTCTCACAGTGTACCAGTAATGTATTGGACATTTAGGTATAGGAACAACTAGTGACTGGGCTCACTTGAAGCCTGTGCTTGTATATCTCTTCCTCTCTGTGTTTAAATTTCTAAACATATTTAAACTCAATCAGTGCAGGTTCCACTTTTTATTTAAGTCTAGTTAGGGAATAGTGCATTGCCACGATTGACTTGAACAAGTGTTTGGAAAATTCATTTTCCTGCTTGTCATTTAAATGGTGAGAGGTTATCTCTGGCCTTCTGACCAAGATGCGCAAAAGTATGTGGCAACAACTTCTGCCATCTCAGAGGCTTAAAGTAACCCACCAATTATTTTTCCTGTTTTGGGGGCATGTTATACAATTACAAAGAAAATAAATTATATAGCAGGACCAGGAACCAAGTGGAGAAGTATAAAGGAGCAGCCAAAAACTGTCAGCAATAAAAATATCTTAGTTAAATAGTTTAAAGTCTGGGATAACAAAAGGGCCTCCTGGTATGAGAACAATAATAAAGTAGTTGTCAAGTGAGAGCCAGTGAGGTGTAGTGGTTTGAGTGTTGGGCCCCAGCTCTAGAGACCAGGCTTTGAATCCCTGCTCAGCCATGGAAACCTGTTGCATGTCCCTGGGCAGGTCATACTCTCTCAGCTTCAGAAGACAGGAAAGACCCGCCCCAAAAACCCAATCTTGCTAGGAAAATCCCATTATAGGTTCACCTTAGGGTCACCATAAGTTGGAAACAATTTGAAAGCACATAACAACAACAGAGAATTGCACAAATGGTGTGCTGCCATTGGGGATGCTCTATGGCAGTGGTTCTCAACCTGTGGGTCCCCAGATGTTTGTGGACTTCAGCTCCCAGAAACCCCAGCCACTATGGTCAATGCTCAGGGCTTCTGGGAGCTGAAGTCCAAAAACATCTGGGGACCCACAGGTTGAGAACCACTGCTCTATGGCTTGTCATCACTTGTCTGACTCCTAAAGGTGTGGTGCCTGTATGATTTCTGGGCAGAGGCACACTGACGAGGAAGGCAGGTATTTCTTCACATACCTCAGCCTAGCCATGCATACGGTTCCAACATTGCTTTGGGTTTGTGCATATTCTCCTCCCTTTGGGAAGTTACTTTTAAAAGTAATTTGTGTTAATTATTTCAAACCTCCAGAAAGTAAGCTGTTACTAGTGAGGAGGTGGGTGGTTTGTTGCATTACTTGTTACTTTTTCATTAGTTTTTAAAAGCAGTGATACAATAATGGCACAAGGGCTGAAAAATATTTCTAAAAATGACTTCAAAAGAAATGGAAGCTAACCAGTAAATGTTAGTTATACCAGCCCATCTTTGGTTAACATAATTACCACTCATTATGTTACTTTTGATATGTAACTTCAAACACCTTTGTTTAAAAAAGCCTTGCTAGATAACTACATGACTTGTAACACATTGTTTCCAAGCAATGTTTTTTGAATACATTGTTACATCTTCTTTCAAAGACCTAAAAAAAAAATAGCCTGGGAGGAACACTACTTGAACAAGTTACTAAAAAATGTAAAAAATTCCACTCCTGTTTCTGTTCAGTCCTAATAATTTAGCTCATCAGTGCCATTGTAGTAATTACAGCATCTTGCTTCACTTTTCATTGCAGTTAACATCTTCTGTTTGCATGAAATTTGTTTTCTTCTAGTTGATTGTTGGAATTATGGCTTTCTTGTGTGGAGTATTAACACTGATGCTTCCAGAAACCCTTGGAAAACCACTGACAAGCACGTGGGCAGAAGCTGCAGAACTAGATAATGTTGTCAACAAAAAGAGTGGCTCAGAAAAATCTGACCCAGTGATGGACAGATTTGAAATGTTGAGTCAAGAGACACATAGCTCTGATGGATAAGGTGGTCTTTTTTGTTGTAGCTGCTATATATTGTTTTTGAGCTCTTGCATTTGCAATATGCACCAGCCTGGATAGTGTATGTACCCTTGCAATCTGTATACTCTCTTCTCTTCTTAGCAAGAGAGACGTGAGAATTGCAGACTTGCTGAAAATCTTTTATCAGCTCTCCACAGAATCTTGTTAATAGCTGGTGTAAGCCATGTTAGTTTTAAGAAGCATTCTTCCCTGTGATTCATTAAGAAAAGCTTGAGAGTTCCTCTTTTGATTCCCTGCTGTGTTTTCTGTCATGTCTCTGACACATTTTAACTCCACCCCAACAAGCAAGCACAGGAAACTGTGAGTCTGGGTATGGTTCCTGGGGATTTGGATGTCGTGGGACGAAAACATTATCATATTATTGCAGGTGTTTCTTAGTAAGTGGAAAAGGCAGGATTATATTTCATTCTGCTACTTCAAAAGATGAAACGAGTTCAAAACTTCTGATGGAGATAGTGTGAATTTGAATGATGTACAAATGGTATATGTATTGTTTTATTGTTAAAGGAATTATGTGTAAATGAAACAATATATTATCAACTGACTGTAGGCTTAGTAGTGTCTGTGAAGCACAGATAAAAGCAGATTATTTTAAATATCACACTCCAGGAGACCTTTTCTGTTTATTTCTCTATAGAATGCCTAGATAATTTATTTTATGAATAAAATGAGATGAATAAATGAATAAATAAATATTTCAATTAATATTTTCAACTCTAAATTCAAATTTGAACATACTGCTGTATAAGTTTAGGAGAAAGGGGCATGAGAACACTTAATGTGCAGGCGTGACTCAAGTACAGACTGAGAATGATCCAAAATACAGCTCTTTCCAACTCATAGAAACCTTGTTGTGTTTAGTGTGGTATAAGAAAAAAATCTTACACTATTGCACTTAAGACCAGAAAAATCAATAAGGAAAACAGTCCTGAGAGCATTTTACCTACAGAATTATACTTGCTGCAAGCAACACTTTTGAGGTGGAGATAACAAGTTTTTTCTTAAATTATGATGCTAAATATATTATGGATGAAGATAAGCCCAAAAATTGCTGAAAAAATTGATTGTTTGAGAACACAACCCTATACAGTCAGCCCTGTGCCATTTTTAGTAGGGACTGCAAGCCTCATGAGACTGAGAAACTGAGAACAAAGCTAGTAAATCCTTATTAAAAATGGTTTGTGGCAGCAGTGGAGGTTGCAGTAAGTCCCACCAGCCACCCACTTCTGCCTTATGAAGGAATCCTGATGCCTCAAAGGAATCCCCCAGTGGGTTGAATATGGTGATCATACTTTTTTTGTGTGTTAAATATAGTTTGGGAAGACCTGAAGTTATTCACATTCTGTTCACTTTCACGGGGGTCCTGTGCCCCTAACTCTAGTGAATGTGGAGGGGTGATTGTATATGTCTCCTCCAGTAGTAGCAGCTGCCCATTCTGGCTGGAAGGGCAGAGGGCAGGCAAGCTGATGGTAGGAGAAGGCAGGAATGAGGCCCAAAGCCAGGGGCAAAAGTGGGTATTATTCACACATACGAGCAGGCATTCTTTGGATTGCTTCCACCAAGCAGCCAACTTGTTTCCTCTGCTTGAACAATCTGGTCTGTATGCTTGACTCAGTCTGTCTGGTAGAGAAAGGCTGAACTCCAGTATGGTTCATGATGGTCTGATTGGACATCTCAGGGCAGACTTATCTCATTTCAGTAAGGGAGGGACTGAACAGGTTCCAAGGACACACCTGTTATCACATGCCTATGGCTTGGAGGAAGAAAGTGATGCTGAACGTCTCTGCTGTTTTATAACAAAGTTTATCCAATTGGGCAAAACCTAAAGAGGAATGAGCAAGTGAAAAGAGTGAAAGTACTATCCTGTCCTTCAGTCCAGAGTGCTTTCTGGCATCATCCTCACTGTTCCTCAGACCCCTGTACCAGAATATTGTTCCCTATGGCCTTGCCTTTGCATTTATAGACCTCTGTAGCTCCAGTGTTTCATCAGCCTTACTGAGAATAACATATTACCATGACCTGACATTAAGTCATGCTTTTTAAAAAAGAATCAGATCTTTTCTTATATTTTCTTTCTTCTTTCACTTTCACTTTCACTACTCCTGTTTCTTCATAGGTAGTAGTACTCAGAATCAGTTGCCTTTTCTTGTTGCTACAAACCTGAAATCCTTTCACCCTACACAGTTATAGTGTAGGTTCCCCGTTCACTGCTATAGTTCCATCCAGTTGAATCCTGGGCTTTGTAGTTTGGTGAGACACTAGAGGAGCTTTCTGGCAGGGAATTCTACGTGTCCATCCCTCAACTGCCAATCCCAGGATTCCATAGGATGTTGCCATGGCAGTTAAGGTGGAATATAGCAGTATAATTGTTTAGTGTGAATAGGCCCCTGGTGTTAACACATGAGCAGCCCTTCTTTTGTGATTGACTCAGATTGGCCTAGACTGAAACAAAGACCTAGTAGTATGAGCTGCCAAGGTAGCATGAGCTTAAGGGGTTGACTGACGCCAAGCGATGTCTAAAATCCTTCAAAACCAGTGTCATGCCCTGCTTCCAGGACTTAGACATAGATTCTGACTCAGAGACTGAAACAGCAGAAGCTGCTGAACAGGAGGAGACAGACCACCCACCCTAGAGACAGAACAGGGGGCAGTGCTGGCCCCAGCAGAGAGCCCTGCGCCTTCTGACATGCAAGATAATTTACTGATACCCACCTTCACCCAGCGTAGACACCAAAGGGAACACCTACTCTGATCCCAGCAAATTTATACCAAGCGCCAGCTGCGCTGATCTCTGAACCTGTAAAACAGAGCTTTCCAAACTTTTAATGTTAGTGACACACTTTTTAGACATGCATCATTTTGTAACACAGTAATTCAGTTTTACTAGCAAACTGGAGGTTAAACTAACCCCTTATAAGAGATACAGAGATATACAGAAATTGTAATAACAAAATGTATGGGAATGTACCATATCTCATGAAAACATTTCATATATTTTAAAAATGTAATTAAACATTATATTTTTTTAAAAAATTAATTTTTAAAAAATTAATTTTTAAAAATTATATATCATATATATATGATTGATAAATAATAACATACATTTCCAAGACTGTAGGTGACATGCCTACACACTTCAGCAACACACTAATGTGTTGCAGCACATCATTTGGGAAACCCTGCTCCTTGTTCACCAAAGTTCCCATAGCAGACACCATTGCACTCATTAACTGGATTTTTCCCAAAGACATCACAGCCCTGTTTCAACATTGCCTCACTACAAGCTACTTCCAGTGGACATGAGTTCTATGAACAGAGAGATGGGGTCACCATGGGAAGCCTACTTGGCCCTGTGATAGCAAATTTTTACATGGAACACTTTGAAAAGCAAGCCTTGGAAATGGCACCAAAAAAGCCCACTATATAGTTCTGTTATGTGGATGACACTTTCACCATTTGGAGCCACCGAGAAGAAGAACTGACTGTGTTTCTGGACCATCTGAACAACATTCACCTGAACCTCCAATTTACCATGGAAACAGAAAATGAAGGAAGACTACCATTTCTGGATGTCCTAGTCATCCGCAAACCTAACCCACCATTGGGCCACAGAGTTTACAGAAAACCTACACACACTGCCAGATATCTACCCAAAACCTCCAACCATCATCCAGGACAAAAAAGGAGGACAATAAAAACTCTGGTAGACCGTGCAAAAAGAATCTGTGAACCCCACCACCTGAAAGATGAACTGAATCATCTAAACTGGGCTCTACAGGCCAATTGTTACTGCAGTTCAGACATCAGAAGAGCTTCAAGGCTTGGTAAAAACCACAGGAGTGAAGACAAGCAGTCAACCAAAGGGAATGTGTTTGACCTTACATCAAAGGGGTCACTGACCATATAGGGAAATTGATGAAGAAACATAACCTCCAATCTACAGACTGACCACGAAAAATCAACAAATGCTACATTCAGCAAAGGACAAGAGGGATCCTCTACCTTCTGCTGGAGTTTACCACATACCTTGCAGCTGTGGGCAGGTCTACACAGGGACTACAAATCGCAACATCCAAAATGAATTAAAGAACATGAAAGACACTGCAGACTGATCCAGCCAGAAAAATCGGCAGTAGCAGAACATGTTATAAACCAACCTGGACACAGAATGCTATTTGAAAGCACAGAAATTCTGGACCATTCTGACAACTACTATGTCAGACTACACAGAGAGGCCGCTGAAATCCATAAACACATGGACAATTTCAACAGGAAAGAAGAAACTTGGAAAGTAAACAAAATTTGGCTACCAGTACTGAAGAACACTAAAATTAAGACTAAAAAATATGCCAGTGAACACCACCCAGACTCTGGAGGTCCCTCTACAGGAAACAGTACAATGGATTGCTAATGTACTTAACGCACTGTTATGCATATCCCCTGACTAACAATACACCCTGGGGATATCCCATTCAACAGTAGGCTATCACACAGGCCAACTGTAACATACGCAAATTGCTTCCTTCCACCTGGGGATTACACAGTATATGTACTCTGTCTCACTTCCGTGCCACCAGATCCTCTGAAGATGCCAGCCACAGATGCAGGCAAAATGCCAGGAGCAAATACTAATAGAACACGGCCTCAAAGCCTGGAAAACCCACAACAACCTATGGATTCCGGCTGTGAAAGCCTTTGATGATTTGTTTTTCCTGCCTGTTGTTCCTGCCTCTGGCTTGTGATTATATTGAGTGTCTTTGATTTATAGATATCGCTGGGACTGTTGTTTGCTTCATATTTGTGTAAGATTGTTTCCTTACTAGAGTAAAATAAGGAATTACTTTTTTCAAGAACTGCTAGCCATGAGCCTCTAATTCTTATCAGCTGCCCTTTGGCTGACTGTCCAGACTGAGTGTGGACAACTACCAGGATACAGAGCTGTGGATTAGACCAAAGCTATACAAAGTGATGGTTCCTGGATCAGTGATGGTCCCTCTCCAATCCCTGGAGAGTTTGCAGGAAAGAAAGAAGCAGTTGCAAACAATGGGCACAAATATGGTATCCATCCCTGACACAATGGGAAAAAAGTCCTGCCAGTTCTCCACAACAGATACGTTAAAAAGATACGTGGACTAGAACTTTTTTTTCTCATGCACACAGAGGCATTCTCTCTTATATATACACAAGGTACATATTTTGGCCAAGATCCTACATTGTCCATGTAACTTTGACAATGGAGCTCCATCACTGTAGTTAACATCTCACAATATCACTGTCCCAAAACTTATCTTTGCAGCCTGACAGGACCCTGACTGAGTCGCTGCAGATTGGGATGCTGAGGAATGCAGCAGTCTTCTGGTTGCAGGGTGTGTCAGGAACTACTTATGTCAATGTGCCCCATAACTGGGATAGTGCTTCAGACATCATTCTCCAATGCCCTGCTGTGCAGTGCCTTGGAAACACTTTGGTCAGAGTGCAGCCAGGTTGTAAAGATAGGTTTTGGGGGTTACGTTCAGTCATTCATGACTGTAAACATGAATCCTCAGTTGTTGCAAGATTATAAGAATAGCTTATGATCTCATAACTGCTCAAACAGGATGCCAGCTTTCATTTTTCCATCTCATGCAACCATGTACATAGATGCAGGCATGCTCTCATCTGCTCTGTTACCCCAAGAGCCACCTTCCTTCTCCACTTTCCTTGCCTTTCTTTACTTTTTTTTACTCCTCCTCTCACTGCTACCTCTTCACTGTCATCTGCTGCTAGTACTCCTGAACATGCTTTCCTTATCCTTCACTAATAACACTAACCTCCACTGTTATTTCTAACTCAAATGACTTTTTTTACCTCCATCTTTTTCCTACTCCATCAACCTTGCTAATCCAAGTTTACTAACTAATCAGAAGGGCTGGATTATTTGAGAGCAAACAAGGACAATGCATTCTTTTCCTACACATTTGCCATGGCAACCACTCCATCTCAAGCAACTGAATCCAGTTTGAAGGAAACCAGGAAGAGTGGATCTGGGTCCATTTCACACTACACAGTTATAGCACTATGATTCCAGCCAGGAAACAGTACAGTTTAACCTCAGCTTTCACAGGTTTAACTTTCACAAATTTGATTATTTGCCCTCTACATCAAGCACTTCTTTCCTGGAGGAACCTTCTCTCTTGGTGGCTCTTTTAAAAACTTGTCACTAGTCTTCCTCCACCACTAGCCACTGCCTGGTCAAGTAAGGACGTCGGTGCTGGTTCACATTTGACTGCGTTTTCAAATCACCTGTCTCTCCTTGTCAGGGAAATCCCCCCCTACAGAATGCTTGTGCCTCAATTTCTGAGCACCACAAACCCTCTCCCAATGTTCACCCTAGCGTGCAAAGAAGGAGACAGGTGGGGAGAAGTATAGGGTCATCATGCTAACCCACCCCTTTCCTCTCTCTTTTCCCTGACCCACCTTGGACCCTGGGTGCCTGCTCTCCCCACCATGCCTTGGTCCCTCCCACAGACACACACACATTTGATTGAATAGGTGCACAGGTATAGAGGGGGCCTAAAGATATTGACAGTTCTTCTGCTTTCACAGGGGTCCTGTTTGCCCTTAAACTCCACAAATGTGGAGGGCAGACTGTATTTAGAATTCTTAGCCAGAGAGGTCCAGTGCCTTTGACTAAACTAAAAAACCTAGGATTCCATAAGGTGCAGCCACGGGTGTTACAGCATGGTTACAGAATCATAGTACTATAATTGTATAGTGTGAAAAGGCCTCTGGTTTCCAAAGGAGGAAGATTGTTAACTCTAGAGCGGGCCTTCACTTTGCCATCACTGTGGATATACTTTGGTGGGCCTTGGAGAAGGGGTGCTGATACCAGATTAAATGTGTTAGCAAGAGAGTGTCCTCCTCTCAGTGGCCTCTCTAACTGCTACTGTAGCCAGGACCAGAACAGTTGGGCCTTTAAGCACATTCAGATGTGAATGTACAGAACTGTGAAAATGAACTTCCCACAGTGAAGTCAAGCAGTGTTATTGGAGGAAAGCACTATTAGAAAAAGCAAGTGGACCTATTGGACCGTATCTCCTTTTTACTTGGGGGTGGGTGTTAGCATTTGCAGAACAATGTCCCCTGCGTCACAACATGTGGGTTGTCTCTAGGGCAGTATACTACTAATGATATACATGGGTGTAAGGGTGGCTTACACATGGATGTGTTTCCTTTTAGATGAGGTTGAAGGAACTATTCTCCAGTCTTTTGCACTTAGTCCACAATGTTCCCCACTCCAAGCAGCCGTCAAGTCCCAGCAGGGCCTATTGCTGCTGCTTGTGGTAGGGGACCAGTTCTAGTGATGAAGATGCTCTGTGCTTCCATGGGAAAGAAAAGGAGGATACACTCCATCTGTGACTACACTCTCATTTCTTCCCCCTCTGAGCCAAGACCAGCTGCTTCTTCATCATCTGAATTGCCTCCCTTCTCCCCTCCACGCAGATAAAAAGAAGAAGATGCCCTTTCCAATGTCTGGCAACTGTTTGCGTGAGAGGATGACATGGAATTATATGGGTGAAGTGTTATGCTCTGTCTGCTCATTGTAGGATCCTGTCCCTGCTTTCCAGTGGGCCTTTCCCTTCATCCAGGTCTATCATTCCCAGCCATCTAAAGGACTCTTTCAGCTTAAAGGGCTCTACTTTCTTGCTTCCCATTTCTCTGAATCCTGAAAGCCCTCCTAGAATGCCTCTGTATGACCAGTTCCCTTGCTTCCTTCAAATTCCTTCTCAAAACACTCTTTTTCCACAATGCCTTTGCATCAGTCATCTTGTTTCCATTTCCTGCCCTTAACAGGAAAACTATATGCAGCCAGTTCAGTAAAAGCCATCACAACTAACACTTTGTGACAGGCTAATGATACAATTCCTTGTTGTCCTGAGAGTAAGTTCTATTGACCTTGGTATGATTTACTTCTGACTAGGCAGTTGTAAGATTCTGCTGTAAATTACAGCAAGCAGTGAGAAGGAACAGATTGACCCAAAGGCTTCACAGGGAAGCAGGGCTTTGTGGCCCTTTTTGAATGACACAAGAGTTTGAGGCACTTGTCAAATTTTCTCTATACCAGGAGGAATGTTACCTCATCTCTTCAGATATAAGACTGCTTACCAGTTCCTTCTTTTATCTGCAATCCTTTGAAAATATTTTAGCAACAACTTGGCTACTGCAACATTCTAGACAGTGATGATTAATTTGCTACCCCATCTTCCTGAGAAGTTCTGCATCTATACTGCAGGATGTATGCAGGCAGCAGAAACCTATGTTGGTTTTGCTAGTTTGGGACTACGAATATAAACAGAAAAATAAAAAAATAAAGTGTAACCAATACCTTAAAACACTCTAATAGTAAAACAAATATACATGGGGACACATTCCAATCCAATTTAACTCAGCATTTAATTCTGTGCTGTACTCTGTGCATAGTATATATAATTAGAGTGTATAATTATATAATTTGTGCAAAGAGAGGGGATGTGTCAAAGTAGTTTTTCAAGCTGAATTTGTCACTCTTGTTAAGTTGTTTGAACTGAATCCAACAACTTTCTAATTATTTTCTACCACTTTGGGAAGAGCGCATGAGAAAACAAGTCTGTGAATAGCACAAATTGTTATTTGAATGAGGGTGCAGACCTATACTCCCTTTCCTGCAGTAAAATTATGTGTTTCATTGAATTCCAGTGCACCTATGTGCTCCATCTCCTCTTCTAAGGAGAATACGTGAAGGATTGCACTGTAAATTGTTTGAGTCTTAACCTTTGGTTTAATCTTTTTCCAGTAATGTGGTCATATTGGTCTGTTGCACAACAAAAATAGAGTCTTGTGGGATTTGCAAGACTAAGAGCTTTATTATGGTGTAGACGTTTACAGACTGGAAGAGTATACTTGATTGGATGCCTGAAGAGTTTGTCCTGGGTTACAGGTGTGTTTCTTCATCTCAGCTGCCTTGAGACAGTTCTAGCCTAGATGCCACCAAAATCCATCAAAACCTTTAGTAGCTTAATTTGATGGCCTGCTGCCTCTTCCTCAAATCCATTTTAAGAACATGCTGAAACACGGATAGTGTTTTCCAGTGTGGTGTGCTGGTCTGAGCGCTGGACGATGACCCAGGAGACCAGCTCCCTGCTTGGGTGACCTGGGGCGCATAACTTAGGCCATTTCCACACTACCCTGTTATAATGCTATTATTCTACTTTCAACATCCTGTGGAATTCTGGGGTTTGTAATTTCCTGAGGCCAAAGAGCTCTCTGGCTGAGAAGTGTAAATGCTCCTCCCTAAACTGCAAACCCCAGGATTCCATAGGAAGTTGAAAGTGGAATAATCGTGTAGTGCACAAATGGCCAAACTCCTAGCCCCAGAAAAGCCATGATATGTTCGCTTTAGGGTTGCCATAAGCTGGAAACGGCTTGAAGGCACACAACATCAACAACATTTTTCCTCTGCTCTCTCCTGGAGTGTTTTGTTTAACGTCAAGCCCGAGACTGAGGAACCAGCCACCCCGGCCAGTGATCAGGGATACTGAGATAGCAGCCCACCAAGGTGCCTGGTGCCAACTCGTCCCTCCCACACACCTCTGGCTCAAGAAGGGCCCAAGACATTATGCTGTCTAAGGCAAAGCAGCAAATGACAGCCCCTCCGCTGCAAATCTAGGATCCACAATATCCGAGCCAAGCGGCCAACCCGCTTGGCACCTGAGGCAGAAAAACACAAAGGCCATTTCCGCACTGGACTGTCATAGTGCTGTTATTCCACTTCCATCATCCTATGGAATCCTGAGGCCTCGAGGCCCCTTCTTAAACTGCAAACCCCAGGATTCCATAGGATGTTGAAAGCGGAATGGTAGCACTATAGCAGGGTAGTGCGGAAGTGGCCAAGTACTCGGCTCGAGACAGCGGCGGCCGGGGCGACAGGGGCAACCGGGCGCCTCCCCCGCGGCCAAGCAAGGACGAAAGGAAAACCCACGGCCTCCGCCCTCTTCGTCCAGTCAGAGGCAGGCGCAGAGCTGGCTGGAGGTGATCGCTCCTCCCAGGAAGTCCGTGTTTTCCTCCGTCCTCTTTCCCTTGCCTTTTCTGTCGCTGTGCGAACCTTCGGTAGGAAGGCGCCGCTTGTCAGAAAGAATCCGGATCGGTTTTGCTCAGGAGAAAGGTATATTTCTCTTCTCGAATCCGTGCAGCACCCGTAGCTTTCAAAGGTTTATGAGATTAACAAGCAATCCAAATCAGGAGCCACGCACCATCACAGCGCCCCCCCCGCACTCGGTGTAGGCTGGCGTAGGAAGCCTGTGGGAGCCTGGACTTTGGAACCAAGACGTTCCCTTTACAGCGGGTGGCCGGTGAAAGAGGGGCTTCCCTCCGCCCCCGGTGTTGAAGGAGTTCTCCTGTTTAGCTCCAGCTCTTAACATATTCGATGAAACGTGTTGATTTTTTCCCCTAGAGAACAGAAATGACTATTTTCCAATCTTATTTTTCAGCGTCTCTGAAGAAACTTGCAGAGGGGAAATTAGGAAAAGTAAGAATAATGCTCCTTAGGAGCACTTTTTGGACTGGGATTTGTTTAGTTACACTCCGAAACTTAAACTGCTTTAGGGAATGGGTATTCTAACTGAGCAGGTGCACAGCTGGGGAGAATGATTTCTCCCTGGCCATAATTTTTTCACTATTTTCTTCTGTACTGGAGTGAGTCACCTTCCAGAAGAATAGCTTTGCTCCTGTTTTGTAGTGCAGACAGTAAAAGGTCTTCTGCCACATATTTATTACTAAGTTTGTAGAATCTTATGGACACATGAAAGCTTATGATGTAATGACACAGTTATCTCTTTGATGTCTCATTGAAATCAGTGGGACTTGTTCTTGAGGAAGTGTGTACACGATAAAGGCTCCAGGTTTATTGCTAGTTACATAAATATATTAGGTACATATATATCCAACCTTATCTTCAGTGAACTGGAGGAGGCATACCTGGCTCTTTTCCTTCCCCTGTTTTCTCACGACCACCCTGTAAAGTAGGTCAGGATGAGCAAGAGGGACTGGCCTAAGATCACTTAGTGAGTTTACTCCCAGTCCAGCATCCTTAAGTTCACAACTTTGGCTAAATTCACATTGGTGAGTGAGTGAGTCTTGGACAGCCTGATTTGATTTGGACATAATGTTAAATCATAGTCTAGGGCAGAAAGCTGTGTGGCCAGCAGGCTGTGTGAAACCGGCAAGGGGATTCAGTTCAGCTTTTAGGATGCCCAACTGTGTCCTGGGCCTGGCATAATTCTTCCATTTTTTTTAGCTCCCCCAAAGCCATATTTCGGGGGGGGGAAAAGAGAACATTTCCACCCACATTTTAAGCTTAAAACCCCTTTTGAAGGGCTATTGCGTGCTGCTTCAGGGTGCTCCTCATCCCAAAACAGAAAAAAGAGAAAGAAGGAAAAATGGTCCAAAACATCCAAAGAAATGATTGGAAGCAACCTATTGGCACTCTCAAAATGGTGGTGAGATGGCATGGCTGTCGTGAGTTCAAGAGGAACCAAAAATCTCACAGTGTAGCCCTCTAGGCTCTGGAACATGACTACATCAGGGGCCGTTTCACGCTACACAATTATAGTATTACAATTCCACTTTAACTGATGTGGCTGCATCCTATGGAATCCTGGAATTTGCAGTTTAGGGAAGGGCATTTAGAATTTTCAGCCAGACAAGTCCGGTATCTCATGAATTACAAAATGCAGGATTCCATAGTATGTAGCCATGGCAGTTAAAGTGGAATCATAATGCTTTATAACTGTCAAGTGCGAAAGGGCCCCTGGTTCAGTAAAAGGACCTGCCCCTCGGTGATCATGCTCCTCTTCCCACCTCCAATATAGCCAGTAGGAGATGATTGGAAGCTTTTGCTTCTCTTTTTGATTTGGACCATTTCTGCATTAGCTTGTTACAGCGCTATTATTCCACTTTCAACATCCTATGGAATCCTGGGGTTTGTAGTTTGGAGCGGCCTTTGAGTTTAGGGAGCTAACAAACTGGAAATGTTCCAGACCTACTGAGATTTTGCAATATTTTTGTGAAACAACTCACCCTTTAGAGACTGGAACTGTGCCCTAGTGTTATGAGAAATCGAGATCTTCATCAGAGTGAGGAAAAGTTACTTTTTCTTTTTATAGCTCCCCAAACCTTGTGTAGCTTGGGGGTCTGAGGAGGTGTAGTCCAAAAATCAACTTTCCAAGTTTTGATCTTAAGTATGCTGTAGCCCTTTTCTGCAAGGGACAAGGAGCAAATGCTTCAGGTGTTTTTCTCTCAGCTAGTACTCTGTTTCCAGAAATACATCTGGGAAATGATCAACCAAATTCTGCTTGCCAGGTACAAAGTTCTATCCTTTTTTAAAAAAATTCTAGTTTGCTTTGAAAATAAAACTTTGAAGACAGCTAATTCAAAATCTAGGGTTTGAAACAGAGTACAAAGGACACTCTTAACTCATTATAAAGAGAACTTTTTGATCCTTGAAATGTGTCCACTATGATTGATGAATAACAGTGGCATTCATTTGAACTTACCACCATCTCAGCTCACATTTCTGGTAGTTGTGAAGGATGGAATTCTGTTCTAACCATGTAATGACAAAAAGCTGGATGTGCTGCAAGGATGTCATCTGCAGGGACCTCCCAGGGAGCCCTCAGAAATCCCTACAGATCCTTGTTGAAGTCTGAGTAGTATATTTTGCAGATGTTGTTTTGTAAAACAAACATCCCCCCGCACTATTACATTTAAGGAACCAAATAGCTGAGTGTAAGTTAGTTTAGAGAAAATAGTCTGGATGTATTTGGCTGTTCTGTTATTTTTTGTCCTTTGTTATTTTAATAAGTTACAATTGTAAGGCTGGATCTGCAGCTGAGAGGGCCTTTTGTATAACACCTTTCCTTCAGGGGGAGCAGCTTCTGCTTTGGGAGGGCCTTGACCACAGGCTTATGTGAGAGTGACGTCAAGTGGCAGCCATTTTGCCATAATGCTTCCAAGATTGGTCAAGGAGACTGAGAAAATTAAAAAGGCTACCAGTTGGGGCCACCTGTGCTTATAGCAGAAGGCACAGCATATGTTAGCATCAGTGAGCCCAGACAGTCTTCTGAGGACCTAGCAGTAGCTTCCAGGGCTACTGGATGCTTACCGTTACAGGCTGGGCAGTTACGGATTCAATTTTTTGTTTGGAAGGGACCATTCAGTGAAGCATGTGGGTGCCATTTCCTCTGCTAATTCCCTCAGCTTCACCAAGATGGGCCATGGCAGCATTGCCTACTCTGCCACCATCCAGATGGGCTGGACTTCAAATCCCATCATTCTCATCCAGCATGGCCAATGACTGTGCTGTCTCGGGATGGAAGGAATTGTAGTTCAAAGCATCTAAAAGGCACTGGATTGGGCAAGGCTGATCTGTGGGTTAAAAAGTCCTCCAGACCTTTTTCTGCTGGTGGCTTTTTTATTTTTTAAACAGCTAACATGAACCAATAGATTTTTAAAAACAGGTTAAATGGTATAAGAAATCTGACATTTGTTGCTGGTTGCTTCTTTTCATTTGTTAGCCCACTTTGACCTCATACTTCCAGTAGAACATGGCCAAGGCAAAGATTGCTGTCATCGGTGCCGGGCTGATTGGTCTCTCAACTGCGGTGTGCATTTCAGAGTCTATTTCAGACTGCAGAGTGACTATAATTGCTGATAGATTTACTCCCAACACAACAAGCGATGTAGCTGCTGGGATTCTCATTCCACATATTTACCCAGGTAGGTGAAGTACCCATTCCAAAGCAGAAAACATGAAGATGTACAGATTTATTTTGTTTTCATTTTTACCACATAACCCTCAAAGTGGCTTCAGGATGTGTAAATGTCATTTTCAAGATTGATTCCATGACATGTGAAAACAGGAATACATCCTGAGTAACAATACTAGAAATTAATTATGCTTGACTTGTGATAGGAAAGCTGTGGTCTTCAAGTCTAGATGCCTCTCTGAGTCACAGGGCAGCTGTTATGTGACAAATATAGGCACTGTATGTGCACCAGTGAAGTATCAATGCATTTGTGCTTGATACACAGTGTGGCATCCTGTTGCATATTCAGGCACAAGTCAATGACTGGCCTGTGTATGCCTTTTAAAAAGTCATTGCATAGGCTTATGTTCTCTTCCTCCCTTTGCAACAACTCACCACTTACTGAAGAGTTACTGAAGGCCCTGCATGACTATTCCATGCCTAGTGGAGAACAAGGTTGAGGATTGTAGGAGTTTCTTCCCCATAGTCAGACACTAAATGATTACATCATCCACTGAGACCTCCAGGGGACCTCAGCAGACCTCAGTAGATGAAGGAAATATTTAGCATCTGGCTACGGGACATTCTCTGATCCCTCCTGTTCTCCTTCAGGCATAGAATTGCCATGGGAGGGACTTCAGTGGCTCTATACTGAATACAGGGGGAACGAATGACCAGTTGCAGCATGGTTCCACATGCAGAACTACTGTCCTACACTGGTTTCTGAGTCCAGATTTTGCAACCCTTTTGTCATATTGAGAGAGGCTCCATCTAGTTACTGAGTGGTAAATAGAATCTGTTTCTGCACATGATCAATATGTGACGTAACGCAGAGAATTGCAGATGAGAGAGGGAATTGACCAGGTTTGCCTCCTCCTCCCTCCTCCAGTGAGGCATCTCTGTTGGTTCCATGAGTGAAATAAGCTTTTCTATTCAAGGAAGGACCAATCTGGATCCAAACCAGTGATTCTGAGATCACTAGGATGCAGTTCACCATAGTCCAGAGTTGTATGCATCTGTTCATATGGGAATGATTGTTATCTTGGGTTTCTGCATTTTCATGTTGATTCTGGATTTTCCAAATGCTGTTCTCCCTCCATTTGAAATATATGCTGTTTCTTCTATACAGGGACACCAGTACATCAGCAGAAGCAGTGGTTTAAGGAGACCTTTGACTGCCTATCACTAATCTGTAATTCACCTGAGGCTTCAGAGGCTGGGATTCATTTGATATCTGGGTAAAAAACAATTTTCGAATGGCAAGACTGGATTAAAATGTCTGGGACTGTAGAACACTGTGCCTATGTGTGAGCTATTCTAAGAGCAGTGGCATATGTTAAACAAACACATAATAAATTGCAAAGTTCAATAGACAACAGCATAAAAATCTTCATGTGCAAATCCATTTTTGATCCTGCAGTTTGAGTAAGATTAACAGCCTAATCACATGCATATTTTTTATACAGCTCCTGAAGTAACACACAAAATATTGATCATAACAGAAGCACTGGAAGAATCAGAAAGTGACTAGATAAGAAGCAACACCTATTCTCGTCAGTACTGGGCCCCTAGCCAGTGGGGGTAGGGGTATGAATCTATTGTACCAATTGAGCCACTGATATTCTGGCCTGCCTGAAGTTTCTACTACAAGCTGAGCCATAGGCAAGCACATATTCTAGGGCATAATCTGAAAGCACATAATCAGCACCAGTGCTTGGGTAAAATTACCTTTGTAGATTATAACTTCTAGAATCCTTCAGAGAGCCTGATCATGGAGGGACCACTAGTTGATGGCTTCTGGAATTTGTCATCCAGAAAAAACAATGTGATCAGCACCTTGCTGATGTAAGCTGATGTAAGACTGAGGCGGGAATCCTTGGCTCTCCAGATGTTTGGGACATAAGCCCAACCAGTGTGGCCAATGGTAAGGGGTTGAGGAAGTTCAAAACATCTAGGAGAGACACAGTCTGACTCGTCTTCATCACTGGTCTTGTTTGGGTTCAAGATGTTGTGGGAACCTTCTATATCCCACCTTAAGTTATACAGAAGAAAAGCAGGATATCACTGTGATACATAAACATGGTACCGTATTCTTTTTGTGGCTCTATTAAGAAGGCTAAAAACACATTGACTGGCATCCTGTATTGCAGTTATAGCTTCATAACCTAGTGTTACAGATCTGTAACTGCTCTGTATTCAATTGTGCTACATGCTCACTATTTCCATGATCATAAATGCCCTCGGACACTCCCTTTAAATTCTAGGGAGCTGTTCTGAGTGATGGAGGTTTGCAGCACAGTCAAATGAGGCACTTTAGGATAATATGTTCCCTGGCTGTGTCACCCGTCGCTATGAGTGGCTTCCTGGAGTTTAAGATGGGTTTTGAGAGCTGATTCCTTAAGTCATTCATGGCTGTGTTTATGAATGCCAATAACGATAGGGATAATTGTACAAATCTTATTTATACAAAGTATCCCAAAAGGCATATGACATGTGCTGTGATTCATGTTTCCCATCTGTCTAACTCTCTTTTTCTTGTCAGGCTGGTTCATGTTTCACTGGTATATTAATACATCTATTTCAAGATGTGCTAAGAAATAGAATGAAACAGTACAAACACTCATCATGTAGGAAGCACAGGCTACTTTTGAAAGCTCTATAAATCTCCTTTGTGGCACACATGGAGCTACATGCAAATACAAGCTGCCCCTTTGTCTTTGTTATCGGAAAATACGCTTACTTTGGACTAGTTTGTAGAGTTTCCTATGGGTTTATTTTTCAACTCCTGAACTGGAAATTATTATCCACCTCTTTATGTTGCCCTTGTATTGTTGATCTTGATTAAATAGTGACTGCTTCTGATACTATATTTTAAGAGGTGCCCCTACAGTGTTTTACAGATATGCTTAAAATTGCTGTGGATGGATAAACTAACTGAACATATCATATTGCTGCATAGCTTAGTGATCCAAAATAGCTGTAAGAAAGACATTTGCTGCTGTATAAAGTTTGAAACAGCTCTGATATTCTAAATAAATTTGAATTAAATCACTGTTTTTTTGGTAAGAGCAAACAAAATGACAGAAGATCAGCATTTTACATGATTGTTCTCTTCCATGTCTCTGAGGTGGCAGATTTTTAAAACTGCTTCTGGTGAGAAGATGCCGTTCTGGTCTGATGTGGTTCTAGGATTTCGTTCAATGACCGAAAGAGAGTTGAAGAAATTCCCACAGCACAAATTTGGTCAGGCCTTTACTACGCTAAAATGTGATTGCCCTCCCTATTTGATCTGGCTAGAGAAAAGGTATGTTTTTTTAAAAATCATTTTAGTTTTTAAAAATTGAAATGTAGCAGCACAATTACAAGGATTTGTAACCCAAAACATTTGGTGCATATTGAATGGAACCCCCACCCCAACCCATTGTGATCCATCTTCATGAAATTATAAGTCCCTTGAAATGCTCTTCCAGCTCCCAGTATCCCAGGCCAGGAATAATAGTACTATAACAGTCTAGTGTGGAAATGGCCCCAGTCTTAAGATACCCAAACCCCATGTTCATTTGTTAAAATATTTTTATACTGTCTGCCATTTCACAACATGAGGGCGTATGAATTGTTAACTTCAAAAACCTCAGTGTAATATGAGAGTAAAAACAATGGCCTGGAAAAATTGGAGCCAAGCAACACATAGTGGCTTGAATTTTGCACTAGGACATTGGGAGGCTAGGGTTCAGATTCCCTCTTGGCCATAGAAACCCACCAGGTGACCTTGGGCAAGTCATACTCTCTCAGGCTAAGAACAAGCCAAAGGCTGAAGAAGAAATTCTGCCAAGAAAATTCCATGATAAGTTTACTTTAGAGTCACCATAAGTCAGAAATGGTTTGAAGGCACACAACAACAACAAAAACAACTTGGAAAAATTAGTTCCGATTTTCTATAAATTTGTCTAATGTGCTTTTTAAAATAATCCAATGTGGTGATCTTCATCTTGTGGTAGTGAAGTCCATACAACTATGGAGTATGTGAAGCTCTTCCTTTTGTCTCACTTGAAACTCTCACCATTCAGCTTCATTGTGTCATGCAGATTCATGTATCAGTGAGATGCTTCTTGGTGTTCAGAAGTGGAGTGTGATGGAGATGGCAATCTTTTTGGTTCATAATCCCTGGAGAGGGACAGTAACTCTTCTCATGAAGGTTTAATTTAGCTCTTATGGTGGACAGTAATTTCTGGACATTATTATCCTCTCCAGAGTCACCTAATCCATGTTTTAAAATCACTTAAGTTAGTGTAAAGTGTATGTTGTCTCCTGTTTAAGCAACAAATGCAGGCATGTATGAAGATGTTTTTGCCATTTTTCAGTCAAGAACAATATGAGGTTCCTGATGTTAACAAAAACTGTCTTCTTGTTATTGATTTACAGTTCACCACCGTAGGTCTCTTTTTGATCGTTGTGGAAGTCAGAATTTCCTACCAACCTTGTGCAATGACCTATATCCACTTTTAGCTGCAGGAACACACTCCTCCCGACAATGGTCATTTAGTGAGCAGGGGAGAACAGGGGTCGTTGGAGAAGCATCTGGCTATATTTCTATCACCAGATATAGAATAATGACATTGTCCACTGAGAGCAACAGAGGTCTCAGTGGATAATGTCAGTGTTCTGCATCTTGCTATAGACACATAGCCGGACATGTCTCTGATGCTCTGCCTTTTCCCGATTGACCACTAAATGGCCATTGGGTAGAGGCTGAAGCAGCTGAAAGGTGAGTCCTTGAGGAGTTGACTGGAGACACATCTTATAGTTCTACCTGCAGTATTTTTCCATTGTGTCTCTTTGATGCAGAATCTTGGCCAGAGTATTTTCTTGTAGTCAAATTTTACTCCTGTTAGTCACTGTGTTTCAAAAATGGGCTAACTTTTCTTGTTTTACAGTAACTCCAGGCTGAGTGCTCTTTATTTTTCCAGCACTACTGGTTGATATATGACCTATCTCATGGGGAAAGCTGGCTCTGTCATGTTTCATTTTTTAAACAATACTGAAAGTGGTGTCCATGCACCATTAAATTGGAGAATCCATTTAGTACCTGTCAGACAGGCTTGTGGGCAGGAGCATCCGCTGTCCTCATTTCTGTTGTACAAGCTTGTAATTTCCCAAAGGAACAGCCTGACCCTTAGAGCGACACTGGCACAAAAGCCAGTACAAAGGATGTGGTTTTGCTGATAGATTTGCTTAGAGATTAAATTCAAGCAAGTGAGATAAATGGTTAAGATTTCTTCCATTGAATGATTTGGGAGGACATGTCCATTTAATATGTAATTTATTTTGATCCCACAAGTGCCCTGAGTGCTGTTTATGGTACTTCATCAAAAGACACCAAAAAGGAATCCTCAGTAGTGAGTATCTGGCCAGAACCGATTGGCCACATCTGTAGGCAGTAAGAAATTTGATAGGAGTAAGGTTTCTGCTTTCTGAGTATCACAGTTTGTAACTTGTTTTTGAATCTTGGCCTTTACACCAGTGCAGCAGTGTGAATTCTTTTAGCCCATTTAGCAAAGCCATGTTGTCAGATGCAGTGGGGTGGTATCAGACAAGCTGTGGCACAGAACTGGCACCTGTAATGACATGGCAGGAGTGGGGGACATCTCATCTGTCTGCCTTTTTTTGCCTCATTGTAACACTGTGTTCTCTCAACCCTTTAGGCCTCTGTGTGTGTTTGCATATATAGAAACATGCCTAACGATATAATGTTGAATGATTTTTATTTATTTCATTTGCTGAAATCCAGTTACATCTTCATAAGAGGACTTGCATCTGTGGGAATTAGAATTCTGCAGTTGCACAGCATCCATATCCAGTACATTATGTTACTGTGCGGCAGAACTGGCAAAGTGACTGATGTGCACAGTTGCATGATACACATCAATATGCAGTGCACATTACTGCATGATGTGCAACAATGCACAGTGCACATAGTGCACAATGAGCACCAAGCTGTGTGCATCACACAATGATGTACATTGTGCACTGGTCCCAATGTTCATCAGACATTCTTGTTGGTATCCATTACACATCTTTACAGTTCAGTAGGGAGTTTCTTAGTACCTCTGCCACATAGCATTGTTATACTTAAAGGTATGCTATGTAACAGGTCATATAAGATTATGCCAGTTATTTGCAACATCTCTATTCTCTCCTTCAAAACACTGTGGCCATTTCTGCATTAGATTGTTATAGTGGTATTATTCCACTTTCGTCATCCTATGGAATCCTGGGGTTTGCAGTTTAGGGAGGGGCCTCAGAGGCCTCACTCTGAACTGCAGAATCCAGGATTCCATAGCATGTTGAAAGTGGAATATTAGCACTACAACAGTCTAGTGCAGAAATGGCCTGCATTTCCAGAGTGGTTTATTTAATTTTAATCAAATAGGAAAAAATTCAGAATCTAAAATATTGGGAGAGCTCAAATCTAAAGTCCCAAAACGTAAATAAGAAAATCTGACTGTGGCACCAAAAGGATCTCTGTGTTGCAGCTGAAGGTGTTTTTGTTATCCTCTCCGCATGGCTAAACTATCTGGTTTCATGCAAACAGCGGAACTGTTGAAGGCACTAAAGGGTCATTTAAAACACACACACACACACACACACACACACACACACACACACATGCACACAGCACTTGCTGATAGAAACTGAGCGTGCATTACACAGATGAGCAGTGAGATTTCAGCATAAAGTGATGGTCATGGAAATGTCCATCAAATGAGGAAAGGAGCCCTTGCAATCTGGCATTGCTGTGTACTGCATAGTCACAAAACACTAGAAACCACTGGTTGAGAGGCATGATAAGCAGGTAATGTACAGCTGTAAATAGTTTGCTGTAAATTCAGTCTTGGAGGGGTTTCAGCCCCTGCTTTGTCTGTTCTGCATCCATATTTGTAAATAAACTGCTGTTTTATAGAAGGATAGAGACACACCTGAGTGCAATCTCCCTCAAAGTTGTGCTCTGTGCCTAATACTATTTAGTGTATCCATGCAGATTCTTGCAGAGTAGGATACAGAAGCCTGGGTGTCATCTCTTGTGCAAATTCTCATGTGCAAATTCATACTTTTAAGTACTAGGTCTGGAATCTGAGAATTACTTTATGGTGGTAGTGGCATTGCTTTTACTGCTGTTTTTCTTCTTTGATTATCAAACTCTGTTACTGATTGCAAACAGTTGTGAAAATTATCCTCATTTCCAAAATTATCGTGCAAAATTGTGAGGTGGGTTTGGGTCCTGCTGTTCTGGAAACAGAAATCTAAAGTTCCCACTGAAAGCATAAAACAAATTGCATGATAACTGGAATTCTGGCTCCAGCATTCTAACCAACTGTAGATGGAATGAGATATCCTACAGTTTGGAGGACAGAGTTATAAGATCTACAGGGGAAGGCTTTCTCCCAGTCTTGCCAGCATCACAAGCTTGCTTGATGAGGACACAAGAGAGAGCCTTCTCAGTGGCTGCTCCTTCCTCTGGATCGCCCTTCTGTGGTAGCTTAGGCTGGCTCCCTCTCTGCTTTCCTTTTTGCTGGCAAGCAAAGACCTTTCTATTTAAGCAAGCTTTTAATGTGTAAGCAGGAGAACTTCTCATTGGGATATTTTATTTAGGTTTTTAAACTTTTTTATGTTTTTAAAAATGATTGTATAGTGTTTTATGTAATGATTTTAACTGTTTTTAAATTATGGGGTTGGAAGTTTTTTAATTGACTGTGTCTGGGAGCTGCCTTGGTTCCTGCTCTGGGAGAAAGGTAGCATAAAAATGAAATAAATAAATAACCAAACTCAAAGCTGTACGTGATAGCTGGGGGTGATAGGATATCCCCAGCATGTTGTCTCATATACACATACTTCCTCTTTTGGGAGTGTCTTGTTGGCACCCAGATCTGTTTTGTATTCTGCAGGAGTTTTCCTTGTAGTGGCATTATTTAAGCAAAGTGTGCATTCCATTTTTGTCTTCATTTATTTATGTTTCTTGTGCAAAAATCACATTCAAAGACAAACGAGAAGAAAAGGAGTTAAAAGGAATAAATCATGAGATAATAAACTTAAAGTAGAACAAGAAAGAACCATCTGTGTATAAACATCTATCAAAGATGACCAAGTATCCTCAAAAGTGTCCACATACAGTAGATCTCCGTATGCCATACCTTCAAAAGCTGAATGAGTGGTGTGGTTCTCAGTCTACTGAATAACAGAGAGTGGGCATAACCATGTCCCTAAAATGAATGGTTCTTCAGTCTGGTGTCTGAGGTCTAATTTGTCTTCTCTGTCTAGCTTTCCTTGTAGCTGCACAATTTCAGCACACTTCACATCCTCTGATGCTTTTGTCCCCATGTAATAATTACTCAAGTAGAGAATTCACGGGGAATGGATCATTGCCACAATTTTCATCTCTGACATTTTGTTCACAGGCTGAAAGAAAATGGTGGCCAGGTGCAAGCTAGAAAAATAGAAGACCTGTGGGAACTGCATGGCAACTATGACATTGTTGTGAACTGCTCAGGCCTCGGCTCCAGGAAGCTCATAGGAGACCTAGAGATATACCCCACCAGAGGTCAGGTTCTCAAGGTTCATGCCCCTTGGGTTACACACTTCATTCGTGATGGGGATGGAGTAACATACATCTATCCAGGGATACACAATGTGACATTAGGTGGGACAAGGCAAAAAGAAAACTGGAACTTGTCCCAGGATCCCAATACCAGCAAAAACATATTTAGCAAGTGTTGTGGTCTTGAGCCATCCCTTCAGGCAGCTCAGGATATCCAGGTGAAGGTGGGCCTGAGGCCGTCGAGGTCTGCTGTGAGAGTGCAGAAGGAGACACTGGTCCAAGGCAATGAGAAGTTGGTAGTGGTCCACAACTATGGCCATGGTGCTGGCGGCTTTTCAGTGCACTGGGGTACAGCCAACGAGGCAACTCGGCTAGTGAAAGAGTGCATGGCAGCACTGCAAAAGCCCAGGTATAAGGCAAAGCTGTAAACTAAATGATGAAAATGTTCTCACTGTTTCTGTAATACTTTTGTATTAGAACAGCTTTTCCCAACACTGTGCCCTCCAAATATGTAGGGCTACAACTTTCATCAGCCCCAGCCTGCATAGTCAGGGAGCGTAAGATCTGTAGTCCAAAACATCTGGCAAACACCTGGTTGAGGAAGGCTAGGCTAGAGAGCTTGTACTGAAATATTGTTAGCTTTATTATTTCCTAGGGAAAATTATAGTTCCTACTATCAGTAATTCCATCATTTATGTTATTGTCCTGCATAGTTTCTCTGGGTGTTATAGAGAGAAGAGGTTTCAGCCTAGTCTCGGTCTGTAAGCCACATTTTTTTATATGGCTGGAATTGTCATAATATTTTGAACACCAATTAGTCAAAGCCACATTAATATATCATGTACTGTTCGACAAGTTAGAATCTATAAAAATCTTTCCTAATCATACTGTGCTCTGTGCAATAAATGATGTTGCCTTAAAATTAGCTAATTTAATCTTACTGGGCAGCATTTTTTGTTTTACTTTGGAATAAGAAAAACAGTTGAGTATGTTGCAGTGTGCCTTTTCCATACTTTCGAAAGGTAGTTTCCTCTACACACAAATGGATTCTAGAGAGCTGATATATCAAAAAGATCAGAAGTATTAAATAAAGCAAATTTGATTAACAGATGAAAGATACTTCAATCAGGACACTGATTTCTATATATTTGCACGCATATTTCCTTGCTTACATGCATACATACTCAAGCCATTTTTGACAGGGCTGTTTCCAAATGTTTTATAAGGGACCATGATGAATTGTTGTGAAGAAAATCACTGCAACCTCATTGAGCTTCTCACAGGGGAACTAGTTGAGACTGAGTTGTAAGGCTTCTATGCGACATTGGAGGACTTCTCTTTGATTCTGAGGCCACTGTGTGCCATAATAATGAAGAAGGATCCCTGAACTAGGTGAGACTGTGATGAAGGCACAAGTTTTCTTTCTGTTCTAAAAGTCTCACCTGCAGCTTTTATGCTGACATGCTAACTACTAGACTATAAGTTGCTAGGGCAGGAATAGGCAACTGCAGGGATGAGTTCCTTTGGCCTCCTGTAGGACCTTGAGCCATGCCTTCATCCATACAACGTCCCCTCCCAAAGCATTCCTGGGCAATATGTTGCATGGTGTTGGGGGGAACTGGGCAACTTTAGGGCTAGGATAGGCCTTTATCCATGAAATGATCAGGAAGACAGCTAAGTAGTGTAGGGATGTTTTGTGTTAGAACATTTGAAATAAACATTTGAAATAAATTGAGAGCTGGAGGCCTGGGCCTTGCAAAAACAAGTCTGGTGGCCATGTGTGCCTCTTAGGTTGTATTTTCCCCACCTCTGGATTAGGGTGTTGGACTAGGACTGAGGAGATCGAAAATCAAATCCTCAATCAGCCAGAAAGCTCAGGGTGACTTTGAGCCAGACTCTAGTTCTCATTCGAAATTACCACACAAGATTGTTGTTAAGATAAGAATGTGTTTGTGTATGAATGAGAGAATCACATACAGGTAATAGATTAATATAACAAATAATAAATAATAGTGGTTCACTATGGGGGAAACTCACCCTCTTCCTTTGGTCTGGGCCTTTTTTCTTTTCTTTTCTTTTTGGTATGTTTTCCTGAAAGTCTGGGAAAAGTTATTTTTTTAGATTATAACACTTTGAATAACCTAGCTGGCATGACCAGTGATCATTATGGTTACGGCATACTGGAGCTGTAATCAAAAAACAAACAAACAAAAAATCCTAAACCAAACCAAACAAACAAAAAAACTGTACCAAAGAATTTTTTCCCGATTTCTCTCCCGCCGCCTCCATTATTATCCTTGTGCCCTGTGACATGACAGGATTTTAGAGTATTAATGCAGGAACAGTTCATCTATGTTTCTTTGAATATAAGTGTTAAGGTAATCATGTCTGACTCAGTTACTGGAATTTGGACTGTATCACATATTGTCAAGGGCTGAGAAGGGCTACTGGCACAGGAAGGCCTCATATATGATTTGCCATTGATTTTGAACCCTTAGGCTGATCAAAGTTTATCTGCAGCTCCTTGTAGCAACTCTTTGGAAGAGAGAACCTGGAAACTATACCGGACTGCCACCTGAAAAAAGGAAAAAGAAGACTGAAACTTTCCCGGAAAAGTGAGGGATATAAATACATTAAATAATTAAAATAGATACATAAGGCTCTTCTTTTTCAATTATATCATTTAAATGCTCCTTCAGACAGATGGAAGTCTGTCCCCATGAAAAATGAAATGTGAGTGAAGTTAAAAAAGGAAAAAAAAGGAAAAGGAACTATTGTAGTACAAAAACCATGGTTCTCCTTTCTTATAAATACAGGAGATGACGGGTGGTTACCTGGTGTGGGTCAGGAGTTAGACCCTCGGGGCTCTTCCAGATTGGTCTAAAGAGGTTGGAGTTCTTGCAACCTAGCACCTTGAGTTTTGCCAGGTTTTCCTGGTGGTTGTCACCTGGGCATCCACTCATTCCATTCTGTTTACATTAATTTCTTGGATCTGCGGTAGGGCTCTTCCAGAGCACTGTGTGTGTGTGTGTGTGTGTGTGTGTGTGTGTGTGTGTGTGGGTCCTTTGGTTTGCAGCACAAATCTTTCCTCTCTGATTTTTAATTTTTTAAAAGAGTCAGACAAGTTATAGTGCAAAAGTGCTATTTCAATGATTTTTATTTTTTTTTTTAAAGGAAAAGAGAAGGTATCTTTTTTATTGTTGTTTCAATATGTCTTGGAATAAAAATAAATCCACTTGATGGAAAAAAACTACAATGTGGCAGCTGATGCTGGGAATTGCAAGAAAATAGTCCAGAACAACAGAAATATCGTTTGGATATTTTAACCCCCCCCAAAAAAAGAATTACAGCAGCAAATATTGCAACCTCCCAATACATTTGCCCCATCTGGAGGAACTCTGAAGCAGTTATACAATACAGTATTTCAGTTCTATTAATAAAAATTTAATGCCTAACATAAAAAAAGATTGTTGCACAAGGAATGGAAAATTCAAGTCAAAAGAACTCACAAACCCAAACTGGTTGGAATGTTTTTGATGACTTATGCTGGCATTAGTGGACATTAGAGCATGACTACTTTTGTCTCTGTAAGGAGGTATCCTATGCCTTTTTATGCCATTGTTTTGCCAGGCTATGGGACAGTGCCTGGGCTTAGCTCTGCCCTTCTTCCACTCTGTCATACTGTTGCCTGCCCCCTTCAAGACGTCTGGATAGCCATACTGGCAGAACTTTACACTCTGTCAGATTCAAATAGGATCTCAGCCAACATCTATACCAGTTTTTAAAAGTTATGGTACTTTGTAAAAATCTGAACTTTTTGAATATTGTACAAAAACCATACAAACTGAATTATACTTGCCTGTACTGTCAAATATATGGTTTTTTTTAAAATTAATATGGCAATAAGAATTCTGTCACTTAATAACTATTTGACTTCATGTTATTTTATTTGCAATGAAGTAGACTAGGTAATTAGTTACAGTATACACTCCGGAGAACACAATGATCTTTTGCAGGGCCCGTATTGATTGTATTTTGCAAAATATAATTGAGTTCTTTTTCTGCAGTATTTCTTTTGCGTACTTTCATTGTTCATTTTATCCCTAGAGGGCAGCATTGGATCAGTTGCTTATGTGAAACCTATGCAGGGGAATTATATGCTTGGTTTGGGAATAGGGGTTTTCTTGCAGGGCTTCTCTGTTCTTCAAAGGCAGGGGTGATTTGAACTGTTCAGAAAGAAGGAAGGGGGAAACAGGGTGGCCGGGGGAAGGAAGAAAGACATGGGAAAAGTATTCATAGGAAAATTATTTTCCAGTATCTCACTGAAATGAATGGAGGCTTTCTTTCATCCCAAGAGGAGTTGTGAAGAGAAGGAGGCACAAATGTAATGGCAATGTCAAACCCAATATGATGAGCTCATATCTTAAACTGGAAAAGTGCCTGTAGTTGTTTTCTTTGCATATATGTCTTTGCCCATTTTCGGCTGCCATTCCAAAAACTGGAGCTTATCCCAGTATCTTTAATGGTTGTGTAGAAGAGGGAAATTTCAGCAGGTGTTGCTTGTTACATGGTTGCACGACAAGAAACAACTGCTGAAATGTCCTCTTCTATACAGTCATGAAAGGTACAGGAGTTCTCTCCAGTTTTTACTCTGACAACCCTAAGTGCACAACCATGTTTGTGCAGTCCAAGTGCTTCTCTGTATGTGCCGGACACTATTAGTCATATACAATGGTAGTCGGTGACCACAGAATCAAAATGTTACCCTCCAGATGATGGAGCAGAGTTGTATATTGTAAGCTGTTGACTGTGCGGGTTACCGGCATTGTTCCTGTCTTGTTTTGAGCTAGAAAAGGCTAGGGATTTAACGGAGAACAAAACTGCCTTGTAACTCTCTACGAGTCGCTTTCAGCCGCATCGCTCACTTACTCTGAATACTGAACTGCACTACATGCTCCAGGCACACAACGAACAATATTTTATCATGCTAGGCTAAAAGATTCAGGCCAGGGTGGCTTAACATGATTCTTTTTTCATAACATGATTCTTTTTTCCTTCAGAGAAATTTCTTATATTTTTCAAGGTGTGAAGGTTTACCCTAATAGAATCAGGATGACAGGGTAATCCCAGGCCCAGATACTGGGTGCAACAAATGATGCCCCCCGTCCACCGAAGTCAAGGGGCATAATACCCAAAGACAAGAATCAGAATTCTGTTGAGGGCTTGATGTCTTTGCAAGTGGACTTATTCTGGGAATATCAGGTTGCAAACCAAGGATTTCCTCTGTTGATAGAAACATGTTGAATTTAGTGCTGTTGCTACCAAAAGAGGGGAAAAAGTATTTTCCTCTTTCTCTTCAGAAAGAGAGAGACATTCTGTTTTGGCAGTTATAGAACTCTATGGTGTGGTAGGTAGCTCTGGCAAGCCCCTTCACAACAGAGAGCTGCTATATTTGCTATGAATTCCCAAAGCAACTACAGCTTCAGCAGCAACCTTAATGACTGCCTATTTTCAGTAGTGACAGTGTGGCTCCTGGTAGCTGGGTGGGGGTTCACTTAGGGAAGTTGCCCACCTTTGTTTTACTGCTGCATTTGCAACTGTTGGCATTCCCACAGCATACCCTCCAACATTTCAGAGAGAAGCCAGGATACTTGTGGCCAAGCAACTTTGAGTGTGATCGAGATGGCAAAAATTATTAATGAGAGACCCTCTCTGAACAAATCTTGCCAAGAAATCCCCATGGTAGGTTCACCTTAGGGTCACCATAAGTTGGAAACAATTTAGAGGCACATAGCAGCAACAACACACACACAAGATAGGAGAGGTTGTAGAAGTTTGCTTTTGCTTGAGCCTATTGGGAAGGGCAAGATTCTCCTCTCTCCTATTTCTATCCCCCCACTGAGTTAACTGAATGCAAACTACATGTGCTGAACTTTGATAGGGGTGGGGGTGGTCACGTTTATTCTTTGTACTCCTGGTTTCTTCCACCACTGTCGTTTGGCCAAGTTTTGTACATTTATGTAGAATGCGTAGAACATGCTTACATCTTACAATTCAGTTTTGCCATCCACTCTCTTTTTGAGTTATGAAAAGAAGTGCATTTTGGAAATCAGCAGGAAGGCGATTTCTCCACCTGGATGTAATAGCAGATGCTTCTTTTGGAGGAATATGCTGAGTTTCAGCTTTTATATATGAGTCACATTTTTTTTCTTACCCTTACCTCAAATGCAGAATTGACTTGACACAAATACAGGATTTCCAAATTGCATGGCTGCCTTAAGCTAGCTGAATTGCACAAACAGGGCGCTGTCAATTTTCTTCCGCACAAAATACTGCACTTCAAGTGCTCAGAAGATTCATTGAGTGAACTGCAGAAATGCAGCCTTAAGAGAAGTTGTTTGGGTGGCAAAGCTGCATTTTTTGCACACAGAAATCTGACAGTGGGGAAAAGCTTTATAGGAGTGTCAATGGACCAAGGGATGACACTTGCCCTGGGCCTGTTTTCCTTCCTGCTGAGTTGGGTGAGGCAGATGGACAGAAACCATCTCTATTCCCCTCAGACTAAATTGCCGGTTTGCATTTCCATTGTTTTCTCACTGTGGTAAAATGTAGAGGGCAATGCTGCAAAACGTATGAACTAACACATAATTAGGAAAGCCATTTTAACCATTCAGTCTGTTTCTCTTTGTCTTGCTAAGTCCATTTTTGTACTACTGAATATTGATATTCTTTGAGCACAATCAAGGAAGTTGATCTGTTGCAGCTCCTCGGGGGACAAGGAAGAGATTTCAGTGAACTTCATTATAATTCGGTGCGTGACGAGAGAAGACTCTGAATTAGTTAGTCTCTGGTTTAGCAGATGGAGTTCAGCCTCCAAGGGGGCACAATTGGCAGAGCTTGTTAAGCAGACAGATATATCCATTTTGGAAAGCAGAGACAGCATTTGATTGCATCCCACAAAAAGGAATAAAGTATATTCACTGCAGATTTCAACTCTCAGCTTTGCATTTTTGCCAAAAGACATGAGGGACAATTTTTTGGCTTTTAAGATTCATACGTGAAATAGATTTTGAGCAATAGCCAGCTGGATTCCCTTCTCGGCTCACCCTGCATCTTCCACACGCCTGGAGATTCTCAGGCAGTAATCATGGAGTGATAACTGGAAGAGATGTGGAATGCAATAATTGTCTTTATCTCCCCACCCTAGGGTATAAAGAGGGTTCACTGTCTTATTTTAATAAGCTTCTCAGGCAAAAAGCAGTTTGGAGAAGTATGAGAGAAGAGGCTTCTGTACTATGAATGAAGCAGATTATTTGCTGTTCTTTCATATTTATATACTAAACTGTTTCACAGAGTGAGACCATGGTTGTATGCTCATTGGGAGGGGTGCAAAATCAATAGCATAGACACTCTAGAGGCAAACACTAAGGTAACAGCAGTAACAAACCGGTTGACAGCATCCCTAGAAATTCTGCCACCATTCACCAGCTAGGATGCTCTTCACTACGACACTCCTGACTTAGTATCATGAAAGACAGCAATCAGCATGTGTCAGTGGCTGTACTGCCTGGTGAGGTCATTCAGTACAGTATACACGCACACACACACACTCTTCCACAAATACAGAAGAAGCTGAACAAGACCATAACACCTCTCCCCCTATATGCTGCAATACTGGTGGAGGTCTAGGGTTGCTATCCCAGGCACCAGAGATGGCAGCATCAAAACATGAGACTGTGGGAGGCCCCCTTGTGATGTCACATGGAGTGGTCCTGATGATGTTCTAAGGGACAGACACTGGTGATGTCACAAAGCACTAAGCATAAACCACAGTCGCACAGAGGATGCAATTTGAATAAAGAACATCATGCATAACAAATGGGAAATATATATATACATACACACTTTTCATGCTCTCAGATTCCTCCCTCTCACCCTGAGGACTGGAGTAGAGGATCAAAGCTTTGAAATTCAGGGCTAGAGCCTGAGACCTGGGAAAACTATGGAGGTCATAGGCCTACATGAACAATGCAGGCATTTCCTACTAATGAGAGCAATGTTTTCAGACAAAGAAATGTCATAATGGTGCAAAGAAAAGTTAGTATTTGTTGGTCTGCAAAGGAAACCACACATTTGTAGGGGAGAGGGAATAAGGCCACTTTCAAAATGAGATGGAAATTTACAGGACTGTGAGCTCAGTGGGAAAGACACTGTAAAGGTTTCAGCCAATTGCTGAGGAGATACGATGATGGTCTTTACAAGTTTTTGCCCATCTTTTGTGGATGGAAGTTCAGGTGGAAAAATTAGAGCGGAAGTAAATGACAATGCAGAAGGTCTGCTTTCCACAGAAGTAGGCAAACAGCAGGGAAACCTATGACTGACCCTTATTATTCATTTTCTCTGGCCAAGACTATGAAATGACCTCATACCTCCCACTCTGGAAAGCTCCCTAGCAATACTGTCTGGTATCAGAGGAAAGGGTATAATGTCAAACTAGAGCTCGGTGGAAAAACTACAGGCTATTTACCCAAAAGTGAGTAGTGAGAGACAGAATGACTAGCACATAGGACAAAAATTTTACTTAGAATATACAGGAGTCTGATACAATTTTAATTGCTGTTACTCTATCATATGGAATTTGGGGTTTGTAGTCTGATGAAATACTTAGAATTCTGTTAAGGAACTCATGCACAGAGCATGAAAAAGGCATCTAATTAAATAATTATATCATCATTTCATTAGGTTTGCTTCCTAATGTGGTTTAACTCCACAGATTTTCTGCTTACCACTGAAGTTAATCATACACTTTAATGAGTTAATTAATCCAAGACATAGGAATTCATAAAGAGAAGGCTCTCTTTATCACTTATTTAGTAAAACAAGAAGAGATGAGGAGGAGGATTAGGACTGGATGTGCTTCTTTGTTGAAAGGCATGTTCAAATGATGCAAGAAAATGATGCAGCTTGGTGTGGCATGGGGGAGCGGAAAGTGGGAGTGTGATTCCTTTGATTAGCAAGAAGCCCTTGGGAAGCCAAGCTCTTTCAGAATGGCAGCCCCTTTAGCCCTGAAGATTTATTATCCCTCCCACTGTAGGCTTGTATGGAAGTTGTTGGTGTCTTCCTAGTTAATAAGGCAGGTGTGCATGTGACTCTTTTCTCCTTTAATTTTTATTGATTTTATTTCCTGGTTTTGTATATTATTATTAGGGGATGAGTTGCAACAACCACCTTTGTGCTCTTTTAATATATTTGTTGTTCATACACTACTAGGCACTTGGATAACAGGTGAATTTTTTTTCTTTATCCTACCCTCTTTCCTTCTGTTTCAGCTTCCTCCTCTCTTCCCCCACCCCATTTTGTCTTCTAATTATCCTCTTGAAAGATATGGTAAAGTTTGAGCCAGCTAAATCCGTGCCTTCCTACCCATGCCCAGAATAATAGAAGGGTGGTTTTTGTAAATACAGTACCTGGTATTTTAAACTGGATATGCCATGGATTGAACATGGGATCTTTGGCTACTTAATACAAAAGGTGCTGTTATCACTGATCTTTGCAAATCATACTTCTTGACTGGAAAATAAGGAGCCAGAGAAGTCACAGTATTTCAGCTGTGCAGGGAAATGTTCTTCATATTTTCAGAAGCAAACAGAACTAAATTTCTGATGAAGAATTCCCCACCCTTGATCCACTGACTGAATCTTTGGTGCGTGCTAGTTATTGCTGCACTTACAATGAATCAGTGTCCTCTAGCTGAAATAAAAACATCATTTCTTACTAATCTTTAACATCATTCATTATTAACCTTTAATAAACAAGAGTGTTTGAATTGTGAGTGAAATATACATATTGGTGGGAGTGGGTGGGTGTGGAAAGAAAGGTAAAATGTGGATCAATGAAAAATTTAGCAGATTGTAAATGTGATCTCATGCTTTAGAACCACCTTTCCATCCTGACATTTCTGGATCTGTTGGATTTTCCATTTCCAGGCAGCAATCATATTATGGGTTTTGTAGGCCTCCTGATGAAAATTCCAGTTCAAGGGAAGGCAATTTTAAAAATAGAAAAGGAGTATGTTTGAAGGAACCAGTAACAAAATATGCCACGAGGGAGCAATGGTGATAGTTTCCTTGTTATTCTCTATAATCCTTTGGCCTGTTCTGAAAATGGACATTCTGATAAAGGAATCAATTAAAGTAAATCAAATGATTTCAAGTATTACTGTTAGTGGCAGCAGATTAATCTCCTCCTTCCTAACATTTAACATTAACAAAATAATTTTAGATTCTCATGTTCTAAACTCTGCTTATGCAGCAACAGTAAATGTAGCCTCATAAGTGGTCGTATTTCTCCTGGCATAGAGAGACCTTACCTGGGTTTGCAGTCAATAGAATCTTCTTGCAATGTGGCTATTATATGTATATATCTAAGTATTTATATTCATATCTACCTATACACACAGGTGCGTGCGCACATATACACAGGAGTACCTCAGTTAACAAACTGGATGTGTTTTTGGGTGTTATTTGTTAGCAGAACATTGGGTACTGAGACATAAAGAACATGGAAAGAACAGGGATAGGTTCTATGTAACAAAAAGGAAAGCAATTCAACACTTTCCAGCAAACATTTATCCAGAACTAACAATCAACTAGGCCAGGTAAACCTTGCATGAGTAAACAAAAACATTCTAAATCTTCTGCAGGCCATTTGAAAGCTTCTTCCAAAATGCACCAGGAATGATCCCCTCCCTTACATTAGCCTCCACTTTTCTTATAATTTCTATTTTGTTGGCCAAACATACATCTTTGCTTTTATAACAAACTGAGGTAGCTGGTGAGGCAGGCTTATTTGCTTTCCCATTTTTTGTCTGTTTTGCTCTTCATACATGTTTAATAAGAGATTCTGGGGACAGCTGCTGTTTACTGTGTGCACTGCAGGCAGGCACCCACAACTACAGAAGGCTAGAGTAGAATCCTGCTCTTTCTCAAGTTTTACTGCATTGTTTACTGCAGACACAGTGCTACAACCTGACGCTGAAAGTTGGGGTTCTCTAGCATTTCATCACTGTCCTGCCGGTACCAATGCTGCCAAAATAATTTCCAGATAGACCAGGAGTGGAGCAACTGTGGAGGTCTAGGAGGTTGTGTTAACTGCTCAGGAGAGCTTCTGCAGGGTCAGAGGTCCATCATCCCCCACTGTATGGACTGAAGTGCTTTGCAGCACCATTTTGCTTTGCAATTGATCCTCTCTAATACAGAAGATGAGAGCCAGCATAGTGTAGTGGTTTGAGTGTTCAGCTAGGCCCCTGGAGACCAGAGTTTCAATCCCTGCTTGGCCATGGAAACCCACTGAGTGACCTTGGGCAAGTCGTATCTCAGCCTCAGAAGGAGGCAAAGCAACACTCCCCACCCCCATGATTGGTTTGCCTTAGGGTCACCATAACCCAGAAGTGAGTTGAATGCACACAACAGCAATGCAGAGAATGGATTGCAGAGGGCAGAATTTTTCTGTTGGGCTATTATTGTTTTTAAAAAGCAGTCTTACTATTTGTCATCAATCCTTTGATTAAATAGGCTTGGTCCCACAAAAAACATGCCACAGTAAACTGGTGTTTCCTTAAGGCACCACTGTAATTTTATTGCTGTTCCTGTAGTGTTGAATGTAAAAATAAATGTAAAAAATTCAAGATCTAGCATGAGCCCAAAATTCTGCTGCATTAAGCTCTTTTTTCATATTTTTACAGGATTTCCTCCCTCTCTTTCAACTCACGCTAAGCCCTTTTCATACCCCATTTTGATTGCACTCCTCAGAGTACTTATTCCACAATAGCTGCATTGAAATCACATTGAGGTCGGGGGATTACTTTGCTGTCAATTGGATTCAGTAGGGGATTAACAGTCTCAGCTTGTTCTTGGAGCAGATGTCCTGGTCTTTGTGGGGCAGGGGCAGGGAATTTTTTTTCTCTGTTTTTGCAGTGATGGGTTCTACTGTGGTCCTTCTGATAAATGTCAGATCTGAGTTTGGATCCCTGCTGAATCTCAACATCTCTGGGTGGGTTTGGTCCAGCCACAATTCTTGTTGACAGGGGCCATTTCTGCCCTACACTGTTCTAGCTATTATTCCACTTTCAATATCCTGTTGAATTCTGGGACTTGTAGTTTACTGAGGCCAAAGAGCTCTCTGGCTGAGAATTCTAAATGCCTCTTTCTAAACTGCAAACCCCAGGATTCCACAAGATGTTGAAAGTGGAACAATAGCACTGTAACAGTGCAGTGCGGAAAGGCCCACGTATACACTACCTGTATAATAGAAATTGTAATAGGGATTTAATGTAAGGTAGGTGTCTTCCTGATTTATCAGGTAACTTCCATCAGCCCCAGCCAGCAGCTTGCTGTGTGTGTTTGTTTTTAAAATTGTAGTCCATATTACACCTGCCACATGATCACATTAGTGGAACAAGTGGAAGTGTGGAAGCTGGGTTGAAAAAGGCAATATTCTGCTCAGTCTTCTGCAATCTGCATAGGAGAATCAACTGATCGGGCTGGTTGTTGAAAAATGCTAAAAATTATTAGTCTTAATAATGGGAGGTAGAGGTAAAAAAACAGACTAATAATAAATGACTTAGAAATAGAGTTCCCTCTGGCAGTATCTCTTAATAATACTTTATCCATTTTATATTGTAGAGGGTAATTGCTAGCCTCTTATTAAAATAGCCTTTGATATTTAGCCTTAGGGAGTGACAGATACTTCTGAAGTCAGCCATGTCAAAATTTAATCATTAGATGTGCTGCACATGGAAATGTAGTCAGTTGGTCCATGCATTCGCGTTCAGAATTAAAATCTTTCAAATTGCAGATCTTGGGGAGCTGGGTGGATAGAGCTGCTCTAAAACTGAGAACTCCAGGGGATATTAAGAAGCCTGCAGGGTGATTTATAAGCCAGCATAGTTAGATAAAATACTATTAACTATGGTACAGAATCCATATTTAAACCATAAAAACATGAAATATTCATTTATTATGCAATGAAAGAATAAAAGAGCAGATGAAACAGGAGAGTCTTAACCATGATAGGCTACAGGGAGCACAAAACTCCCTTTTTGCAACAGCTCCATGGACTATTGGCCTGTTTCCAGCCACAATTCAAAATGCTGAAGACCTACAACGCCCCATCTGGTTCAGCTCCAGGTTTTGAAGGACTGTATTCTACCACATGAGCCTCCCCATGTTTTGAGATCTTTTGGATAGCTCCTTCTTTCTGTCACACGTACATCCAATGGAAACACAGGAGAACCTTCTCAGGGGTTGGTTCTAGACTTTGGAACTCCTTTCCTAGAAAGATTAGACAGGCTCCTTCCTTCTTATCTTCCCATAGCAAGTGGAGACTTCTTTTGTTTCAACAGGCCTTCGATGGCTGACTGCTCAGGAAGAAAGGGCCTTTCGGTATACTGTACAGTATACAATAATCCGCTGTGTTGTTTGTGGTTTTTTAATGGACATGTTTTTAATTGCTTTTAACTCTGTTTAAAGATTAATTATATTTTTAACTTTTGTATGGTGTGATTTTTTAAGAACTGTATCTATTTAACTTTTGAAAGCCTCCTTGATGTCTGGAATGAAAACAAAGCAGGATGCACATATAACAACAACAAGAACAATGCAGGTAAAAGACATTTTAAAAGCATTTTAAATTAAATTAAAAGCAAGAGAACTGGATGGACTTTGCTGGGTTCCAGAAGAAGGGTGGTGGCACCAAGTCATGGGGGAGAGTTCTCCTGGTAGTAAAAAGGCAAAGTGTGCAATATCTTAAAGTGGGGTGGGTTCGTATAGAAGGCTAGTGGTACACATTAGCCTCCTTGAGACTTTGGAGTCCCATACCTCCACCCTCTGCAATACATTTTGCTCCTAATGACCCCAAACGCCTTCTAGGGGCCATGGATGGCATTTTTTGCCAAGTTTTTAGGGCTCCTTTGGGCCATTTTTGAACAACAGGAAGTGAGCAGAAGTTGCTTCCAGTTCATTTCCTGTTTTAAAAAAAGCTCTCTTGGGTTTAAATTGACCTCAAAGAACAAACATAGCAAAAATGTCCCCTGTACTCTGGAGAGCCTTTTGGAGCAAAAAACTTCTTTTGAAAAAAAAATTGTTTGTATTCAAGCCCTTGGGGGGCCCTAGGGTTCACAAACATGTCCCGGGGCCACATGTGTCCTGTGGGCTGCACTTTGCCACCCAGTCTTAAGGAGTAGTAAACACATTGCCTTCACCAGAGGTAAGTGATGCCATTATCTGTCAGGTATATGTGGTCACAGCAGATAGACAAAGAGATAAACATGTAGACAGTGGGTCAAACAGCAGTAAAATGCAAATAAATGATAGAATGAATGAATGAATGGATGGATGATAGGTCTATGTTAAATTTAGCATATGCAAAGTGACCATGCCAAACAGCTTGAACTGGTAGTAATACAGTTGCATTCTGGCATTGCTGAGTTAATTCACACCAGGAAATAGATTGTTGTTCATTTCAGGCACAAAGAGAAAGAATCAAACATCTTGATAGTCCCAATATAGCATTTTTACATAGGAGTTTTTGATGGCAAGGATATCCGAAGTAGTTTATTTGAAAATGATTCACAGTTATTTAACATGTTCAGAAGGCAGAAGAAACCACTGTTTTAGATACCCTATTTCCAAGCCATTTAATCTTTAAATCAGAGAGAGGTGAACATAAGCTTTTCAAGGTGGCATTGTACTATATTTCCCATCATACTTCCCCACTGGCTAAGCTGGCTAGGGTTGATGGGAACTGTTGCTAAATAATATCTGGAAGACTACCTGGATTCCTCACTCTTGCCTCAAAAGTCAAAACCAGAATTTAGAACTGAGACAAGAAACAATCTGAAAGCCAGATCAGAAATTACATGATTGTGCAGATTATTGGCAGTCAATAATGTGAAGGTTTCATTCTCCAGGGAATCATATATTTATTAACTTTATATGTTGCTTCCCATTGAATAAACAGTTTTGAAGTGACTTACACAAAGGATAACAGAAATCCACAATCTATATAACTAAAGAAACAAAGGCTGGTTACAAGTTACTTTTATGGGCGTTATGTGGGTCAGAATTTTGTTCCAACCATGCAACAAAAAATCCTCCCCAAAAATTATCTTCTAAGTAAAGCAGCCCCTCCTAAACATGGCCCTTTCTGTATTGTTGGAGAGTGCAGTGATGAACTGGGAAGTGTCCATCTATTTTTGTGTATCTGGATGTGTTGCAAGAACATGCAAGGGGCACTAGAAATCTCTGCAGATGCCTGTGGCAGCACATCTAGCTGAAGGGAAATAACTGGCTGCATCCGTGCTCATTCCCCCTTGCCTTCAACATGGAAATGGCTGTATCAGGATGGTTAGGCTGCTTACAAGTTGAATTTTGCTGGAGATGTAGCTATGGAGACATAGTTATGTGATATACAGGTGCAGATTCCTGATGCAGATCTTGGCCTACATCAGCAGTACAAACATAATCTGTAAGTAATATAATTATAAAGCATTTCCTCACAACACGCATATAAAATGCAAATTCTCTCATCACTATGCAGAATGACCCCCCAAAAACCTCAATCCACACCCATTAGGCTGTCACTAAAGTCCAAAAGCCTGGGAACCTGAACATATCTTTCGCCACTTCTGCACTAGACTGTTAATAGCGCTATGATTCCACTTTAAACATCCTATGGAATCCTGGGGTTTGCAGTTTCGGGAGGGGTCAGGCCGCCCCTCCCGAAACTGCAAACCCCAGGATTCCACAGGATGTTGAAAGTGGAATCATAGCGCTATTAACAGTCTAGTGCGGAAATGGCCCTTGTCTGGTGCAGAAAGTATGACAGTGTCAGTGCAAAATAAACTTTCTTGGAGAAGAGTCCTCCATAAATATGTGTGTGTGTGTATATATATCTTCAAGTCACCTGTTGACTTATCATGACCCCATGAATTCTTCATAGGGCTTTCTTAGGCAAGGAATACTCAGAGATGGTTTTGCCAGTTTCTTCCTCCGAAATATCACCTACAGCACCTGTATTTGCTGGTGGTCTCCCATCTGAGTACTAACCCATGCTGACCTTGCTTAGCTTCCAAGATTAGACAGGATCTAGTGTCTTTAGGGTACTAAGGCCCTTATAAATGTAAGCAAAGGCCTAAATATCCTAAAGCATAATAAATGCTATAGGAAAAGCCCATTCCTAACAGCCAGCCCTGACTGTCTTTTGGAGAATTACACAGAAAAGGATCTCTGAGGTCCACCCCAGAGTCCATGGAGGTGCATATGGAGTGAGGTACTCCCTGAAGTACTTGTGCCGACCAACTTGTGCAGGGCTACATTTGCTAAAACCAGAACATTTCATTTAGCTTGGAAACAAATTAGCAAGCAATTCAGGTGAGTCAGGACATGACCGCTTTTATGTTCACTTCATCCTGCTCAGTAGTGGCATACCTAGCATATTTGATACCTGATGCAGATAATTGTTTAACATTCCCTCCTGTCTATAACAAAATTGTAATAATCATGAAAGAGATCCAGTGGTATAGTGGTTTGAATATTGGACTAGACTCTGAGAGACCATGGTTTGAATCCCCATTTGGCCATAAAAACCCACTGGATGGTCTTGGGCAAGTCACACTCTCTCAGCCTCAGAGAAATGCAATGGCAACCCCCCACCAGAATAAATCTTGCCAGGAAAACCCTGTGATAGGTTCACCTTAGGGTGACTGTAAGTTAGAAGGGATACAATAACAATAATCAGTAAATGAATGAAAAATAATAATGGCCAGAAAAAAAAAACAAAGAAAAATGTAAAATGAGGGAATACTTTGTTGAAGTAACCTGGTATCCTCTCTCATTTTTAAAGACAAAATCTCTCTCTCTTTCCCACACACAGTGTACATACACTGCTTCTAGTTTACAACTGCTTGCTGTCTTTCTGTGGGGCACCTGAATTTATGAGGCCTATCACTGCCCAGATGTATTTCTCAACTTTGTGCACATGAAAACTTCCACCCTTCTCCCAATCTCCTAACGAGGAAAGGGACCAAAAATGGGTGCTTGGCCTCTGGGAGCCACCTGGACTGGGATGCAGGTAAGATCTGGCTTACTTACCAATCAGCCTGCTGCTGCCACTGCTACTCCTAGCAGGAAATGTCACCACCGTTGCAGCTTGATTACTAGCTAGATTGCAGCTCGACTACCAGCCAAAGCTGACAGAAAGCACTCCGTGCCATAAAGGCCACCTGCACTCCAACAACAATGATGGAAGCTTTTCCATGAATCTCCTGAACAGTAGTGGCAGGAAAAAGAAAAAAGTGAACATGAATAGACTTTGGGAAACATGATCATAGAATCATAGAATCATAGAAATGTAGAGTTGGAAGAGACCACAGGGGCCATCCAGTCCAACCCCCTGCCATGCAGGAACACCCTCAAAGCACTCCCGACAGATGGCCATCTAGCCTCTGCTTAAAAACCTCCAAGGAAGGAGACTCCACTACACTCCGTGGCAGCACATTCCACTGCCGGACAGCCCTGACAGTCAGGAAGTTCTTCCTGAGGTTCAGGTGGAATCTCCTTTCCTGCAGTTTGAATCCATTGCTCCTTGTCCTGGTCTCTGGAGCAGCAGAAAACAAGCCCTCTCCTTCCTCTACATGGCATCCCTTCAAATATTTAAACATGGCTATCATGTCCCCTCTTAACCTTCTCTTCTGCAGACTAAACATACCCAGCTCTCTAAGTCTATCCTCATAGGGCACGGCTTCCAGGCCTCTCACCATTTTGGTCGCCTTCCTTTGGACTTGCTCCAGCTTGACCAGGTCCTTCTTGAATTGGGGTGGCCAGAACTGGACACAGTATTCAAGATGAGGTCTAATCAAAGCAGAGTAGAGTGGTACCAGTACCTCCCTCGATCTAGACACCATACTCCTATTGATGCAGCCGAGAATTGCACTGGCTTTCTTGGCTGCTGTATCACATTGCTGACTCATGTTCAGCTTGTGGTCTATGAGGACTCCTAGATCCCTTTCACATGTACTGCTATCCAGCCACGTGTCCCACGTCCTATATTTCTGTATTCCATTTTTTCTACCTAGGTGTAGGACCTTGCACTTCTCTCTGTTGAATTTCATTTTGTTAGCCTTGGCCCAGCTCTCCAATCTATCCAGGTCATTTTGAATTTTGATCCTGTCCTCTGGCGTATTAGCAACCCCTCCCAATTTGGTGTCATCTGCAAATTTGATGAGCATGCCCTCTATTCCTTCATCCAAGTCGTTGATAAAGATATTGAACAGCACTGGGCCCAGGACAGAATCCTGTGGCACCCCACTAGTCACTTCTCTCCAGGATGAAAAGCAGCCCTTCGTGATCACCCTTTGGGTTCAGTTGGTCAACCAATTACAAATCCATCTAACAGTAGCCCTGTCCAGCCCACATTTTACCAGCTTCATTGCAAGAATGTCATGGGGAACTTTGTCAAAGGCCTTACTGAAATCGAGATATGCTACATCCACAGCATTCTCTTCATCTATCAAGCTAGTAACTCTATCATAAAAAGAGATAAGATTAGTCTGGCATGACTTATTTTTGAGAAATCCATGTTGACTTCTTGTGATTACCGCGTTGCTTTCTAAGTGATTAGAACCAGACTGCTTAATGATCTGCTCCAGGATCTTTCCGGGTACTGATGTCAGGCTGACTGGGCGATAAATTATTTGGGTCCTCTTTTTTCCCTTCTTGAAGATGGAGATAACATTTGCTCTCTTCCAGTCTGCTGGAACTTCTCCTGTCCTCCAAGATTTCTCAGAGATTATAGCAAGCGGTTCCGAAATGACCTCTGCCAGCTCTTTTAATATCCTAGGATGCAATTCATCTGGCCCTGGAGACTTGAATTCATCCAGTATGGCCAGGTAATCCTGTACCACCGCTCTACCTATTACATGCCTTATTTTCCCTGCTTCCTCACCTGCTCCCCAGCTGCCAGCTTGAGTGCTTGTATCCTTCTGGGAAAAAATTGAGGCAAAGAAGGTGTTAAGTAGTTCTGCCTTTTCTCTTCCCCCTATGAGTAATTCGCCATCTTCTCTGCGCAGCGGCCCTATGTCTCCTTCTTTTTCCTTTTGCTGCGGACGTATTTAAAAAAGCCCTTTTTATTGTTTTTAATGTCTCTGGCCAGCCTAAGTTTGTTCTGTGCTTTAGCCTTTCTGACCTCCTCCCTACATCTCCGGGCTACTTGCTTAAATTCTTCTTTGGTGGTTTCCCCCTTCTTCCATTTCCTGTACATGTTTCTCTTAACACTGAGCTCAGCTGAGAATTCTTTAGTCAACCATTCTGGTTTCTTCAGACGCCTTCCATTTTTCCTCCTTGTTGGCACAGTTTTAGACTGTGCCTTCAGTATCTCCCTTTTTAAAGGGAACTCCCATACCTCCTGAACTCCTTTCCCTTTCACTATTCTTGACCACGGAATTCCAGCCAGCAGCTCCCTAAGTCTACAGGAGTCCGCTTTTTTAAAATCTAAGATGAGTGTCTGGCTACACTTATCTTCTCCTTCCCACTGAATGCCAAATTCCAATAGGGCATGGTCACTCCCCCCTAAAGATCCAACCACTTCTACCTCATTAACAAGGTCATCCCTGTTGGTCAGGATCAGATCTAGAATATTTGATCCCCTTGTAGGAAAATTCAGAGCTTGGTGCTAGACTAAATTGTCCTTTCTTTGGCTTGATCCGTCCTCCAGGGTTCTTTGTGTGTTTTCATTGCTAGGATTTGCCTTCTGCCATGGTCCTATTAGCTTGGAAAGGGCAGTGGGCTCCAGAGCTTGGAAATGCATTTCTTGTATCTGAAAATATTTCAATAAAAAAAAAAGGAAATTCGCTTTTTAGACTATCACTCCTAGAACCTCTCACTCACTAACATCACTACTCACTATACTAGATGGGACTTCTGGGAGGTTTTGTCCAAAAGAATAATATTTCCCAAGCTCTGAATTTTCCTACTCTTGCTGTCCTGTAATACTTCCTATGCTGAACATCAGACTGACATTTTTGTGATAACACTGATGACATCTGCTAGAGCAAGATGTGTTAATGGGAAACCGTGATGAAAGATACAGTCATTGTATTCTTACCCAGTTGGAGTTGGACTGATGTGGTTTTAATGATGCATATGGCAATACTTTGGCCTTGTACCACCACTTCATTTTTAAAAGTGAGATCTGAACATTATAATGATATATGCAATTTAAATATCAGGCAGATGGAATATTATGAAATACAAAGAATGAGGAAAATTCTATCTTTCTCTCTTTTAGACCATTTCTAGTGCTGTGTGCTAATGCAGAAGATTTAAGGCCCACCTATACACTTGACAGCTCACCATTGGTTGGTACATTTTTTGTTCTGGGAAGACCACAGGGTTGAAGAAACCCATTTTTTTTCTATAGCCAAAGAAGCATGTAACAACAAGACAGAGCAAAAGAGTACAATTCCATGGGTGGAACCCAAACCCTTCTATGCCCACATATAACTGCAGAACAGAAGAGAAAATATGGCATATGCCTAGGTAGGAGTGAGGGAATATGATTTATAATGCATATGCATACATGAGAATGTTTCCACTGAAGAATGAAAAAAATAAGTAGTATATTTAATTAAGTGAAACACACATAATCTGACACTGCACTGAACACATGCCAATTAAATTTGCAGTGTGGGCCAAATGCTCCAGGCTGCTAGAAACATTTCATTCTGGTACTTTAAAAGCTTGCTTCCTTTGGAAGAAGCAAATAGCCATACCAAGAAGAGACATGAAAGGCAAAATTGTAAGCTAACTTTACAGTTGCCCCAAGCATTTCTGGCAACTTAAGTGAAATTGGTTATTTTACTGCTGTGAAAGGTACCAATCACAGAAATCTTCTCTAACACCAAAACGAGCAGAAAATCCTACACATACATATCCGAATTTTCCGAAGGGATGTTCAAGGAAAGAACAGCAAACCACAGTGAACTATGTAATATTCTCACTGTTTCACTACTGAATTGCAACAGTATTTTACAGAGGTAAGGGATCTCAGATAATATGAACAGATGGAATCCAGTCCTGTGTGTGTTTACTCAGTTAACATCATTGAATTAACTACTAATACCATGTAAAAGGGGAACCAATGTAGTGCAGTGGTTTAAGTCATGGACTAGGACTCTTGAGAAACCAAAGTTAATATCTCTGGTCAACCATGAAACCCACTATGGGTGACCTTGGGCAAGTCACACTCTCTCAGCCTAATAGCAAATCTTCTTTGAATAATTCTTGCTAAGAAAACCTTAGTATAGAGTTGCCATTAAATCAGGGTTGATTTGAAGGAACGTAACAGCAAATCATGTAAAAGCAGGCATGCAATCATACCCCTTAATGTTTTCAGAGCTGAATATTTTTTTTACAACAACAAAAAATGATGGTTGAATGAGGAAAACTGGGAAACGTATGAAACAATTGGATTAAATAGTCATGTGGAAGGTGTTATATGTATATAACAATGACACATTTTATTTCAAATGTAAAACCAGACTCTGAGAAGCAAGCTAAGTGGGAAGATTCCTGGAGGAACTACCGAAGTCACAATCCACTGATGGAAACTGTTGCTCTATTTGTTACCAATTATATTCTTTTTGCTCTTATTATTAAAAACAATATTACTGTGATACCTTAAGTAGACTCGTTAAAACAGGTCTCTTTACCAATCTCTACCATCATATTTCTCCCTGTCTTTTGTTCCCTTAACCTGCATGTTTTCTCTGATCCACTGATTTTTCCTTCTGTGAGTTTTCCAACATTCTTTCTTCACTCTGCCTACATCTGTATAGAGAGGAGAGGAGAGGAGGTCCTTTTGGATAAAATACTGCCAGGTCTGCTTTCTCCTGTAATAATACTAATTGTAGAAAACACTGCTTAGAGCTACAATTGGTTTCTGCTCTTTCTGCTTTTTACAAATGTTTCTGATCACAGGTTTTTAGTTTGGTCTTTCAGATTATCTTTAGCAGTGTTATTGTTTTTAATGCTTTCAGTTATAATTTTCAATGTTTTGATGATGCTGTTGCTACTGTTGTTGTTGACCTGTACAACACCCAAGTGGTTTTAGCAGAAAGGCAGGATAAAAATACAAAACAACAACAACAACAGCAACACAGAGAATCCCATTTCCTCTTTGTTTCCCTTCCAAGTTTGCATAAGAAAAGGCATAAGAATGAAGGAAAGCATCTGTTCTGATGAGCAAGAACGTTTGGAGGTGAAGATATATAGACTAGTTTCCATAGGAGCCTAGCCTTGTTGAGCATAGTAGCATTTCTGCTATAACTACCTGAGCTTCTTCTAAGCCTTCACTCTAACCTTGAAAAATCAGTGGTTTCTGATAAGTTGCAACTGGTCCGGCCAAACGTCTCATTTACAGATTTTACTTTTATTTGAGCCTGGATACTGCCCCAAGCAATCACTCCTGAAAGAATAAGTAGTGCACCACTATTATTATAATTATAATTATTATTATATTTTTCATTTCCAAGGTAGCAGAGTTACAGAGCACTAGCGAAATCAGGCTGGGGTGATAGTGGTATCTACTACTCCTGAGTGTGTGGTCTCATATGAAGTAATTTAAGATGGCTTAGTAGCTGTGCTGGGAATGAAATGTCTTTTGAAGTCCTGAACTGTACCAAAAATTCTATGGATAAAAGGCTATATCTGAAGGTCAGCCAATCATCTGGTGAAGCCCTGTCTCACTATCCCCATGCCTATCAAAATAAGATAAAGTGGCCTTTCACGTCAATGAGCTTGGCTCTCCTCAGAGCTGTGGTTAGCAATGCATCAGTGCTGCTTGTTTTGCTGAAAACACACTTGGCTTCTCAAATCATACCTTGCTCTGGAATTTTGTACTCCTATAGAAAAGCGGTTATAGAGTAAGATGAAGACACCAAGCTATGAATCAAAAAATTCCCAAACAAAACTTGCACCATAATATTCAGTTCAAATGACACTGATGCCAGGAACCCACTTTCTCAGCCCCCAATCTTGTCATGTGAGGCTAACCATACAAACCATACTAACCTACCTTGGAGATGTGTGGTAAACAGATACTATTATTTTTAGCATTTATGGCCGCCTCCTCTTCTGGTAATGTTACAATGCTGTGGCTATTGTCTTGTTACCCTGATTTCTGGGGTCCCTTGGGGGACATGTCACTGTGCTCCATGTGATGGGGAATGGGAACTAGCCAGAGCACGAGCAATAGCAATGTGAAAGGCAGGGTAACCTAGCGGGGTCTTTCTACCCAGTTTTTATGGGGTCAGGCCAAGCCAAAAACCAAACAAGAATGTCCAATAAATTTTATTGAATGCAAGTCTCACACACCAATGCAATCACGCACACGCACCCAAGAGCTATTAAGAAACAAAAGAGAGGAAATTGGATAGGAGAGTATTGGAGGGGTACAGTTGGGGTAATACTGCACCTTTTCCTGAAGTCCTGGGTCCAGGAAGGCAGCAGAGAAATGGGGCTCAGCAGGGATAGGGCTGAGGGGATCACTCAACAGACGGAGCAACGGTCTGCTGGAGTGACCGGGAGTGATCCAAAAAGTGGGACTATTTGTAGGGAGAAAAATACCTGGTGGACTCATCCTTTCCTGGGGAGAACAGGTGTTGGAGCAATAACGAAGCTCCACCATGGTAATTTCCTTTGCGTGATGGGATTGCAAGGTATTGCCAAAGTCTCAGGATCTTTGGCTGTGTTAGTTTGTGGTGTGACTTCATGTAAATGGTCCTCGCCTGATGAAATATTTGCTCAACTTGGGTAAGAGACGCTAATCCCCTCAAGCTGGCTTCTCAGGGGCTGAGGACCCTTTGTTTATTGTGGGTTTACACATCTTGAAGTCTCCTAGGGCTACGTGACTGGGGATTTTGCTGGCCTGACTGGTTTTTGATTCTTTGACCATTGCTGCCTACATGCCCATCTGGGTGACCTCTCAGGCACATTCAATCATATTTTAATATCAAAATTGTAGACCCTGGGACAGGGTTTTCCAGTGAGATAACAGTCTGTCAAGTATTAATATTTGTGTTGCCACAGTACACCAGCTCCTATCATGGAACATATCATAGGGTTTTCTGGAGCTGAAAGTGTATGATGTGCCCAAGGTCACACAGTGGGTTTCCATGGCTGAGTAGAAATTGAACCCTGGTTTCCAAGGTCATAGTCCAATGTGCAAACCAATACCCTCATCTTTGCAGCCCTTCCTTTTATCATAGATTGACCCTGTCCTCTTTTACTTCAGGACTGAAAAAGCTTCTGTCTAGTACAGTGGTTCTCAACCTGTGGGTCCCCAGATGTTTGTGGACTTCAGCTCCCAGAAGCCCTGAGCATTGACCATAGTGGCTGGGGCTTCTGGGAGCTGAAGTCCACGAACATCTGGGGACCCACAGGTTGAGAACCACTGGTCTAGTAGATCTTATATCTCAACAACAGCTATTCAAGTGCTGACTGCCAGGAGAATACATGTACAGGAAGCAACCTTGCATCTATGAGGATAATTGGTCCACCTACCTCAGCATTGCTTTACTCTGATTGGCAGTAGCCCTCTAAGGTTCTGGAGACTCTTTCCTGGTCATGCCTCCTAACTGGTCCTGGAACCTTTTGCCTGAAAAATATGTGCCTTACCACTGCTTGACAGGCCTTCCCTTGATGTGAGGCAAACAAATACTAGCAGCACTTTGCTGTGTATTTTTATTACAGTGGCTATGTCTGCATTACTAGGATACATACACAGCTTTGCAACAGTGGGCAAAGTATGGTCCTCCAATCATTTTTTGACTGCAACTCTCAGCATACTTGGCTATGTATGTAGTCTTGCAGTCCCACCACCTCAGGGTGAGAGATCCTTTAGTCTCCCAGTTCTGTCCTGGAACTCTTTTTCTTTTCTTCTGCTCTTCCACTTCTCTCCTGCATTTCTTTCTGCTTTTTAAAAACTCGTCAGTACTCATGAGATCTTGGCCTCTCCTTCCTTGTGCCCAGGCTGTAGCATCCTTCTCTCTCTCTACCCAAGATCTCTGCAGAATCAATTAACACTGCAGCTACCTATATATCCCAAGTCTACCTGCAGTTTCATCTCTACCAAAACTGAGCGGCCCCCTTTTCGTTTGCTATTTTTTCCCTCTTCCTCTATCCTGGCCCTGATTCAGTATTTCCTTCAGTTCACTCATGCCCCCCACGTCCCCCCAACTACCAAGCCCTAGGACTCTCAGTCTGTCCTAATTGTTCAGTCTTTGGATGCTCTGCAGAGGGAAACAGTATATGGTTTTTCCTAGAGGCTCTGTGGAAGAATGAATATTCCACACATGTTGTCAGTGTCGGTGGCAGGGCGGGGCCGGGCAGGCTAGGGTGGTCTCAGGCCGAGGCTAGCCTCGGAATTCCAGCCAGCAGTGCAGCAAACAAAAGCAGACCTTGCAGCAGGCAAACGAAGTAACAAAAGGAAGGGGTTTCCTCACCCTGGCAACGAAGAGGCAGCTGGCTGGCAGTTCCTCCGGACGGAGCTTCGGCAGGCACAGGTCCCGGGACAGACCGACGGCGCAGGAATCCCGACGGTTGTTGCCCCGTGCCGGACTTGTCCTCCTTCTGGCCTTAAATGGGCCCCTGGATCGGCGCCGACCAATCCTGCCACCCTCACGCAGCTGCAGGTCCTCTGCCTGCCTCACAGCTGCGCGTGATCAGCCAGCTGTGAGCTCGCCGCCCGACGCTCCAGTAGCCGACGGGAGCGTCGGGCGGCCTCCTTGGCCTGCCGTCGCTGTCGCCACGTGGGAGGGGGCCCGATGGCCTCCTCCCCGGCGGTAAGGCCCTCGGCGGCGTCCGGGCGTTCCCCCTCGGCAACGGAAGGTCCTGCAGCCCCTTCCGTGGCGGCGAGATCTGCTGTGGTGCCTGGGCGGCCGTCCTCTGCGGCGGGCGGCTCCGTGACCTCCTCCTCGGCGGCGGGACTCGTGCTGACATCCGGGCGGCTGTCTGCCGCAGCGGTAGGTTCCGCGACCTCCCCCCTGGTGGTGGGACCTGCGGGGACGGCCAGGCGACCGTCCCCGGCGGTGGATTGTTCTGCGGCCCCCTCCGCGGTGGCGGAGCCCCTGTTGGCAGCCGGCTGGCCGTTCTTGGCGCGGGAGGCCTCTGCCGCGACTCGCGAGGAGGCCAGCGTGCCCTCGGCCTCGGGCGCCATCTCCGCGGCGGCCTCCGAGGCTCCGGCAGGGCCGGAGACCCCGACAGTCAGCTTCATTTCAAGGGCAGGTTAAGGACCAAAATACAATAATTGAAGATGGTCTAAGAACGGTACTGCAGGCAGTAAACAGGTTAAAATTCATTGATGAATTTAAAAAAAAATCCCAAGATGTACACCCCCATGGCTCCCATGTACCCCATGTCACATTTGATGCGTCTAGTTCAGTGGTTCTCAACCTGTGGGTCCCCAGATGTTCATGGACTTCAGCTCCCAGAAGCCCTGAGCATTGACCATAGTGGCTGGGGCTTCTGGGAGCTGAAGTCCACAAACATCTGGGGACCCACAGGTTGAGAACCACTGGTCTAGTTGTATGATCTTGGAGCTATGGTACAGGGGATGTGAAATACACCCACATTTTCTTTTATTATTCTAGATTTAAGACTAGCAAAATGCCTAGTTTCTCACAGGTTGGAAGAATCCTAAGTCTAATGCCCTGTAGTCTTCAAGCAGTTACACAGCCACTGTGTAGATACTGTGTCTGCTCTGTCTGAGTGAAATAACGGCTGGTGGTTGTCGTGTGCCTTCAAGTTATTTCTGACTTATGGTGACCCAAAGACAAACCTACCATGGATTTTTCTGGGGCTGAGAGTGTGTGACATGCTCAAGTGGGTTTCCATGGCCGACCAGGCAACTGAACTCTTGTTTCCAGGATCAGATTCCAATGCTTAAACCACTACACCACACTGGTTCTCATGGCTGGTAGCACCTCCAAAATGCGTCTTGTCATTATGCATCCCTACAGTCCTTTGGGCAAGACTGCCCACTCCATGCCCATGATGGAAGGCTGCTTCAGGATCAGGGAGAAAGAACAGCCATTTAACTCAATCCCTGAGACTTCCTCCTCCCTTGCTTCAAACATACCGCATTTGTTGGCATATAAAACACACCAGCATATAAGACTGATCCCATTTATATGCTGGCAAATACTATTTGCTAATGTATAAGATTCAATGGCATATAAGACGCACCCCATTTTCAAACAGTATTTTTCAGGAAAAAAAGAGTCTTATACTCCAGCAAATCCGGTAAATCTGTATGTTCTTGGAGAAAGCCAGCACATTGTTGTTGTTGTGCGCCTTCAAGTGGTTTTGAAGTTACAGGGACCTTAAGGTGACCCTATCATTAGGTTTTCTTGTCAGAATTTGTTTCAGAGTTTTGCCCTTGCCTTCCTCTGTGGCTGAGAGAGGGTGACTTGCCCAAGGTCACCTGGTGGGTTTCCATGGGTGATAGATTTGAACCCTGGTCTCTGAAGTCATAGTCAAAAACACTCAAACCACTACACCATACCTTGCAGGCTTCAAACTCTAAGATAGGATAGCTCAGCCTCTGGTGGAAGAAATGTTGGAGGGCAAGTCCCCCCAACATCCTGGGGCCGATGGAGTCGAGAGTCAACTAGGGACAAAGAATCCATAAATAATTATATATAGGAAAAAAGCATCTTTTGATTCTGTCAAAAGCACACTTTCCAACGTCAACCAACGGTTCAGGACGGCCTCAGTTAAAGCGGATTTCCGCACTGCACTCTTATAGCGCGATTATTCCACTTTCAACATCCTATGAAATCCTGGGGTTTCATAGGATGTTGAAAGTGGAATAATCGCGCTATAAGAGTGCAGTGCGGAAATGGCCCAATTCTGCCCTATAACGGCTCAGAAGCGAGAGAAACCCGAAACGGGGACGAGCGCCCAGTCAGAACACACACGCCCTGGGCTTGCGGTGAAAAGCTCAGCCCGGGCCGGGGGCGGCCGGCGCCCCGTGGGTACTGCCACGCGGACCCTCGCCTCAGGGCGCGCTGGCTGGGGAGAGGGGGCTCGCGCTCTTCAAACTGCTGCGCGAGCAGGCGGCGGCGGCCAAGTTCCCCCCATGAATTCTTCCCGCAGCGCCGAGCTCCCCAAGGCGGTCGTTGGCCGATCCTTCCCGCCTGTGGCACAGCAGCTGCTAAAGTTCACAGACCCCGTCAGTCAGGGAGCGGGCGGCGGCCTCAGGGGGAAAGCAGCCAGCCTTCGCCTTCGCCTCCTCCACGTGAGCGCTGCGGGTGCAAAAAGCTGGAAGCCCACGCCACGGTTCCCTCCCGCGCTCAGCAACATCCACGGGTGCGCGCAACGGACTCAGGCGAGGGGCCACTATCTGCGGTGGTCAAGTGTGTGGGGAAAAGAGAGGGGGGAGAACTTACTCCCCTTTAACAGCCGTTCCCAGGACAGGGGAATTTCAGCAGCTGTGGCTCTCCAGACGAACGCGGCGTGAGGGAGGCTCCCGCCCCCTCCCGCACCGACCACCCACCCACCGGACGCGCGTTCGTTCGCCCCGCGGGCGGAGAGGCGGCAGCTTTGAGCCGAGGCCGGGGAGCGGGCTTCCCGCCCTCCAGCCGGAGCCCAAACTTTTCCGACGAGTCCCAGCTCGTCACCGGGGCGTCCCTGAGCGCCGTCCCGGCATGTGTCCTTCAGCGACACACGCGTCCGGCCGCGGCGGCAGCAAGGCGGGGAGGAGAGCCGCGCCCTCGCCCGGGCCTCTCCGTCTCCTGCGGCCACCCGCGCAGCAGCAGGATGAGCCCGTGGGGCTGCGCGGGCAAGGAGAGGCGCCTGGGGAGAAGCTGCGCGGTCCGCCTCTGCCTGCTCTCGGCCGCCCTCCTCCTGGGGCTCCAGCTGGGGCTCAGGCGCTCTGGCGGCGCCGGCCTTAAGCCCGCGACGGAGCGCAAGTCCGAACTGCCGCCTGCCCCCGGAGGCGCGGGCGGGGGCGACGGCACGCACGAGGCGCCCCCCCGCAGGAGGCAAGTGACCTACGTGAGAAGCGGCCGGCGGAGGGACGAGGCGGGGTCTCCGTGCTGCCTCCAGGGGGCGCCCCAGCGCGGTGCCCGAAGGAAGGTAAACCCGCTGGGAGTAGGAGCCCCCTTTGCTGGGGAAGGGAAAGTTACGTGTGGCTGGGCAAGCCTGCTCAGTTTGACCCCATCGGTGGCTTTTAATTTAGCCTGGGACGCTGCTCAGGTCAGCGCTGGGGAGCACATGAAGCATTCGCCGAGGAGGGAGGGACTCTGAGGTCTGGCGCCCTGAGGCTGTGAGATACAGAAATTCTTAAACTTAGGGCTGACTAGTTAACCTTTGAAAACTAGGGGTCCCTCTTGGTTTAGATGGCAGGAAAAAGAGGATGGCTTGAAAAATAAGGAACTTCAGTTCTATGGAGTGGTCAAGACTGTTACTGTTATTGCCTTCGAGTTGTTTCTGGCTTAGGGTGTTCCTAGGGCAAACCTATAATGGGGTTTTGTTAGCAGCATTTGTTCATGGAGGGGGGGTTGCCTTCCTCTGAGGCAGTGGTGTCCAACCTTTGGTCCACCAGGTGTTTTGGACTTCAGGTCCTAGAATTCCTGACTGTTAACCAATTAGCTAGGGGTTCTGGGAATTGAAGTCCCAACCACCTGGAGGACCAAAGATTGGACACCTCTGCTGTAACCTGAGAGAGTGTGATTTGCACAAACTTGTGGGTGGGTTTCCATAACTAAATGGGATTTGAATCCTAGTCTTCAGTGTCTTAGTCCAACACTCAAACCACTATACCTCGCTGGCTCTACATCAAGGTTCTTACTTCTGATTAAAAAACCCCCCAAAACAGATTTTTTCTTGAAGCAGAGAACAGCAGCATTTTATTTCTTAAACTGATGACTGTGAGATGAGTCCGCTTTCTGTGGAAGACGTTAGGTATAGTCCATCACACCTGGCAAGCACCAACTTTGGAAAGGCTGTCCTAAAGACAGGCTGTAAATCATGAAGGTTTTACTAGTCCGGTACATTCATTTAGCATTCTGTCTTGTAGTTGCAGCTTGCACCCACCTCATGCATTGCCTACCAAAAGAAAAAGGAGATAAGTTTGGGAATTTGTACTTCACTCTGTGTGAGTTATGAAACAGGATTCCAGAGCAGTTTGAAACAGTTGAGCCAAAGAGATCATGAGGGGCAAATTGGCCTGGAGGATGAGGGACGGAAAATGCTGTCCCTGTTCAGGACAATAGCAATTCAGCTGAAACAACACAAGTTCTGTGAGACTGTACTGGGGAGGGCAGAGTTCAGATTTGATTAAAGAATGCTGGCCTTTGAGGCTGTGTCAGTTCAGACCTAAGCAAACTTACTTAGCAGGAAATCTACTTGAAGGCAGTGGGATTTACGTCTGAGTAACCGCAACTAGAAATAGGGTGGCTAAGATATTAATCAGTTAACCAGATCCAAGTAATCAAATACTTCAGGGAAACAGTGTTTTCAGATATGTATTCTGTTCAGTCCTTCATGTATGAATGTGCTTAAGCAGTCAGACACAGTTATTGGTGGCAGTAATTGTCTTATTTAAAATGTGACAGAATTTTCCCAAATGTGGTTCAGAGGAAAAAATCTTGTATGCTGTCTTTGTTGCAGGTGAATTCTTTCATAATGAATGTCCTTCATTCTATTGTAATAAAATTTGGGGGAGAAAAATGTATGTGAGTGGTAATGACAAATGTGTGGCAGATCTGTTTCATGGGTTTTTGGGGGGTTGGAACTGCTATATTTCTGCTTCTACTATATATTAACAACCTGATTAGTAAGCGTTCATATCTGTTTGTTCTAGATATGTACTGAATCAGACTGTGGGTCTGTCTAACCCAGTCTGATCAATGCTGACCAGTAGCAGTCCTTCAGATTTTCAGGAATGAGTCTTTCTCTGTTTACTTTCAAATGCCTGCAGTTGAACTAAGGTCCTCTCATGTGCAAAACTATTTCAAAAGTTGAGGAAGAAAAAGAGGTGAAACTTCACATCGTATCCTTGTACTTCTAGGGGTGTATTTACATGACATGATTATAGCACTTAGATTCCGATTTAATTTCTGTGGCTCCCATCCTGTGTTGTCCTGGGATTTGTAGTATCATGAAAAATTCTCTGTGCCAGAGGCTGCTAAAACTGTAGTCCAGGGGACTACATTAGAGAATTCTAAGTATGGTACTTCACCAAACTACAAATTCAGGATTCCTTTGGATGGAGCCAAGGCAGTTAAAGAGATATCAAACTGCTGTACTTGTGCCACATGGATACAGACTGGGACAAGGGTGGGAATCATATAGCCCTCTAAATGTTTTTGGAGTATAGCTTTCAGCATTCCTCATTATTGGTTTTCTGTCTAGGTCTGATAATTCCACTTAGGAAGGAGAAGTATAGCCTTTCTAAAAACAAAACAAAACAAAAACCTCACAGTCTTTGACATATAACGAGGACATTATTGCAACACGACAGTAACAATGGTGTTGCATCATTTTTATAAATTATGACTTGCCATGCTGGAGCAAATAGATCCAAGAAAGTATGTCTGGCTTGGTGATTGACTTGGATGCTTCAAAGGAAAATGCTAGCTATTAGTGTTCATTCTGAGGGCTTATTTATATGTTTAGCAGCACCAGACAATTCAAAACTGATTGATTTGGAGTAGTTATCCTGAATCAACATTTGTTGTTTATTCAGGCAGAGGACTCTCAAGAGCTGCATATGTGTGTACCTTTGCTCATGATCTTGGATTGCCTTTAGTGCACTGTGTAATGACAGTGAATTCTGAATTCCATCCTTCTTTAAAATAACAATTCTGCTATGTTTACAAAATCTCAGATGGGAGTAGCCTCACTATGTTGGATTTCATTCTGCTGTTTGACCTTCTTTGGTTTTTAATTATCCCCTTAGTTGTGCAAATAAAGACCAGATTGTGGCTACAATCTGATGTAAATTTACTTGTTTGGGGAGCAAATTCAACAGAAACATACATGGGTGGCACTGCATATATAGCAGATGAAGACAGGAAAGCAAATGCTGGTTTAAGAAGTTAGAACACTTGAGGATGTATTCCTTGACCCTCCTGGTTAAAAGCCAATTATGTTCATCTCTTTTGTGAACATAATAATACCAACATATTTGATTGCGTGTAGTAAAGACATCTTGAAATGAGCATGATCTAACAAAAGTTAGCCTTGTATGTTCAGAACCTGGGGGAGGGCGTTAAGTGGTTTAAGGTTGAGTTGGTAAGGTCTATCAGCACTATTAGCACTAAACTAGAAGGGCTAGCACAAACAAATGTGCTGCACTCTGCTACAGATGAATATCCCAATTGAGTAAGTGGAGCTCAGAAGAAAAAAAAAGCTCTCATCCACACATAGTTTTTTTCCTGCTTGGTTGGATTGTATAGAACCAGCAGTCTAACTCACTGGTTCCATTATGCACAGAAAGTAAGCCTGTCATGTCTCTTGGGATGTCTGTTTCTCATGTGTTTGTGCTTAGCAGTAGGACCCCTTTTTCTCCTCCATTTGAGGAGTTCTCCCAGGCTCACAAACAATACTTCTGCCCCTGGAGGCTAAGTTAGGCTTTTCGCTTGTCTTCTTCCAGCTGAAGACTTCTGGATTGGTGCAGTATTACCCCAAAACCATTCTGTCTGTCTCTTTCTCTCTCTTAATTTTCACTTCTTTCTAAATTTCTGTAGCCCTGTATGTTTGTGGGAGTGAATGCAGCTGAGTGATTGTATGGATTTTAACATCTATTTCAACAAAATACTTAAATTTGAACAGTTAGCTTGATTCTCTGTGATCCAACTCTGTGAAGCTGGGCTCAAGATCCCTAATTACCCTGCCCTCTTTGCGTTGCTATAGCAGTATTCATAGCTAATTTTCCCCACAAGTGATAATTTTGACAGGCATTGGGAATCCCCCTAAGGGACCCCCAGCAAGCAGGGCAACAGATTGGAGTGCAGCACATGCAAGCACTCATAGGGAACAACTGTTTTCAGCAAACTGTTTTTTGTTCCCATTTGTTCCCATTTCCCAGTATCGTGCTAAGAAGTGAACAAACAGCACCCTACACAGGACCAGCACAGATCGAATGTGGATCTCCTCCATGTGATTCCCATCCATACTGCACTGCAGTGGGGAAGTAGGCAAGGATCACATCACACCTTAGACTGACAAAGGGGTGTGTTGATTCCTGTACCTGAGGCCACTATGTGCAATTCTTTCCTTTGTATTGCTACACATCTTTTTGTGCCTCATTGCCTCTGGCTCAAGGCCTTGAAGAGCAACATCAAGAAGAACAATGTTGGATTAAAACAAAGTTCTGTCTGGTCCAGAGGTGGGCATCATGTGGTCCTCCAGATGTTGGACTGCAATTCCCATCAGTCCTAGACAAACACAGCTAGTGGTGAAGAATGGTTGTAATCCAATAGCTTCTGGAGGGCTACATGATTCTCACCATTGATATAAGTCCTCTTGGGAGTCCCAACCAGAACTGACCCCTTGTATCAATTGTTGAAAGTTAAGTCAACAGATATGTAAATCCTTTTCAGCTCACATGAAAGACTTTACAGAAGACATATAATCTGGTTGGTGGTTTCTCAGTGCAGAAGAGAGAGACCTTGATGGCCATTTTCACACTTGAGGGCTTTGTAGAAGCATGCATGTTTATTTTCTGTGGAGTCAAACCCCATTAAGCCCAAGAGCTTGAGCAGAATGGCAGTACTAAGTATCCAGGGTGTTGGACCCTTGACATCTGCATGGGTAATTATGGAAAGTCTCATGGAATTCTTGTTCAAATATTGTCATGCTAAAAGAACTAGACTCAATGAGATTATTGTGTTTGCAATAAAAGAAGGCCATTTTATTGATGTTGGCTTTCAACAAGCAAATAATCAACTCCCAAGAGCACCAGTCCAACCTAGTATAAAAGCAAAGCATCTGAGCCATAAACGAATGGAAAAAGAAAGAAAGAAAAAAGAAAGAAAGAAAGACAAAAGCAGAAGATCCAGAATTATTTTCATAGTTACTAGGAAAGTGGGAAGAGAACTTCTATTTTAATTATATTTTAAATCATTTTCATTTGCAGTTAAAAGACCAAAAAGCACTGATTACAACGTAGTTTCTGCTGGTGATGTCTTTTGCATGCTTATTAGGTTAAAGATTAAACAGCATAGCCTTTATCTTTGCAGACTTTACTTGCAGGGGGGAAATCATTCTTGCTTCATAAAAGTTTGAGAAGCAGCTGGGGAATGTCATCTTTCAGAAAGTCATTATAGCATATCATGCTTCAATTACAATCATTTTGCAGAATCTCATCAAATCTGATGAGATGTAGGTGAGGGATGAAGAATCCCGACAATATCTGAAGAGCTTATCAAGGAGGAAGGTAAATCGCAATTACAGCAGGATAATACCATCTACCTCCAGTGATCAGGTGAGAAGCTTCTTTTACCTCTACCCATTCTCTGTTCTCCTGCTCCTTCAACTTCCCTCCTTTCCTGGCTGTGCTTTCCAGGGCCATTTCCACATGAGACTGTTATAGCGCTGTCATTCCACTTTCAACATCCTGTGAAATCCTACGGTTTGCAATTTAGGGAGGGGCCAGCCTGCTCCTCCCTAAATTGCAAACCCCAGGATTCCATAGGATGTTGAAAGTGGAATGATAGCGCTATAACAGTCTCGTGCAGGAACGGCCCAGATCTGGGAAACAAGCTGTTCTTCCCAGGTTGCTGCACATTCTAGTATAAGGCTGCTGCTGTTATTGAACAGCAACTCATAGTAGCCCCAGGTTAGCATAGCTAATGGTGAGGAGTAATGGGAGCTGTAGTTCAACAACAGCTGGAAGGCAACACAATTATCATCCCTGATCTTGCAGGAAACAGCCATGTTTCTTTTTTCCTGATGGCACAGAGCAGCTAAGTACCAACAGCTGTTCAAGGCTTGGGAATCTTTTTCAGGTGATGGGCAGACTTTGACTTAAAGAGCCAAATTCCAGTAGTGAATGATGCCAGGGAGAAAGTAGCATATCTTTCAGAGTATGGTCAAGATGGCAAAAGTTTAGTGAGGAAGAACACAAAATCTAGGCAGTTGTGTAGGGATGGGGGGGCGATGGGGGCAGAATGCCCCAGGAGGCAATGTTTTTGGGGTGTAGCCATGTCCTGTGAGCCCTGGCCACACCCCCACACACCATGGCCATGGCCCCATGCACAGTGGCCACACTCCTGCACTGTGGCCATCCCTTTCCCTCCACACACTCCAAGCTCTGCCACTGAATCTAAGAGAGTCTGTAGCAGTTTGTTTTTGTCTGAGCCCTTTCATTTCTTCTCCCCCCTCTGATGAATTAATAGAGTTCATACCACTTTTGCACTGTGAATTCAATTTGCATCAATTGAAGTGAGCTGAGGAAAAAGGGGTGTGTGAAAGAGGCGGGAGAACCCAACATATTTCAAAAGCAGCTAAAAAAATGGGATGACAGAGTATTAAGAGGCTGCCCCAATTGCAGGGTATGGATTAGGTGCAGTGAAAGCTAAGTGGGCAAGGCCAGGGGTAATTCTTACCATCTGGGGACTCAATTGTATGTATGTCTACTGGGGAGTAAGCTTCAGTGGAACAATTCCTGAGTGCTTAATTCCATACAACAGCTTTCCTGCTTGCAAAGTGCAACCCAGTTCCATGTGCAGTATTTAAACTTTACCTTGCATCATTGATAAAATATAGCAATAGAAGATGTTTGTGGCCTCACAGCTGCCTCGAAGTTCTCATACCTGAGCTACTGCAATAAGTTTCCTATTGCTGTTTCGTTCCACAGGCCATTTCTGCACTACACTCTTATATCGCGATGATTCCACTTTCAACATCCTAGGGAATCCTGGGGTTTGCAGTTTAGGGAGGGGCTGGCCAGCCCTTCCCTAAACTGCAAACCCCAGGATTCCATAGGATGTTGAAAGCGGAATCATCGCGCTGTAAGAGTGTAGTGCGGAAATGGCCACAGTTCTCCTCCTCCTCCCACTGGAAGAAAACACAGGTACAGTATTTGTATTGTTCTTTCTCCTTGCCCTAATGGAGAATTTTTAAATTTTTAAATCTAATTTGTGTCCTTTATCTCTTGACATGGGACCCAAGATGGTTTATAATACAAAATGAAGCAATGCACAGTTAAAAACCTGATGATAAAAAAGACTTTAAAAAAAGCTATTTTATTAAAACACTACAATTTAAAACAGTAAAACAGCATTAGAAAAAAGTAACAATAAGAACAAAAGTTTAGCATCTCCACTCACCTTCTATACAACTAGCTAACTACCAAATGCTTGTTTAAATAAAATGTTCTTTACCTGTTGGTGGAAGGAAAACAGAAAAGGGCGATCAGCCTAGCCTCTTAAGTTCCAGCCATGGAGCAGCTGTTGAGTATTTCCTGTTCAATGTGATTTAGAGTAGTAGAAATGGTGCATAAACAAGAGTTAGACACTCTGTCTTTTTGCTGTGGCCCAAATCTAGGCCCACAGATTTAATGTCTTCAAAAACTTTTGGGAGGTCTGATCGTAGTCTCCCATGTCAAGTTTCTTGTGGCACTTCAAGAAATGTAGCACCAAGGGGAAGCAAGTTCAGTGGGATGTGGGTGAAAATTATATTAGTCTTCTTCTAGTTTTGTGGGGGAAAAAATATTTCTGAGTCAAATAAGGCCATGGAGGTACACCTTATTTTAAAAGAGTTATGTTTCTTGAGGGCTTCCAGAAATGTAACTCTCCTTTCACAAAAAGCAAGAAAACTTTTTGATTGTTTTTTTAAAAAAAAACATAGCCTTGCAGCTGTGGGCAGGAAGCACATGTGACCTTCTGGACTGTATGTGGCCCATTACTCTTGCAGTGTTAAGAGTGTGAGCTCTGATACACAAGTCAGCTCCCAACTGCAAGCTCACTAGAGAACTTCTAAGAAGACATCCACATATAAAGCAGAGATGAGAGAAGTATTGCTCAAAGGATCATTTCATCTCTAATATTTCATACTGTATCTTGTATGTATCTACTTTTAATTGTTGTTTTAAGCTGCTTTGGAAGTCCATCTTGGCTGCAAAGTGAAACATGTACGTAATAAAAACATTGTGAGGAATATGTATGTGAAGAACCATACGAATACTATATAGTATTATGACAGCCAGTGTTGTGTAGTAGAGTGTTGGCCTAGGACTCTGGAGCCCAGGCTTCAAGTCCACGTTCAGCTGTAGAAACCCACTGAATGACCTGTGTCAGAGATTATGTCTCTGAACCTCAGAGGAAGGCGATGACAAACCCCTTCGGAAGAAATCTTCTCTGTGCCTTAGGCTGCCTTATGTCAGAAATCATTGAAGAGCACACAGCAACAGCAATAGTATTATGATTGCTAAATGCGTGCAAGGATACAGATGTGTATTTATAAAATACAGTCTTTCTAGATAGTTAAAACATAAATGCGTCAATAAATGTAACTAACACAGTTCTTTGGAATATAACAGGATTGCTTGATGTATCATTTCTGGACAATATGTTCACATGGTTTTGGATCTTTTGCTAATACAACTGCAAATTATTCATGCTAGTCAGGATTTTTAGAGAGAATAAAGTCAAGGTGACATGCTGGCCTTCTTGATGAGGCAGATAATTTAGTAGAGTAATAGAATCCTGTACATAAATGTGCTGTAAAATCCTGAATACCGCAGGAATAAAAAGCTGTAATAGTGAATCTTCCCTTGTGGCAATAACTCATCTGAGCTGCATTTACAGAGGAAAAGAGCTGAATAGTAATTTACAGAGGAAAAGAGCTGAATAGTTAGTAGCTTCATTTACTGAATTTTGCAGTAAAATCAGCTCAACAAATGAGTTCTGAAAAAAACTTTGCAATATGAAGTGCTATTTAGGGTGCCTGCCAACCAGCCAGATGAACTTCTTTCCAGGGTACACAATTTTATACTCTACCATACCACCTCCAAACAGTCAGTCAATATTGCATTATGAGCAGAACCTGGAAAAGTTGATTTTGGGGGGCTGTAGCTGTAATTCAGAAGTTTTCCAGCTTCTGATTCTTAGACCACTGAGTGTGGCTAATCACTGATCTGAGGATGTCCTCAGTCTTTTTTTTTTTTTTGAGTACTTCTGAAAAACTTGGAGTTCTACTATGTTGGCTGATATTTGTCTCTTATGTGTGACAGGTAAGTTAAGATGCCTTGATGCCTAAAAGGGATTTAAAAAATGTTGGGTATTTCTCTTTTTACTAGAAGATGGTGGGATGGGGGAAAAGGTTACTAGTGTGGATAGATCAAGTGTTTTGGGTGAACTTAGATCCAGTGACCCTTCTTGGCATTTCCTCAGCAAGAATTGTTGTAAAGTTGGAAAAAGTGCAGCAACAAAACCAAAATTATCACATGATTGGGGCTTCTCAGTGGCTGTTTCTAGGCTGCAGAATTCCTTTCCGTGGGAAGTTAAGCTAGGCTGGCTCCTTGTCCACTTTCTTTTCACTGGCAAGCTAAGACCTTTTTAGTTTAATGGGCATTTGGTTATGGGGAGTCTTTTTTATTAGAGGGATGTTCTGTATTTTTGTCCTTAATAGCATTTTTCACACCTTATAAAATTAATGGTATATTAATGAAAAGTTAACAATTAAATGAGATTTCTTATTAACTTTTTATCATCAAGTTTTTTAAAGCTTTATCTTGTTTTAGCCATTTGGGAGAAAGGTTGGGTATAAAATAATAAAATATGAGTCAGTATGAGAAAGATTGTTTCATTCATATCCACATGAAACAGTGATGGCCAGCAGTTTAGGCCTAAATCCATTTGCTAGTTCCAGATGGAGCAGACCAACTGAATAATGAGATTTACATAAATATTGACTCAGCAATCAGCAGTTGATTCAGTGTGTCCATTCTAATAACTAGCAATTGGATTTGTTCATTCATTTAAACACTTCTATCCCATCCTTTGTCATAGGATCTGAGGGTGATATAAATATAAAATATCTCAAGACTATAAAATATAGTATAAAATATCTCAAGACTAAAAACATAAATAATTTAGACAAGATAAAATAAACGTAGTTGCTGATATGCTATACCAGCTATTTAGTTATGTATGTGTAACTAAGTAACATCTCCTGGCCCAGCCTTCCCCAGTTCACCTCAAGAGGAAACAGCCAGATTGGGCAAAGCAGGTTCATTCGGCTTCCAACTGCAGTGCAAGGAGGATGATGTTTGCATTTCATTCCCATCAGTGAGTAAGGCTGCAGTGAGGACTCACAACAGTGGTTCTGCTTCTGATCGTTCTTTAACAGCAACAGTTAAAATGACTTTAAAAGCTACAACAATATATGGCTTAGGTCCAGGCGATTTGAAAGACCGTATCTCCCTGTACAAACTGGCTAGAGCCTTCAGGTCTGCTGGGGAAAGCTTTCTCTCAGTCCTGCCACCATCCCAGGCTCACCTGGTGGGCACACGGGAGAGAGCCTTCTCGGTGGCTGCTCCCACCCTGTGGGACACTCTTCCACAGGAGGCTAGGCAGGTTCCCAGCTCCCAGCTCTCCTTTTACTGGCAGGTGAAAAAATTTCTTTTTAAACAGGCTTTTATGTAAGCCGAGGGAGCTTTATTTATTAGCTTGTTTTAATTGAATATTGTTTTAGGTTTTTTAATGCTTTTGTATGTTTTTAATTTTTTAAAATGGTTTTAAATGTTTTGATGTTTTAATTTGTCATTGGAAGCCACCTTGGGTCCCATACTGAGAGAAAGGCAGCATACAAATAACAACAACAACAACAACAACAACTTAAAAACAGGTACATGTATACTTGAAATATGTTGGTCCCTGAAGTCTTTAATAAAAAGCCATGTTTTAGCTTGACAGTGGAAAGAAATTAACATTGGTGCCAGTCAGACCACCAAGGGGAGCGCATTCCACAATCAGGGTGCCAAAGACAAGAAGGCCCTCTCCCATGTCATCCCACTTCATATTTCCTTCAGTGGTGAAACAGAGAGGAGGGCATTTCCTGCATACCTCAATTCTTAGGAAGGTATATCATAGGGAGAGATGCTCTTTCAAGTATCAATGTCCCAAATTGTTTAGGGCTTTAATATTATCACATGACAGACTGGAAGTGAACTGGCAGCCAGCACAGTTCCTTTGAGACTGGTACAATATTATATTTAGGCCTTTGGTGATTTTAAAGTAGTGCTGGACAAAGTCACAGAGAGTAAGGCTATTCATGCCTGTTAGCTATTATACCTGCAGATTACCTTCAGCATCAGAGAGTGCTGTTGCATTCATGTTTTGCTTGTGGGCTTTTGGGTAGCCACTGTAGCAGTGGCAGTTAGTGATTACCCTGCCAGTAGGGTGGTAAATCTACTCCAGGTTACAGTGTGAGCTTCAAAGGAGCTATCCAGAATGCTGAACTCTATCCCCAAAATAGGGTCAGCACTGTTGAGTAAGACCTTTAAAGTGCAGCCTGAAAGCTGGAACAGAATCACTGCTCCATGGACAATCCACCCTCTCCCACCGCACTTGGGAAAGTCTGCTGGGTGACGTAGACCTTTGGTCTGATTCAACATACCCTTATCATCTTTGTAACCAGTAGAAATATTACGTTATTGAACTTTCATCCAACTAATCTTGCATCTAAAAATTGTTAAGATTCATAAGGAGATAGCTATTCACATTCTGGAGATAGGAAAGTATTTCCCTGCAGCAAGGGTGTATAATTCAAATACATTTTTATTGCTTAGGAGTTTAAAATTTAATTTTAGATTAGTGAAATTTGTTCTGCGCAACAGATTCTTTTTGCCTCGTGGAAGATTAAAGTTTTGTGAGGAACTTTTGCTTTAGGTGTAGTAATGCTATTTATTGCTCCTAATTAAAAAAAAAAGGATATGATTCCTTTAAAGTAGATTTCACTGCATCTTTATTAGCTGATAATGTGTAGATATGTAGAATGAAAATTAAAGTTTTCCTTATTATACTATATAAATCTGTATTATCTAGAGACCTTAGTAGGGTTTGGGATTCACTCTGTCAATGGCTTCAGGTGTCTTCGGAAAAACATGTCTTTTATAACACACATTTATGAACTGACTTTGCCAAACTTGATATTTAGACATAGGCTGATATCTTGAATATTTTTCATACAGATGTGGACTGATAGCAAATTAAGTGTTTTCTTTAATTGCTGTTTTTGGTCCGTTTTGTATTGCACTTGATATATAGACAATTTTCTGGTCTGAAGTGGTACCTGTCAAATTTTTGTTTCAGTTAAATGATAGGTGGAATCCTCAACATTAGCCTGGGCAAAGCTGGATAAATTTCCTAGAATTAAATGAAAATAAAACACTATGATTATGATTCTGTGCATACTTACTTGAGAGTAAATGTCACTAAACTCAATGCTTTCAGATAAATCTACTTGAGATTGCATTGGAGGAGAACAGTTTTTCATTTCTTTTTTACCACCTGAAAATTTCCTTTCTGTAGATGGAAATGATTTTCTGACCCCTGGGACATTCTTCTCTAAGATTTTTTAGAAGGCAGCCTTAAGCTCCATTGATCTGCCAATTAAAATCCAATCCAGGCTTGAAGCCCTGCATGAAAAATGGTATTTTCAAAGTTCTTGGAAATGATTTTTCACTGTGTGGAATTGTAAGAGGCTCAAATAACCCTGCAAACAATCAACCTTACAAAATCTGCTGATGGAAATTGAGATTAACTGGATTTCTGTATGCAGAATTACCAGATGCTCAGTGTCAGCCATCTCCACTCAAAAAGGACTTTAATTTCCAAAGGAAAAGGAGGTTTCCAAATTGCCAGTTCCTCATTTTCTATGACCCTGGTGGGCCTCAAGATTTTAAAGGCTGTTGTTATGCTTTCAAGCTCTTGAAAAATGAGAGGAATATGTTTGTAGAATGGTACTGTATAAAGAAGAAGTTGTTTATTGCTAGTGCTCTCCTGCATTCTGAAAAGCTCCAAAGCAAAATTAAAGATCTGGTAATGGAACAGAATTCATGCCTCCAGGGTTAGAGATCAAAATCCCCAAGCCCTTGATTTTACTAATTAATAATTAAAAACATCTGGTTATTTTGGGTGAATAACCTGGTTTGAAGCCTTATCATTTAGGAAAAGGCCTGTTTGAAGCCAAGCACTGACAGCTCAGAAGCAAAGCACACACACAGATGACCAAAAAGCAAAGAAAACGCCAATGCTCTTAAGAGCAAATGTTTGTCTGAGGTATGACGCTTTTAGAGTTGGCTGGTTTGTCTTGTTTAATTATCTAAATTTATTTGGTGGAATGTACTGTGGGTTTTGGCAACATACTTGCAGGAGACCAGAGGAATATCAGTTGATTGTGCAATAGCTTTTTTAAAAATCATTTATGTTGCTAAACTCATGTATTAAAATCAGGAACAAAAAAAGGAAAAAAAAGAAAAAAAGAAAAAAGGGAAGTGAAAACATAAAAGAGAAAAAATAGAAGTACAACAATGAAACAATGTGTGTATAAGCTTCAACAAAAGTCAACCAAATATCCAGGTAAGTCTTCATACAAGTAGATGTCTGCTAGTGGTAATCCTCAGTCTGTTAAAAACTGGAGATCGGCATTTGTCTTTCTAGTATTTCAATATAGGTTTTTAGCCATCAAAAATCCATTCTTGCTGACCAGTAGTTAATTTTCAAAAAGCAGATAAATGTTTAAAAACACATACACATCTGCAAATTTAAAAAATCGTTCCAGTATAGTAAGTTCAATATGACTGATAACTTTTCCATAAAAGGAGCAACAACTGGACATAACCAAATCATACATTTCCAAAATACCTTTGAAGAACTGGCCAAATTGAGTGCACATCAGTGACAGACGAAGAAGCTTTTGGCAACGTGGATATGAAGCGAGGTAGGAAATGCCCTGTCTCAACTGGTCTTCCCTTTTGAAAGCTCAACAACAGCAGCAGATGATACAGCTGTGATTTCTTCTGTTGGCCCTCCATTTCATTGCCTTTTCCCCTGCTTAGAGGAAATAGAGCTCCAAGGTCCCCCTTTTTGAAGCTGAAGTGTAGCAAGCAGTGGTACTGCTCTGTTCATCAGGAAGACTCAGACTGTAAGGCTCCCAGTGTAAACACCAACAAAGACAAATCCTCCCCACTCTTTCTGCAAACAGGTAAAGACGTTTCTGTTTTGACAGGCCTTTGAGAACTGTTTGTTTAGATGGGGCTTGTACAACATGCTGGGTTTTCTATTTGTTGTTTTTGTTGTGCTGCTGCCTTGTTACAGTTTGTATGTTTAACCATTTTTAATTTTTTCAGTAGTTTAATCACTTTTTAACTTTTGTGTTATGTGAATTTTAACTATATTTTTAAATCCGTTGTAAGCTGCCTTGAATCCCAAGTTGGGAATAGTAATAGCAGTAGTAGGAGTAATAGAAGTTAGGCTTGCCATATTCCATTTACTCAGGTTCTGACATCTAATTTGCATATTGTGCAAATTATTCTAATTATGCAAATTCAGCTTGTTAATTGTTGTATTTTTCTTCCACTGTGTTGTAATCTTCACACCATTTTCACATTACTCTCACTCTCCCTTCCCTCCTTCTCTTTCCCTTACCTGATGCTCTTAAAATGCCTCCCTCCAGTGCTTCTTGAACTCTGCTCCCTTTCCTTCTCTTGCACCTGAAAGGCAAAACGGGACTTGTTTTCACGGAACAATTTTACAGAAGGGTGCCTCCACATCTCGCCCCATATCTCAGCTTCAACAAGGGCTAGAGACTTACAGTTTTTAATAAATGAAAACCTGGAGTCCAAACCAGATAATCACCCAGATGGAATGCTTAGAATCTGGGCAAAATCTATCCAAATTGGGAATATAGCATCCCTGTTATTAATCATTAACTGTTAAGCTTAGTGTGGGCTGCTATAGGGGTTTAGGGGGCTGCGTTGATCCCCAAGGTTGCTTTCTTGTTTCCCCACTGTAAAAAAAAAACCCATTTAAATTAAGGTTTCTTTTGCACCAAAATGTTCTCGAATGCCTTCTGTGGGATTGGGGGGCAATTTTGCCATGTTCCCCCACCATTTTAGGCTGAGGACAGGTGTTTATATCAACAGAAACTTGGGAAAGTCACTTGTCAGGGGGGAAAAGCCTCTCCTAGGCTTAAAATGGGTGATGAAGCAGTGCCAAAATGTGGCAGAATTGTCCTCCATGTCTTTTAGAAGATACTGGAGGCATTTTAAGCAAAATATTCTTATTTTTTTCTCCAAAGAATTTTTTTGGGGGGGTTCTAGGAAGTCCTGGAGGGTGACAAAAACAGCTGTGGGAGCTGGATGCACCTTGTGAGCAGCCATTTGCCAACCCCTGGTTTAAATGCAGCTGCCAATATTCTTGCCTGGCTAATGCAGACATCTCATTCTACCTGCGGTGGATGATGACTGGCTGTCTTTTTGGAGAAGGGACCTACTTTTTACCCTGTATTCATTACTTTGTAAAGCTTCATGTGTTCAGAGTACCCTATGGATAATTAATGAATGAGTTCTATTCTGTGTTGTTTGTTTCCTGTGATCTTGTGTTTTTTTAACACTTGCCATTTATTGATGTTTGGATTTTTAATGTTCATTCTCTCCAAGGCTCAGGGTGGATAATAACATTTAAAGCATTTTGTAATGAAACACTGGAGTGTATGGTATATTAAACTAATAAAAAATGGAGTCTGGCCTAATATATTCCTCCTCTCTACTAATCCCCTACTGATAAATTATTGTCTGAAGAAACATAATATTGCATTGCTTCCTGGGGATTTGGACTCTGATTATCTGTGTGCATATTATTATTATGCTTTTTAATACTGTGCTTCAAAATTGATTGCTTTTAATTATTAAAAAAGTTACTCTCACATGAAAAATGCAATAACAGTGGAGTAAGAAACATTAGCCCTTAATCAGAGAAGGAGATCTAACCCTGGTTATAGACCTCCATGTGTGTCTGTACCTTTGGTTAATTGGAAGTGTTATGCATAAATAAGAAGCACATCTTGTTCTTCATTTAAATGCACACTGTAGTACACATCCATTTACAGGCATCAGTCCACACGCTGTTGCTTGAGTGATGTACATTTCCTGTGCAACTAGTCATTTTTTTCTCCACACAATTAGACCTAGATCAAAGCAATTAAATGAACAATCTTTTGGAATACAGTACACTTTTCTGTTAATTTGAAAACTGCTAATAGTAGCATTCTAAAGTTAAACCAGGGGTCAATAAAGTTACTTTTTTTTAGATTATAACTCCCTCAAAAGGGGGTTCTCTTGGTTATACAACTAGTCTAAAAAGCAAGTTTTTCTAAGCTCTGTGTTAAAGATTGTTTTCTAAGGCAAAACAATTTAGGTATACCCTTTGTTCATACAGTTCCACAGCATAACAGCTCTGGATTATCTTTTGACTGTTGTTGTTAGGTTTGGAAATACCAACCTCTCCTCTCGTGATAGGATGCAGTTTACTGATTAAGTTTGAAATGAGAGCTGATCTGAATGAATGTTGCATCACAACTGATTTGGGGCCCAAGGCCTTTGTGGGACAACTTCAAGTTTTGTGATAACATGCAATGTTCTCATAGTCTGGCCATTTTTCTGTGGGCTGCATTCTGCATGTGGCTATACTTCCAAAATGCATGAAATCGAATACTGCTGGAGAGAGAGCATTATTTGGAGAACTGATACAAAGACTTCATTGTGTCAATGCTGTCAAGGAAAGCTTTTAAAATGCTGTTGGAGAGAAATGCCTTTGAAGTCTAAAAATAGAGCAAAAGGCTGGAGGAAACCACTGGGTCTTTGCAAGTTTTCCTCCTACAGGCTTGCCACTTAACTGAGTGGGAGTTTGATTTGGAAGCAATTACCTGCTGCTTTGGAGGAAGCAAACTCTGTTTCCCACATGTACCCTGTGACATTCAGCAAAGAACTCTCCAACCTCTTAGAGGCGTGCATTACAGCTATAAAGATCTGTGTGTGTGTGTATTTGTGTGTGTGTGTGTGTGTGTGTGTGTGAGAGAGAGAGAGAGAGAGAGACAGGGAGCGAGAGAGAGCAGCCATGGCATAATGATCTGAATGCTGGTGTAGAACTCTGGGAGCCCAGGGTTTGAGTCTTTGCAATCCCACTATGTGACCTTGGGCAAGTCACATTCTCTCTGCCTCAGAGGACAGCAGAACAAATCTTGCCAAGAAAACCCTACTATAGGGCTGCAATGAGTGATGGTTTGCTTGAAGGCGCATAATTCCCTCCCTCTTTTTCTTTCAGTGCACTGGAAAAGATTTGCACTCCAGCTCTAAACCCATTTATTTTAAAGAATGTAAGATTCTGCAGTTTCACTTGGTACTTCAGACTAAGCATGGAGGAATAAACATAGTAATTTTTTCACTGTCACACTAAGCCACAGTTTAGTATGACAAGAATGAAAACCTTGGATTGCATGTTTCTCCTTACCTTGCCTACTGGCACAGCTTTTGCTTATGAGGTTATGCTGTCTAAACTGACAATCTCATTAAAGTTAACTTTGATTTCCTTGAAAGTAGTCAACCTGAAACAAGTCAACCTCTCCTTGTGGCTGCAACATAGAAGGAGAAGAAGGGAAGGGTGCATGCGCACTCTCAGGTTGTTCTTGTCATAGTTTAATGGAATGATGCCTGAACTGTGCCTTATGGTCAGGGCCAGCCTTCACCTCTCACAAAGCTTCATCAGCCAGTTGCCTCAGGAGGAGGAACACTGGAGGCAGCAAATGTATGTTTCCCTACTCTGGAGAGGTATTTAGAGCTTGCTGTTTTGAAAAAGCATTTGAAACTACCATTGCTTGTAAGCCTGAAAAGACAGTAGGCAGGGAGGAAGTGCAGTGGACATACATCTTCTAGATATTAATACAACACCAATATACCAGGTTTCAGGGGGTTCTCAGAGCCAAGGCATTGTAGGAAGGGTGAGCCTCTCCTCAGAGCAAAGGAACCAGGGAAGAGGTGACCCTTTCTACCGTTTCTGGGCTTAGAGAACCCTTTAGAGCCAGCATTCTTGAAACTGCCAAGTGGGTGTGCAGAAACTGGGTCTCCATGATCAGCAAAGAATGGGTCTGCCACTTCTTTTGTTCCTTTGAGCTGCCACCTCTGGCTGTTTTATCATCATGCTATAACCTCTAGCATTCCACTGATGAAAACTGAGACATGAGTGGTGAAGCAGCATCAAGAATGAGGTCAAGGTGGAAAAAATTATTAATATGGAAGAATGGGCAAGTTTGGAGAGGCTCCGAGCAGTTTGCTTTTGCCTGAAACTGCAGGGAAGGGCAAGATTCTGCCCCCTCCTATCCTCTCCCCCTGCTGAGATGAATGCAAACTACTTTTGCACTTTGAGATCAGTTGCAAGAAGCAAGTGGGAAAGTGGCAGGCGGTGAGAGAAACTGGGACATTCAAAAAGCAGCTGAAAAAGTGGGAGGACTGAGGATTAATTGGGGCTGTCCTTGTCAAATTGAGATAGTAGGCGGATATGTTACCCCCCATTGCCACTTCCTCCTCTTCTTCCTCCTCTCTATTTAGTGCAGAGATGCTACCGCCATACCATCTGTGGCTGGCTGGGGCTCTCTAGGGAGGTGCAGCAGAGCTCTCCATCCCTGCACAGTGGGTATGGAGGACGAGGACTGTGCTTCCCACCGCAAGCAGCAGGAAGGCTTGGGGGATGCACACATAGGTTTCTTTTTTGCAATAGCTATTATTCTTGCTTTACCTAGAGAGCCTGGAGAAAATACAGCCACATTTCAAGTACCCAAGGATGATCAATTGATGTATAAGGATAAATTTACAAACAGTTACTGATGCATAGGATTTTGAATAATGCTATCCAGCAGAAGAAAAAATGGGCTGTTCTCAGTACTTTTTCCTCACTCTCAATAATTCATTAACTTGGTTCAAACTCAGATATTAATGGGGGAATAAGTCACTCAGAGAACTGAAAGGAGCCCTCAGTTCTCTCTCTCTCTTTTCTCTCTCTCTGTTTCCCTCTTCTCTTAACTTCAGGAAAATTATTTGGTTTAGTTTATTGATATTTCTGCATTGGTATGATATGCATTAAGAATGAACAGTTGTAATATAGATAGAGGCACCATACTTTTGCGGAAATAAAATAAAACCTAGTTTTCATCCCAAAATCTTAGCAATTTGGAGAGGATAATTTAAACAAACTAATGAGCTCCTTTGCTGTAAAGGTCCTTAAACATTACTGAAAGGGCTCCCTCAGCCAATTTGCATAGAAGCTAATAACCAGACTTGATGGTGGTGCAGTTGTGACCATTGCCTGTTTTAAGCTCAGCACTTTAGGGTATGGCCATTTCTTCACTAGACTGTTATAGTGGTATTATTCCACTTTCAACATCCTCTGGAACCCCGGGGTTTGCAGTTAGGGAGGTGCAGTTAGAATTCTCAGCCAGAGAGCTCTTTTGGCCTCAGTAAACTACAAACCCCAGAATTCCACAGGATGTTGAATGTGGAATAATAGCGCTATAACAGTGTAGAGTGGAAATGGTCTATTTTAGTAGACACATTTACTTGGTAGGTTTATCCATTTAAATTAAGCCTATAGATCTGATTGTACAGAGGCAGGAGTATGCAGTTGTTACCGCAGTTTCTAGCCCGGACTTGTGGGATATTAGATATTGTTTTGAAATGAATAATTTGGCCTTCTTTACCTATTCCGCTCCATGTGCTGTGAGGTCCCCGGACAAGCTCGCATACAGGCACAGCCGCTAATCGCTGTAATATTCCACACAAATACAGGCAGGCCAGAAATAGCCATCCCGCCGCTTCAGGAGACCTCAAGGCAAGTACCACATTATGTATGCACGCTACTTACAAAGAACTTCCTGCCCCGAGCAGGCGGCTTGACAAGCCGAATACTCAATCGTCAAGCACTCTGCGTTTGCATACTGGCTACTCTATTGACAATTTGGACTTAATCATGCTAAATTCTGACCTTTTGGAGGCTTTGTCTCCAGTTGGAAACTCACTGTTTTCCCCAAGCTCAGACTAGCCTACGGCCACATTTTCCCCTATAAGAAACCCTGACTTTGTGAGCTTCCTCGGATCGCTCCCGACTACCATCCCGCCTTGCTGCTGCTTTGCTTGGTGAGCCTTCCTCTCAGTCCCACGTGCTGAGAACCTTCATACCCACGAACTCTGTCTTCAGACTACCCGGGCTTCAGGACAGGTGTAGTATTACCCATACCAAAAACCTCCTCTAAAAATCCCTCTATCCAACTCCAACCTTTATTTCTCTAGTTATCTGTGTGAGTGTGCTGCATACACTTGTTTGATTGTATTTTAATAAAAACAATAATTATTATTTCACTTCTGTTTGCTCCTTGATTCGGCCTGACCCCGTAGACATTGGGTAAAAAGATCTTGCTCTGTTGCCCTGCCTCTCACAGTGCTGACTTGTGCTCTTTGCCTAATTTCCCCAACTTGTATAATTTGGAGAGCATTTAGGTGTCCCTCACGGGACCCCAGAAAACAGGGTAACATAGTGCTTACAACAGCAACAGCAGTTGGATGTGTTGTTTTTAGATTTTGAATAGAATTTAAATGGATTAAAAGTTGATGAGGATGAGCTGTGGGAAGTCTCTTGTTTCCATAGCTTACAAATATTTATAATTTTACTGGAGTCCTTGACATGTGATGGTTACACTAATCTTAGCTGGAAAACTGAAAAGTAATGAGAGAATCCAGTAGCAGGGTGTATGATTTTTTAAAAATCAAATGGCCACACAAGAATGGAGATTGTATCTATCTTTTTTCTGTACCTATCTTCCTTGAAAGGAGAAGACATCTTTCCACGTGAAAATATTTTGCATAATATAGTTGAACAGTGACACCAGAAAATAAAAGAAAATGGGTGTAAATGTTGGGGCAACAGGGGGCAAAATTTTTCAGCTTTAGTAACATGGGATGATAGAGCATAGCCTAAATAAAATCTAAGGCACAGAAAGAAACAACAACAACAACAACAACAAATCTTCCACAAATATTATCAAGAAACTAATCATGAATGTGGCACAGACTATTCGTTAAAAATAATATGGAAACAAGTGATAAAATACTGCTCTTTTTCTCACAAGAAGCTGCTGAAAGCTTTAGACTGAGGTAATGGAATATTGCTGTTTTTAATGTTTTATTTCTTTGATCAGTGTACAAGAACTTACTTATTGGCAGTTTGACCTGACTTAAACCAATTTCTGTGCAAGTCATATGATTCTTACTACAGACAGTGATAATTAATTTATAACTAGGGATGTGAAGAATGTTCACAAATATTATTAGCCTCAATGTGAAAGAGTGTTTCCACATGTCAATGTTCCATCAAAAAACTGTCAACCTCATCATGACTTTTTTTTTTGTTCTTTAACAAGAGCCCCACCAGTTTAAAAAAAAAATTGTGGGTTTTGCACCACATATTCATTTTTTGTAAATATCCCTAGTGTTTGATGGTGAGGACATTACCCATGTGACACAGATGATCCATGTAGTGAATTGGTGCTTACATTATAGTGAAGTCTCCGTATATGGGGACAATAAACCAAAGTGGAGTAGCCAGAGCAGGACTGGACTTGCTTCTTTTTCTTGAACAGCAACCCTCTCCATTGTTATTTAGTGTTATTTGTCTTTGAAAAAAGAGGATAATTTCAAAAGCAGTTTTTTCAATATTTGCATGTGGATCAGTGATTGTAGGGAAAACAATACCAAGTAGCAAAAACACTTTTTAAAAAGCTGCTTTGAGTCCCATTCTTGGAGAAAGGTGGAATATAAGCAAAACAGAAAGCAAAGCAATAAATAAATAAATACATTTTCTTGGAGTAGTTCAAATCTCTTGAGTAAGCCTAAGAAGCTCTTTGGATCTAAATCATATGGAACAAAGGAATGTAGTCATACTACACAATTTTAGTGCTATTTTCCTGCCATGGCTGCATCCTACAGAATCCTGGGGTTTATAGTTTTGTGAGGCACTAGAGGAGCTCTCTGGTTGGTAGTTCCAAATACTCTTCCTTAAATTGAAAGTCCCAAGATTTTGTAGGATGGAGATGTGGCAGCTTGTTACCCTGACTTTTGGGAGTCCTGTGGGAGAGACCTTGCTTTGCTCCAAGTTATAAAGGTTGCGGAAATTAGCAGAGCACTGGTGTTAGCAAAATGAAGGGCAGGGTAACCAGCAGGATCTTTTACCCAACTTTACGGGGTCAGGACAAGCAAAAAGCCAGACAAATGTACCAAATAAATGAATTTTATTAAATTAATATAGTGTCATGCACCAACGCACTCACTCACACACCCAAGGCCTATTGAGAAGGAAAAGAAGTGAAAAATGGATAGGGGATATAGCAAAGCAGTGATACTGCACCTATCCTGAAGTGTTCAGACTGGGAAGTGGCGAGAAGAACAGAGCTCAGTGAAGAGACGGCTGAGGGGATCACTCAACTAACAGGGTGCCGGTCTGCTAGCGTGGCATGGAGTTCTCTGAAGAGACCTTCAAAAACTAGGACTACTTATAGGGCAGAATGTACCTCGAGGGCAGGCCCTCTCCTGGGAAGAACAATGGCCGCAACAAAGGAAGGAATGCCATACAATGGCAACTTGGTAATTCGCATGATTGGTTTATGCTGGGTTGCAGTATTGGTTTATGTAGGGTTGCAGTATTGGGTTATGTAGAGTTGCAGTATTGGTTTATGTAGATAGATCTCACCTTGTAGGATTTTCCAGAGTCAGAGTTGCTCAACCTGGGGAAAACATGCTAATCCTCTCAAGTTGGCTATTCTTGGTTGAAGACCATTTGTTTATGTGGATGTGTATAGCCTGAGGTCTCCTTGGGCTATGTGACTGGGGATTTTTCTGGTCTTGACCTGTTTTCTGTCGTTTGACCTTTTTGCCTATGTACCCACCTGGGCAACCTCTCTGGCATGGTGGGCATATCTGATATCAAATTTATAGTCCCTAGGATAGTGTATGCCAGTGGGTAACAAGCTCAACTCCTTTCCCTGGGAGGTTTGGTTAGCCCCCTACCTGAGGTCTTTCTGTTGGTAAGTAAAAACCTTTTTATTTAAGGAAGCTTTTTATCTGTTGCAGCATATAAAACTTTTAATGAGGGGGGGTTTCATGTTTATATTTTATTATGTTTTTACACATCTTTTAATGTTTAAAATTGTTTTTAACTAATGTTTTTTTTAATAGAAATTCCACATGTGATTTAACTTTTGTATTAGGAGTTTTAAAATTGTGCCGTGCTTTTAGATCATCGTATACCACCTTAGATCCTTTGTTGAGAGAAAGATAGTAAGAAAATAAGTAAGAAGACAGTGCTGTAGTTTTGCAGTCTGAATGGGCTATTACAGGGTAGCTGCCTGCCTGCTACTTCTCAGCTATACTCCTGCAATAGATTTAGAAGAGCAATACATCATTACCTTTCCTCAGGCAAGCTGATCTCTCATAATATGTGGTGGATAAGTAGAGTTATATTTCAATGGCAAATCACCTCTGAGTGTTTTTTGCTTAAGAAAACCTTATAAAATTCAAGGGGTCATCATAAGTTGACAGTTGACATAAAGGTGCACACAAATAGAGTTTGCTTTGTAACAAATGTTTGAAAATAAGAGCAATCGTACAGTCATCAGTTGAAGCATTAAGGGTTAAGAGTTTAGAGACTGGACAACTCCTATCACCATCACAGCCAGGACAGCATGCTTGTTGGAAAAGTCAAGGAGTTACACGTTTAGACTGGATTATGGGAAATGTAGGTCAACTCATCTGGAAAGTGTTAGGTTGTAGAAGCCACTTTTTGCTGTTCTGAACATATTTTGCTATTTTGTCTTCTTACAGTTGGAGTCTGCATAACAATGTGGATTTTGTATTGTTGTCACTAATGGTTGCAGTTCATGTCCTTTTTCTATACAGAAGAAATTACATTTACTACTCTTGGTGTTATTAATTTAAAGTATTTATTAATTGGTTTTCAGCCTGCAAAGGTCCCCAAAGCACAGTACAGTGGCTCTTCTACTTTTGCAAGGGTTCAGTGTGCAGAACCCTCATGAAAATGGAAAAACAGTGAGTTGCTCCTCCCCATGAACCCCCTCTCATTCCCTTCCAGGGCTCCCCACTTCCATTCCTCAGCCTTTTGTGTGCCAGGGTCAGAGGCAAGGGAATGGGAAGGAATGCTTTGGAGGGGAGAAGGAAGGTGCCCAGGTGCCTCCCCACTCCCATTTCTTGCCTTTTCTCCAGGTGCTTGCCTTCCTTCTTAGCGCCTGGTAAAATGCAAGGGAATGAGGAGAAGAATGGAGAGGGGACAGGCACACACGTGGCTTGCAAATAATCAAATTTGCAAAGGTCAAACCTGCAAATGTGGAGGGAGGACTGTATAATGAAGTGTATTTAAAATATTTATTTGAAAAGAGATTAAAAACTACATGCATTCTAAAAGCCTGTTTTTAAAAACCAAACACCACAAAAGCAACATAGTCTTGAATGCCTGCCAGAAGCTCATGGAGCCAAGCTGACTTCCCTTGAGAAGGAATTCCACAGGCAAGTGCTGCTACTGAGAGAAACTCATCTTCTGTGCTCACCACACTGGCCCTGGTGGGAAATACAACAGCACCTCCATGGAGGATCCCAGATTCTTGGCGGGCTCATACCAGAGTATTTGGTCTTTCAGATGATCTGGCCACAAGCCCATTTAGGGCTTTGTAGGCCAATCCCAGCCTCTTGAATTGAACTTAAGGGAGAAAAAGGGAAACCAGTGCAGTTGGTTCAAAACTGGTGACATAAACGTGTCTGAAGCTCAAGGGAGGCAACTTTCTAGCTACTGCATTTGTGCTATTGTTTAAATATCCCTTGTAGCCCCATTGATTTCAGAATAATGTATTTCTCTCTCTCTCTCTCTGTCTTAGTGTGGGATTGGTAATCTAGCCCTCCAGATGTTATTAAACAGCAACTCCCAGCATTCCTTACTACTTACTGGGTATGCTGGGTAGGGGTGCTGGGAACTGCAGTTGAATAAAATCTGGAAGGCTACATGATTCCCACTTGTGCTTTTGTACATTGACATAACTGAAACTGATCACAATGTTGGAAGCATAAGTACACTGACCTTTATTCAAGGACCATGATTTCCAGGACTTTTAGATGCAGGGCAATATGTGTGTGCTTATGTGTGTGTGATGAGAGGGACCAATATATTTCTGTGACATTGGGAACAAAATAAAACATCTCCTCTTTCAATTAGAGAAGTGGTGGAGAAGGGGTAGAGCCCACCAGCTGATATCCCGAGATCCCTGTAGTCTGCAATCAAAGTGTTATAGCTGCTGCTCATAAGCTTGGCCTTTGAATACCCTATTGTTATTTATAGTGTTGTCATTTCAAAAGGACACAGGAGACCATATTAATTACAGATTATTTAAAGGACACATATACTGAAAGAGAAAATGGTCTCCAGGGAAACATCAGTATAGATTACTGTCTAATTAGTCCAAAGAAAATACAGTTTTAATAAAAATTTGACCTTCATATGCTTATGGATATTAAACAGATTCTCAGACCCCATATGGCTGTCTCTTGGAAAGGAATATTTTATATTATGTGTAGTCTTTTAAAAAATTCAGTGATCATTATAGTGCTTCTGGAACACAGACAGAAATAGTTAAGAAGGATCTGTAAAGACCCAGAATGCCTTGAAGCAGGAAAAAGCCCAAACAAGTGGCTGTACTTCATGTTCTTTTTTTTTTCTTTTTCTTTTCTGGGTACTGAAAGGCAGCTTCATGTTGGAGTGACTTTTTCCCCCTGCTACACCTGTAAATACTCTGTAAATACACCTGTAAATACTACTCTCAGTGCTATTCTTCTCTCTGCCATTCCCAGTCTTCTTTAATGATGTCACTTTTTTGGCTTTGTTTGACCACATTGCCTTTTAATCCTGTTGGCTGTGGTCTTTCTTGTGGTTTTGTCCATGTCACCACAAAGTTGTGTTTCATTTTCATGTCAGAGTTGCTTACAAAACAAGATCACATGGGTTTCCAGAGGCAGGTGGAATCCAGTGAAATGTGGACAAGTGAATAATAAGACAGTGAGACAAGCCAACAAGAAGGGACACAAAGCCAAGCATTGGCAGCAACAACAAATGAAATGAATCAGTGCTGAAATAATGCAAATATTTAGTCAGGTTTGCATTTTTGACGGTCACCTAGAGGAGGAATCATAGCTCAACAGTAGGGCATATGCCCTACTTTGGAAAGCTCTAAATTCAAGCCTTGCCATTGCCAGCTGAAAAGGATCAGGAAACAGGAAGTATAGGCCTGGAATCCTGAACAACCTGGCAGTGATATATTTTAGTCTTTTACTCCAAATCTCAAGTCAAGTCTCAAGTCTCTTATCTTCAAGTCAAGTGTCAAGTCCTTAAAGATACTTTTAAGTCAAGTCTCAAGTCTGGGAGCCAACTTTATACCCCAAACTATATTCCAGAATTTCTGGGCAGAGTTGAATAAAGTCAGTTTTAACAATTTAAGCAGAGTTGGCCCTCCAGGTTTGCGATTTTGCCATCTGCAGCTTTGGAGGTGGGGAATAGGATTGTTCTTACTCCCCTTTCCTGAAGCTAGAGGATTTTCAGAAGCAGGGAATCAGATCCTTCTTGTTCCCTATTACTGAAACTTCAAAAGTGTTAGAAGGAAGGACCTTTCCTCCTCAAGCCCACTGAATAACATGTTTTCTGTTCTCTGAGAAACATGTCCTATGCTTTGAGGACAAGCCTTGCTTTCTGTTCCTAGGAAAAGTTTCAAAAGGCTCATCCAATATGCAGCAGGGACAGGCTGCTGAGCAGACTTCAAGCCCACCTCAAGCCCGTTGCCCAACCCATTTGCTGTTCCCCTCTGAGAAATGCGCCCACACTTTGGGCTTGAGACAGATCATCACATGACTAGTAGGCAAAAAGAAATGGAAGTGTTGTTCAAAGTCTAAAGGTTTCTGGATGAACGTTTTATGTTACTGAACCAAGGGCGGCAAGTCAGTCACTAAAAAAAAAACAAAAAAAAGTCTCAAGTTGAGTCAAGTCAGTGTGTCATTTATTGCAGAACTGAGCCCAAGTCAAGTCACTGAAGCAACTGTTACCCTGATTTCTGGGGTCCCGGGAGGGACATCTCTATGTGCTCATAATGGGGAATGGGAATTAGCAGAGCACAAGCTAAACAATACAAGAGGCAGGGCAACCTAGCGAGATCTTGAACCCAATGTCTGCGGGGTCAGGCTGAGTCAATGAGCAAACAGAAGTAAATAATAATTGTTTTCCTTTATTTTGATAACACAGTCACAACGTATGTATGCAAACACACACAGACCTAATGAAAGAAAGGTAGGAGTTGGATAGAGGGTTTTAAGAGGGGTTTTTGCATGGGAAATACTACACCTATCCTGAAGCCTGGATAGTCTGAAGAAAAATCCATAGAAATGGAGATTCTCAGCATGTGGAGCTGAGGAGAAGGCTTGTGGAACAGAGCGACAGCAAGACGGGATGGAAGTCAGAGCGATCCAAAGAAACGCTCAAAATCAGGGGGTCTTATAGGGGAAAATGTGCCTGTAGGCTAGTCCATTCCTGGAGAAAACAATGGGCGTCAGGCTGGAGACAAAGCCTCCGAAAGGTCAGTATTTTGCATGATTGAGTTATGACAGCATTGTCAATAGAATAGCCAGTATGCAAACGCAGAGTGCTTGATGGTTGGATATTCGGCTTGTCAAGCTGCCTGCTCGGGGCAGGGAGTCTTTTGCTAACAGCGTGCATACATAATATGATCTTAAAAAGGTACTTGCCTGGAGGTCTCCTGAAGCTGCAGCCCGGCAAATACTGGCCTGCCTGGATTTGTTTTGAATGGTTCAGCTATTTTCAGCCATGCCTGTGTGCGTGCTTGTCCGGGGGCCTCGCAAGCACATGGAGAGGAATGGGTAGTGAAGGCCAAGTTCTTGATATCAAATGATATCTAATATACCACAAGTTTGAACTAGAAACTACAGTAATACAACTTAAGTCAGACTTGAGTCTGAGTCAGTTGACTCAAATCTACATCACTGCAACCTGGTGTTGTCTAGATGGCTGTGGTGTTCAGAGATGGTGAGATTTATTGTCTAGATAAGCACATCTGGGAAACACTAGGTTAGAGAAGACTTATGTAGCCAATACTATCTAGATGGGCAAGGAAGCTGGCAAAGTATGTGACAGCTTTCCATATGCTTTGACAGTGCTATTATTGCCACAAATGTTGGAAATGACAAATACTCTGATGTCTTAGTATTAACTACACCAAGTTTACTACAGTATATTGAATTCTAAAATGATATTTTGCACCAGTCTTTTCCCCAGCAGATCTGCATATTTAAAACATTCTAAATGAGAGGGTTCTAATAAAAGGAGCTTTAAAAAGCAGAGAGAACACAAATAAATGTATAGGAGAAATATACAGCAATTGCTAATTAGCATCATCCAAAATGTCTTCCAAGTCACAAGCAAGATTTCATGTTTTATGGAACTCTTAATTGGTCTGGATGTTGAAGAACCACAGAGAAGAAAAAGCTGGGTATGATTATGTTGCCCTTGGGTATGTAGTTTAGATGAGTCTTTAATGCGGTATATTGGAGAAGGTTTGCAGACATAATTTGTCTATGTGGACAAATAGCAGTCAAAAATGGTTGTTTCCACAGCTGAGATACGCAAGAAAGCTGCTTGTTACTCAGATCTGGTTCCAGCACTGATTGATACTCAGACCTTCTTTGAGAGGAATGGCAGGAATAAAGAGAAAGAACTAACCAAGGTAGAAGCAGTTTAACTGATTGTTAGAACACCTGCAGCAGTCTTTTGAGAGTCTGTTCCCTGCACTAGATGCCAAGTGCCCACATGGCGTGAGACTGAGGATGTAATATCTGCACTGGGGTTTTGCAAAGCGGTGAGCTCTGAGACAGAGGCAACTGCAGTATTTTTTAGAATAAACTTCCTCTGGTTTTGCATACTTGTTTCTTACCCCCTTGGGAGAAATCCAGAAAAAAAAAGCAATCCCAGAAAACCAGGAGAACATAAGTATTTTACAGTGTGCCACTGATTTCTTTGCAATTCAGGCAAGCCTGGCAGGCAGTGAATTATGCTTTTAGGAAAAACAGAGAAGGACTTCTATTACAACAGACCAGCATTATATTTTCAGCTTTTACATGGAGTTGCCAGAGTGAAAACTGGAGAGGGTTCCTATATGTTTAATGGTTGGGCAAAAGGAAAAATTTCAGCAGGTGTTGCTTGTCACACAACTTGGTAACAAGCAACACCTGCTGAAATTCCCTCTTCTGCACAATAGTTAAAGGTACAAGAGCCTGCTCTGTTTGGCACTTTGGCAACCTTGGTTTTGCATCTTTTTTTTATTTAAATGCCTCCTTTGAATTGAAACCACATTTTAAAAAATATAACAGTACGCTAATGTTGTTGTCTGCAATGATTCCTTTGTAAAAAGGCACCTGGGTGTTAGATATCCGCTGCTAACCCCTGCTATGTCCCTTGCAATATAAATGGTTAGCATAGCTGAGTCAATTTCATGAATGTTGTACGGAAAGGGAAAATGTAAAATGTACGCATTGCAAGTTTTCATGATTTTTTAAAAAGAAAGTGGTGCTTTAAAGATGGTGTTGAAGGATATGCCATAATCTTAATTCAGCTGACCTGTAACTGAGTAATGGAATTAATATGTTTCTGCTGGAGAAACCTGTTTCTCAATCAGACTTTGCAGCAAAAACAGAAGCTGGTGCACAACTGGGTTTTTCCCAGACTTGCCCACCTCTTCCTAGTGCAGTGGAAGTAGTAGTTCTGCCACCAAGGCCTTTCTTGAAGATGCAGTCTCCTTTTTCCTTCACTGGATTCTGGAGAATGTAAGGGCTCAACAGCCTCTCCCTTATATTTTCTAAGAGAAAGAAAAAAAAAATTACAAGATCCTGGGAGACCTTGCCATGGAGACATGTCACCAAAGCTTCCCATTCTTCCTTAAGGAACAAAGGAGACTTTTTATAAGTGCAAACTCAACAACAACAACAACATTAATAATAGTAATAATAATAATAATAGTAATAGTAGTAGTAGTAGAAAAACAGTGTGGTAAGAGTTAACAGGAGATAATATCTATCTGATAGATCAAGCAACTTGATTAGCTTAAAACATTGGCTGCCTGCGTACCTTCCTTGTGGTTGCAAGAGGAAGGACCAAACCCATAGGCACAGGCATAAAGGAAAAAAGTTTATTCTCCAACTTCGGATTGTCTTCCCCAGCCCTCCAGTCCTTTTTGAAAGAACTGAAAACCTAACACATCTAACTAAATGGCCCTCGGTTTCCTAGTTATAACCCTTTCCTGAGATTCCTTTCCTTGCTCCAACATTAGCTACAAGCTAATATCACATGGCCTCTCTGTCAAAAGCTTTTTGGTTTTTGGGGGATCTGATTCTACTTCAGCATTGCTTGATGTTGAATCTGTTCATCCCCTCCCCTGCTCAACCTGTATATTTGCAAGTAAATCAATAATTATGAAACACTGTAAATATTTTCCCTCAAGAGAAAAGTGTGTTGGATCTCTCAGGAAAATAACGTCTGCTCAGGAAGGTGGAGAGTGTGAAGAATATTTTCCCTATCCTCATCACCATTGGAAGATTAGTTTCTTTCAGACTGGTTTAAAAAAGCATGAGTTCTCAACATTACATTGTTTGTGAGGGCTATTTGAAGTGGTTTCTTGCATCTATGCTACAGCTCTTCCAAAAGTGCTTTTTTCAAAAAAGGGTGTGGCTTGCTGATGTGAACCTATTGTTTGAAGGGCAAATTTTCTCCTCTTTCCTTTTTATTTTTTTTAATTTGAGTTATAGTGTTACAGTGCAAAAGTGTCATTTCAGTGATACATTGATGCAGTAAACTCTTAAGATTTTTTTCAAAAGGAAAGAAGAGGAGGAGGAGGAGGAGGAGGAGACTTTTTTGTTCCAGTACGTCTCAGGATTTAAAAAGAAACCCAATTGAAAATGGGAATAAAATGTTGCAGCTGGTGCCAGGAATTAGCATAAAATAGTCCAGGAAAACAGATCTTTCATTTGGACATTTAAAAAAGAGAGAACTGCAGGAACAAATATTGCAACCTCTTGGAACATCTGCTTTGTTTGGAAGAGGCTGTAGAGGCTTAGCTTGTTACCAGTCTTTCTTTCCTCTACAAATGATGTATAAAAAATATAAAATGAAGATAGATGTGGAAATAGGCTGTAGTTTTCCTCTTTATGTGGTGACTGTATTGCCACCAAGAAATTTCTGAATTAACAGGGCACATCTGTGCACATGTCTTTGTGTTTCCTGTTTGGTTGTATTTTTTTTCTTCTTGTTTTGGCCTGGGAAAATGTTGTCAGTTTCCATTCTCATCTCTGCCTTATGATCTGTCAGATTTCCAGCCTTTGTGGCCTCTTAAATGCTGCCTGACTGCAGGAGAGCTTTGAATGATTTTGGAAGGCTTTGTGCTTCTCCGTCCCAGTGGGTCCACATAATTCAAAACTGTGGCTTGGAAACCAGTTGGCCCTGATAGAGATTGCAAGCTGGTGCTTTAGCTTCTGTTTTGAAGGTCGTATGAGTTCATTCATTGACCAGTAATGGAAAAATGAACTGAGTCCAAAAGAACAATTTAAGTGATGGAAAAAGTTAAGTCTGACTTCTAACTAAGAATGAAAGAAGTTTGTGAAATGTTCTTTTTATCATCTCTTCACAATTTGAATGAGGAGCAAGGGAAATTACTCTCAATTAACAAAAAGCTTCACACAGATTTTTTTTTTTTGGCTCCCAGCAAGACTGTGTTTATTTAAGTTACAAAAATATGACTCACACTGTCCATTCATGGCAGATGACTTGTCTGATATTCTTGTCCCACTTTTGTCCCTGAACTTTCCCCTTTCTCTCTTCATTACATCATTTCTCTGCCAACGTGCCTCTCTTCCAACTTTGCAAGGATTCTTCTAGGGAAAGTTTTGCTATGATGGTCACTGATATGTTTTCATGTGGACACATCACTCCTGTATTTCACATTAGCAGCTGCAGCCATCATGTATACTGGATGGAATTTACTGCTTCATGTTTATTCTAGTGCTATAATAGCCTCAGTCTGCACAGGTTCTGATGTTTTTAAGAGAGAAATAAAGAAGTAGCTTTTTCTGTTCCAAAATGGAACCATTGTGCATGAGTGGTGTTCTTGTTTCCTACATCAGGATATGCTGAAAGAATTCCTCCCTTTCTTTTCTTCTGATTGGACTCCTGGCTTTGACTAGTCTCTCACTTCTCATTTTTCTTAATACATATTACCCTTAGCAAAAACTTGTTTCTCTCCTTCCTAAAACAAAGTGACAGAAACATGGGTTGTTATCTACAACTTTAACCAGGCTCTCTGAACTAAAGCACTGCTTCCTTTTGCTTCAGCTTTTACATCATGTCAACCATAGTTGTCTGGAGCAGGACTCTGTCTTTGGTAGAAGAGCCCCTCCTCTTTATAAAGTGTTACTTCAAAAGGTGAGGGGCCTTGAGGTCTATGAGCAATGCCAGTGTCTCCTTAAGAAGATGGGGAATTATAGCTCCAAAGGAGGCCTGCGAGAAGAGGGGTGACTATGGAACCTTTTCATCTGTGTATACCGCTACTAACTGCAAGACTCCAGTTGAGAGACAAAAGAATGTTTTATTGGGAGATTCACAGGCACACGCAGTCTCACAAACCATACAAGGCTAGCGAAGGGAAAGAAGAGAAAGTTGGATAGAGAGAGATTTTGGGTGTATGGGGTGATATTCATCAGTCCTGAAGTGAAGGATTGAAGAGAGACGGCTCAAACACAAGGGTTTGAGGGCAGCATGGAGGAACGAGAGTCTGAGGTGCAGCGTGATGCCCAAAGTGCTGTTGTTTAAATACCCTTTTTCCTACCCTGTTGGGATGAGCGTTAATTGCTCTCTGGCAGAGTAAACAAAAGGGGTCCAGGATGGACTAATTGTCTTACTTTGAATGACAAAGCATTGATGGGACTTCTGACAGCCTCTTAATGTCTTGGTTGGGTAAGGTGAATGGGAAGGTGTTGGTAGAAAATGCATACAGCCTGCGGCACCTGAGCAGTTTTATTGACTATTGTATTCTGATGTTGGGTCACTGACAGGATTATTGGTAGTAATCTATTCACTCTGAGCTTTCTCCTTTAATTTTTTTTTATTATGATCTGGCCATGTTGACCTAGCCTAGGCACACAGCCAGAGTCTTGCTTGCTGCATGTTTTCTGGCCATAAGTGCCTAATTTTCATATAATGTTTCATACCAATTTCACTATCTGTCAGGAGTGACTGACTGACTTTGGACTTGCTTGCTTTAGAATTCTTTTGGACTTTATTTATGACTTTGTGCTTACTGAATAAAAGTAAGTAAAGAGCTGGGAGCTATTTGTTTTATTTTGTTTGAGTTATGAGCTGTGCACTCTGACTGAGATAGGACAATCATTCTTTTAATAATTGCTCCCTCAAGTGATAGATGATATCTCTTTGTTATAATATGTGATTTTCCAATTCTGTGCATCTTGCATTTAGCATTCTTTGTTTTGCACTTGGTCATTGGAAAGCAAACTTGGGCTCAATTTGCATATGTGATTGCTGAGGCTGATTTCTCTCTAAAGAAATCCTCTTGTGAGAGGGGAAATGGGAGACACAGTACACAGAATATGCATTCTACTAAACATCTTGTGTGACTCTGGGTCAGGTATAGTGGTTTGATTGTTGGGCTAGGACTCTGGGAGACCAGAGTTTGAATCCCCACTGAGCATGGAAATTCACTTGGTGACTTTGGACCAGTCAAACTCTCTCAGCGTCAGAGGAAGGCAATGGCAAACCTCCTTTGAAGAAAATTTGCTGAGAAAACCCTGTGATTTATTCATCTTAGGGTCACCATATGTCAGAAACAATTTGAAGGCACACAACAAACAGTATCTTAACTAATTAAGATCATTATTGTCCTCAGAAGTGATTACAGTTGCCTTAGAAAGTCAATCATTACTTCATTTTCTTTTCTGTGTGTAGGTGTAAAAGTCACACAGAACAAGGGTGCAGTAAGAAAGGAAATGTGACTTCAGAAACATGCGTGCACACGTAGGTGCGTACTCACACATACACACACGCATTCTAAACCATTTTCTACTTCAGCAGATCAAATAAATCCATCCACATTTTCTAGGACCATCACACCTGAAACATTTCAATAACCTAAAAGGGTCACATGAACTTGTGGGATACTACAAGTTAAAAGCATCAGTTGAATCTCATGGAAATCTCTTTTTGAACTTCTTGCTCAATACAGAAAAATTGGGATTGGGCAGTGCTGGATTTACATGGAGGCTAAGTAAGGCCCTTTCCGCATGAGGCGAGGGAATCACTCCGTGCCATTACTTACCGGTTCTTCTTGGCTCAAAGCAGTGTGGGCTGTCCTTTAAGCCCTTCCGCAGGGCTCCTCTCTTTGTTCCAGGGCGATGCGGAGCAGTGTGAGGTCTTTAGGTCCACATTGGTGAGGCTTACAAATTGGCGGCTTCCGGTTGTTTGTGGGTCTGGACCAACTGCTGAAGCTGGCCACACCCACAGCCCGCCCTCCGCTGATTGCAGGCTCGCATTGGTGCGAATCTGCGCATCTGCACAACTGAGCAGGAACAAAATGGCATGCTCCAGAAAATTGAAAGACTGGTTTTTCCTGGTCTTCACTTAACGCGCTGGAGGACCACTTGAGGGCGTTTTGGATTGGACTTAGGTGCGGAACTAAGGTAAATAGTTGGAATCTAGTCCAATCCAAGGTGCGGACGACCTTTGTGACAGGACACCTTGGCCCATTTTAACTTCCTCGTGCGGAAAGTGCCTAAACCTCAGATTATGAGTGTCCTCTAAATGGGGAAAAAAGCACTCTAGATTTAAGGATTTACATGCTGTTAGAATCACACACATTTTCTTGGTAATGCTATAGAGCATCTTAAACATAATTTATCTTAGGTTTTTGGCATGTCTTAGTCCAATCCTGGGAGTGGAAGCAAGTGGGGACAAGGATGTTGGAGCTGGGGTAGCGTGCACATGTTGGAATTCCGTGTTCAAGCATCATTTCTTAATAGGATGGATTTTGCCATTCTTGTGACCAATTTGAAAGGAAACCATTATGGGAAGGGAAGAGCCAAATGGCAGGTAGTCTCTCATCTCTCTGTGTGCTGCAGCCAAGGTGGCAGGTACTTTAGTCATGTGGGCCACATCTGGCTTTAAGGAAACCTTATGTTTTATGTATTTTTTGAGGCAGAAGACTAGCTATTTACTTTTCTTCTGACATGATGACACAGGTTGAACCAGAAAAGATTTCTGGGTTAGGTTGCATTGTGTGGGTATGTATACAATTCCCTTTGTTAACAGTAGCACAATTTCTCAAGTTCTTCCTTACTCCTGCTTTGTGCAGAAAAATGTTATTTGCTAAACTGGCAGGATACTCCAGGGTGTGAGCTGACAGGCTTCACACAGATTACAAAAGGCATAAAACTGAACTTCGCTTCCTTTGAGATAAAAAATGAGAGCCAGTGATGCTGTGGGCGACAACCACTGCACTCTCAGCACACTGCGTCATGGGCTTGAGAGGGTGAGACATCTCTCTGTCCACCTTATTGCATTATAAGGTTAGGTATGTAAAAGCAGAGATCTGGTTCAGAGATTTCTTGGTAATTATAGGTGCTTTCTAGCCTCAATGTGCCCTTGGTTACTGACTTCACATTTTCACCAGATGTTTGCTTCAGGTAGTATCTTGAAGGCAATTTAAAATTTGTAGACCATAATTCAGTGGTTAAGCACTGTAGAAGGCTCTAGTTCAGTATCTGGAGGTCCCCAGAGCAGGGAGGGAGGGAGGGAGGGAGGAGATAGAGAGAGAGAGAGAGAGAATCTTGCCTGAAATCCTGGAGAACTGCACCAGCCAGTGTGACAATATGGGGCTCATTGGATGCATTTATTCTCTCTGCATACCTTCAAATCATTTCTGACTGATGGCAACTCTAAGGCAAAGCTATCATAACAATTTATTAGCAAGATTTGTTCAGAGAGCGAGTTTGTCTTTACCTTCTTTTGAGGCTGAGAGAGTGACTTGCCCAAGGTTGCCCAGTGGGTTTCTATAGCCAGCCTTAGTTTCTATACTCTCAACACCCAAAACATTACACAAGGCTGGTGCTCTTTGCTGCCCAACCCATGAAATGAAGAGACCACACACAGGGCTTGGGTTGAACAAGGACAGTTTATTAATGTATGCCTAATTAACACGAAGCTAGTAGCGAACTTGACCTTGGGCTTGAATTTAAACTTGACCTTGAACTTGAATTTGAACTTATGACCTGAGAAGGAGGGGTCAACAGCATGGATAGGCTAAGGCAAGGGTCACCTCCAGACCTCTTCCCAGCCCTCTTGGGCGAGGTACCAGGCCCCCGAAGCCAATCCATGAAGCTGAGTTAAAACTTTGGTCAGCCCTTTTCTGGAAGTCAAGCCCTCAAACCGCAACCCCCCCGTCTTGCGACGCTGTGGTGGGGCAAGTCCTGGGCCTGCCCCAAGGACAGCATTTATCCTACACCAAAGAGTGCCATAGCTACTCGCAAAACCCCCCAGACCTCCCCCCCAACCATGGATAAGGGCAAGCATCTGCTTAGTCCTAATCCCTCAACCCCCACTCAGGATAGCTCAAGCCCCATTGCAAATCCCGCAGAAAAAGTCCATTGCCCTCGGATGACGAGTGTACCCTGTCGGGCCTGTACAGCTCAGGTTTATCAAAGACGATGTCACGGTGAGGAATATAGTGACCCAAGCCCTGTCTCAAAGCATTGTGAATTTCCCTGTTCGCTCGCCTACAAGCGAACTCCAATGGTCTAGGATCCCCTCCCCCCACCCCATACTTTTCTTTGAATCATTGCAGACCAAGAAGACAATGTGAATGCCAGGCCAAGTACTAGAAATAAGCCACATACATAGAAGAATGACCCCTATGATCAGGGCCTTTCCTTTAAAAGTCCAAGGTCATTACCAGCCGGGTGAATGATCAACACATCAGGCGGAGGCTCACGGCACTCCCTGAACAGTATAGGCAACAAGCCATGCACTGAAGGCCTCTCTTGCCAAGCCATTGGAGCAAGGCTCGGTCACTCAATCCCAAATGGGGGGCCAAAATGGCCATCACGGACCTACCACTCTACCCGAAAGATGAAACTGTGATCACAGATCAGCACTCGCCTCCTACTGGCCAGAAAAGGATGATCTAAAACGAAACCAGAAACATTATAACAGGTGGATCGGCCTGACATAGCACAAGTGACCATGGACTTCCCATCTCCTGATCCTCTGGATGCCTTCGGTGGTCATGCCCATCAGAGCTGCAGTGGAAGCTGCACCTATGCGAAATGAATGTGTGCCAAACTTAGTGCCTTGTAGGCCTAGAGAGAGAGGTCAAAGCCTTTTTTTGTGATGGCCCAGAAGTGGTACCTAGTGAGCAGGGTTGTGTCAGCATGAGAAAACAGAGGCCCCCAAATGTGACACCCGGCTGGCTTTATAAGCCCTCAGTGCCCTGACAGGGCATAAAGCAGCATCAGAACATTCCTGCAACGTAACCACAGTGCCCCACCTGGCCTGATAGGTTGATTCCCTTATGCGAAGGTATAAATGCTGCTCACCCCAGGTCAAGTCCCTAAACTCTAGAGCCCTGCCAGACCTGTCTCCCCTGCTCTGAACAACCAACTCACTTACCCTCAATGTGCTGAAAAAATGCAGTGAGACCACTGGGTGAAACAGCCCTGTCCGAAGAAGGCAAAGAACTTGCCATGTGTTGCCCAGCCTCAGGATGCCAGAGAAGATGGTTGCCTGTCATCTGGGGCCATCCTTTTTGCCTGACCCACCCTTCAATAAATTTGCATATTAAAGCCTGGTGGGATCAGGGAAGCCTAGTGCCTTGGACAAAAGGCCAGAGTGGACATGTGGAATCTAATGGATTGAGGGGAGAGGCCTGCTTCCTTAAGGGACAAGCAGAACTGCAAAATGTGGTCCACAGGGAGTGGCCATGCATACTGTAACCCATTAGATTTCCTAAAGTTAGTGAAATCCTTAGTGGTCTTATTGTAGCTCTTTCTGGTGCTGGGTGCAATTGACATACCGATGATCTGTGCTACCTCACCCCGCCACGCTTCCACAGATTGAAGGGCATCAGTTCTGGGAAGACAGCAGCGTCTGGTGCCAGCTCTCTGAAAATGTTCCATCTGCATATGGGAAAGAGCATGGACCAGGATGCTCCACACAGCAACATGTACAGCTGTGAAGACTATGTTAAAATGGAGACACTGAAGCATGAAAGCCTGCACCAAGCGCATGACACGCTGTGACCTAGAGGAGAGAGTTAATCACCCGGACCGTGGCCAAGTTGCACACCAAAAGTGGACTGAGGCATTTGCTAACTCACATGCCCAGATGTGAACTGCCACTAATATTGGAAAAAATTCCAAAAATGTAAGATCGGCTGTGAGGCCTGCCTCTGCCCAACTCTTGGGCCATCTCTGTGCACACCACTTGCCCTTGAAAAAAGACACCGAAACTGATGATCCTGCTGTGTCAGATGATATTTTCAGTGCATCCCTGACCTGATCTCATTGCACCAAAAAGAGACACTATTGAAGTCAGCAGGAACTCCTGCCACACCCCTAAATCCAATTTAATCCCCCTGGTGATCCTAATTCTGTGTTGCGGCTTGGTGATACTCTTTATGGCATCGCACAGCCGCTGAAGAGAAATGCCCTGCCAGGTGCAACCACGCCACACCAGAAGTTAGGTGCTGCACCAGCTCCTGAAATTCCTTAAGAGTAGCCTTGTGCCTACCCTTGACCTAAGATCCTGAACCTTTGCTGGCAGTAGTTTACAAGCTTGGTTGACTGTATCCAATTCAATGCCCAGAAACGTAAGCTGCTGCATGGGGCCCTCAGTTTTCTCAGTGCTGCAAAGGCACACCCAAGCTCCAGACTCCCCCACGAGAGATGTGAATTCTGCCAAGAAATCATCCAAATAATGCACAATGCTCTTAAGGCCCTATTTACATTTGATGGCCCATTCTAAAAAGGTACTGAACGTCTCAAAGGCAGAGCAAGACACAGAACATCTCATAGGGAGGTAGCGATAGACATAAATTACCCTCAAAAGGCAAATACCAAAAGCTCAAAGTCACAGGGATGTACGGGCAGTAGGCAAAAGGCTGATGATATCAAGCTTGGCCAGTTTGGCCCCAACGCCATGCCTGCACACCACCCATACAGCTGCATCGAATGAAATATACTTAATAGAACATAACTCAGCCAGTATGGCATCATAACGGACTCATCCTTAATAGGACAAATGGTGAATTCACCTAATTCACCTGAGAGCCTTTGTCAACGATTCCTCATGGGGGAAACTCTAATGTTGGGAGTGGGAGGCTGGTCAAATGGGCCTAACACCCTGCCTTCAGCAACCTCCTTCCTAATTTTCTCCCTCACCACGTACTCTTTGCCTATTACTGATTTAAGGTGCTTGTATTTGCAAGGGCAACGGCACAAAACCCTTGCATCCCAAAACTCCCAGCAGAGCTGGATTTGGAGCTGTTCCTACGGACCTGAGTGCGAGGAGGCCCCTGGACTTGTTGAACTCCACCAGATGACAAATGGGGCCTATCTCACCAAAAATTGGACGGCAGGGGGCAACGTTTGCTCCACAATTTGGGCTGGATGCTGTCCCAGTGCAGGCTTGGCTGCTTTGCTGCCCTCATCCTAAACTTCTCATTGTAGTGCAGCCAACCAGTCGCAGCAAAATCTGCATGAGCCCTGAAAATCCTGTTCAGTTCACCAGGGAGTGAGCTCTCAGTGGCTGGACCTTAACTATCACATCCACGTAAATGAGATAACCTATAAACCAATTAGTCTAGTTCTTGTTGATCCTGCATTTTTTCAGTTTTTCTCTCTCATTTGCATCCAAATCCTCCTCCTCTTTCTTATCAAGCTCTTGATACAGAACGGAGGATAGGTCTACGTATTATCCTTCCAAGAATCTTTTCAATAGTGGCTGGGGTTAGGTGATCATCCAATTCCCCTGACTGCTCACCTGCCTCCTCCTCAAGGCTGAATCCTTGCTTTTAACTTGATGATCCAGGCAGGCCCTGAGGGTCCAGGGACATCCTGGGAATGCAGTGCTACCCCTGATGGCAGCTGAGGCAACATGCTCCCGGGGAAGAAGGTGAAGAAGAATGTGATAGCTCTGGGAAACCTGCTGGCAGGGCCCATGTCATATTCCTTGGGGGGGGTGATGAAACTCCAGGGCCATGTTATGGACACAGTGCCCTCCTCATGACCAATAGACTCACCCGATGCCACTCCTACCACTTCTGACTCTCCTGAGGGCCCAGCCTGCCAACTGTCATGCTGTGATGAGGATGCTTGCTGCCCACCTCTTTGAAGGCGATTTGCTCTGCTTCTCGCTCGATCTGTCCTTCTCAATAGCGTCTAGCCGTGCCAAAATCTGGTTAATAACACAGGCATGGAGACCCTCCGTTCCTCCCTTCCTCTGTTCTGCCCCTCAGGCCACTGGCCACTATCAATGGCTCGAAGCTTAGCAAAAATGGCAGCTGCCACATTTGCTCCCCATCCTGATCTGAAGATGAGGTCACTGAGCATTGGGGCAGCTAAGGACTTGGCTGGCGTGGCCTTTTTGGCTGGCATGGCCTTGTTGGTGGGCTGCTTACCCTTCGATGCTGATGAAACACGTTTGGAAGCCGTCAGCACCACTGGCAATTAGGGCCAATCTTCCAGCCAAAACCCCAAGGAGACAATCAGTTGCACTGTCCAGCCCAAAATGAAAATCCAGCCACCACGCAATGAATCCCAGGCACACCACCCCGCTATGGACCGACAAGGCCAAAACCCACCTCTCAGCCTGAGTAGCGCAACCAGTTGCACTCCCCCAACCCACCAGCAGGAGATCATGCCATTGAGAGGATACCTCAACACTCTCTCAACTCAATCAGCACAACTCATCACACTTTCTCAGCTCAGAGGCCAGGAAGCACTTTAAATGAGTAAGTCCTTTCACACTCTCTTAGCCCAAAACAAGGAAACCTGGAACAATGTCCCAACCTAAATGCAATAAATCCTAAAACTCCCTTAGCAAAACAAAACAAAACAAAACAAAACAAAACAAAACAAAACAAAACAAAACAAAACGAAGAAACAAACAAAATAATCACACTCTCTCAGCCTGCCAAGGCAAACTGGACACACTCTCACAGCCCAGATGCAGCAAAACCACACAAAAGAGCAAACCCACACCCAGAAGAGAGGCACAAAAAGAGAGAGAAAAAGAGAGAGGGAAAGGAAAAAAGCCAGCAGGGAAAGGCACACTTGCAGTCCACAAAGAACAAACTAGGACACACTCTCATGGCTCAGAGGCAACAAAACCAACCCTAAGTGCAAGCACACACCCCTGAAGAGAGAGAGGGAGAAGCAAGAAGGGGAAGGGGAAGGGGGAAAGAGAAAGAATATATATATATATGTGTGTGTAAATGTCGAGGGGAGGGAAGCCAGCGGCCCTCCCACTGCACCAGCGGATTTCCCCAAACCCAGGTAACAAGACCCCCCCCCGCGAGGATCAGCCCAGGGAGGGGGAAGGAGTGTGGATCGGGACCAAGAAAAGAAAAAGAAAAGGGAAAAGAAAGAGAAAAAAAATTGAACCTGGGCGGCCACCGATCCAACTCACAAGCTGCCTCTCCGTGCTGCTGTGAACAAAGGCCTGTCCAGGCCCCACCATGTGGCTGGCTTTCAGGGCCAGCAGCAGCCCCCTCCCATCAGCCTTGCCAGTCTAAACAAAGAGGCTGAGGAAGGGGCACAGGTGGCCCTAGAAGGGGTTCTGCAGACCCTCCCCCTCCCCTTCCCCACTGCACGACCCTTGTTGTGCGGTGATTGCATGCTCTTCTCTTATGGGAGGCCAGCAAAAGTGTCTTCCCCCTGCCATGCGTGATCATGCAGGCGGGGGAGACGAATTAGCTGGCTGGGTGGCTTGGTATAAACCAATACTATATTCCTAATTTGTGATTGAAAACTTCCCTCCCCTGCTGCCTAAATGTTCATGGTTCTTAATTAGTCTCCACCATTCCACATGACTAGCAAAAAGAGAAATGGGTTGAGTTTTATCAGGTTGATTCTTATTTCAAATAACTAATTCTAGGTTTCTCAGAAATTAAATGCCTGTTTTCCAAAATCCACAGCTGGTCATTTATTAAGACCAACCAGAATGCATGAAATTTTATAAGTTTTTGAGTAATCCTAAACTCTTAAGCTATTATTTATTTGTTTGTTTGTTATATTTATTTGCCACCTTTCTCCCAGAGTGGGACCCAAAGGGGATTCCAAAAAAAGTATATGGTATAGGAAAGGTTACATGGTGAGGGATGAAACAGAAAAGTCTTCCATATCTGGCCAGATGTTGTAGGCATGAAGTTTACAGTTAGACCTGTTTTCCCTTTGTTCTTTGTTTTGTACAAACTAGTCAGTGCATCTATCCATACTTTTTGTATAATGTTACTTGGTTGTCTGTGTGAACACAGTTCTTTTATCTGATGTTATTTGATAAGGAATTGAACAGAAAAAAAAATCTTAAGAGTGTGACTTTCACTTTTTGACTGCTGCCTTATCGCTGATTTCATAAAATTATGAAATTCAGTGTATTGTGTTTTTAGGAATGTCTTTATTGAAAACAGGTTTATTCTTGCTTATGCTAATTTCTTTTTTCTTCTTGATGTTCTAGGCTATACGCTGGCGCATAGACTTGCAACCTTGGGCAAGCTCTACACCATCCCTGAGTAATGAAGCCCTCAGGCTCTTAAAGTATATCAGCACTGCCCAGGTTGGTTTTCACATTGATGTTTGTTTATGAAATCAGAGAGCAAGACTTAGTTCTTAGCAAGATTCTGTTTTATGATCGTACCACAAATGTCACAATTGATAAGAGAGTGATTCATGTTGTGTTGTTAAGTTTAAAATACGTTACTTCAGATTAAAGTACTGTAGTAGTGAAAACAAAACCTGAAAATAGGTGCTTGTTCTTTGAGGAGTTAATCACAAATTCTGTCATTACAAAAAAGGGAGGGGAACTTGGTTGGGGGCTGAATTATGAGCATCTGATGCATAAATTCCCTAAAATATTGTATATTACTATTGAATCATTCTGAATTTTTATTTGTTAATTATATTTCCTTTTTACCTGTTGGCTGTGGAGCTTCAGGTAATGTAAATTCACAACAGCCCTGTTAGATAAGGTTGGATTAAGACAATGCTGATTGATCCCAGGTCCTTAGTGAGTTATGCCAGCATTCACCTCTATAAAGAGGGGAGAATCTCAAAAGGTTAAGGAAAATATGTGTGTTTTCTTAGTACTAATAGAAGTTGCAACATTTGTAGCCAAAAACCATTTGTATGTCAAATACTGCAAGAAAGGTGGATTTTGTGTTCAGCTAGAAAAGCAGGGCCACAGATCTTTGACATTTATGTTTAGTCACAAGTTATTAAACTTCAGGTAGGTGGATTTAAAAAAAACATATATTTTGAATGAATCATGGTGTATTTTCTGAACCTCTGGGAGCAGCAATGTGTTGCAGCGTGCAAAAGTGCCTATGTTTACAGAACAGAATAGGACAAAAAGCAGATAGAAAGTTATCTCACAGCACCTGAACACCCAGGGGCAGATACAATATGTCCACACAGTGCAAATGATTGTTTCCCCCTTTTTTTGGGCAAAAAATGTTAATATAATTCTGGGTCTTAAAAATACTCCTACTGTTATTTATGATTCAAAACAACAAAACAATGTTTTGAAACTCCCCAAATTAGGAGACAAACATAAACCTAGAAGGAGAAAAGCTGTTCTTACTTATTTGCAGTAGGGCCAAATATTAATTGTCTCAAGGTATAATTTTCTACTCTAATAACAAAATGTCTAGACTCTGCTGAGGGAACTGACCCTCAGTGGCGGGCCTTTCTTTGTGACAGCCACCCTACAGCCAGGGCATGTCATTTTGTTGCTGCAGTGGCCCTTGCAAACAAATTTCCGACTCATACTGAATGGTGATTCACTTCCATACTGCAGAACAGGATATATAGCTTATTCCACTGAACGATGCAAACATACATTACGCCTGTGGTTAATAGACCTTATATGTGATCTAAGCTGGTGACACAAATCCTTCCTCTTTCCATCCACTTTGGGAACATGGTTCAACCATGGTTGGCACCACTTTGTAATCAAGCTGGACTCCTATGGTTCACCAGCCAGTCTGCCCAAGTGTTTCCCTTTAGAAGTTATGATGTCTTAGCACCGCAGCTCTGCCCCACATTAATGCCATATTTTCCTGGTTTTCTTCACATATGCTACCAGAAGGAATGTTTGGCTCTAAATTCAACTAGTTCTTAACCACTGGTTAAATCTTTCCCTGGTGTGTACCACTTTTACAGCTGCTTAACCAACATAGTCTGCATATACCCAGAGGCAGTGATTCTACACGTTGCTCTTGTTTTCTTCTTGTTGAACCTCAAGCTCCTTGTGAGTCCACAAAAACTCTTCAGACTGTTCATACCCTAAGATTGGATGCCACAGATCTTCAAGGTCTTCATGTTGTCTATGATATAGCCAACAGGCCAACGCATGCCGTACTGATATCGAAAAACTCTCACACTTTGACTTTGATCCTTTCATTCCATGCCCTGCCTCTTTATGTGTTCCACAGTTTATGTGGTAAATGATGCTTTCTATGAAGAACCTAACACTGTTTATTGAGTGGCTCTGGGCATTTCCAAAAGATCCTCTGGATGATGTACACTAAACAGACTGTGGATGTCTGTACCAAATCCTTCCATCTCTTCCATTCCAGTGTCCACTTAGTACTTCCTAGACAGGGTCATGTGAATGTACACTTGCTGCCCTCTTGCTTCTAAGTCTTCTGCCCATTGGACAGCTTTACTATGAGATGCATCTGTTCCACATGTTCCTGGAGGCATTTCTAGAGGCTGCTCCTAAAATATGCCTAAATTTGACAAATGCCCTGAGATAATACTGTTTTTGGGTTCTGACTAACTGGCAGTGGGTAGGCTGTTGTCTCCAGGTGTGCAGTGATCACTCTCAGAATCATCCTGAAAGAGCTATTCCAGAGTTTCTTCTGAAGTAGAGTATTTTTATTTCATTGCACTCCCAGTGTGTGGAACATTAAATGCGAGAACGGCTATGCCAGGAATAGTGAGTTGCTACCTTTGCCCATTCTTGCTTCTGGCGGTGGAACTGACCTCTTCTACCCACTTTTAAGTAACAGTAATGCAGACCATACCCAGCTCCTTCATTTGTAACCTTGCAAAATAATTTGGACATTGATAATAACACACACTTAGAGTTGATGGGGCAGCTGTGGATTTTGTCTCTAGTGAAGTCTGTCTCTCCCAGGGAATCCTGAATGCAAATGTTACCTTGGCAACTGACTGAATATTTTTGCCTTCATAAACAGGACACTTTGGTATCTTAATAAACAATATATAGGTAGCAAAGTTTCAGGTTACAGTTGTTCCAGAGTTTTTCCTCTGAACAGGGAGAGGGGTTCTTTCTTATCTGAGTAGTCATGCCAGCTTCACTGGATCACAAAATGGCATAGGTTTTTTTTTGCCCAATACGTTTCATTGGCTGGGACAAAAAATTACCCCAGTAGCATAAAGCCATAGATTTTTTTTTAAAAATTGGGACAATTATTTCCTCCTGTGGTTTTTTGCTGGGATGGGAACCTGAAAAGATACCTGAAATCTGAGCCCATCCCAGAGAGCAATGATGGACCTGTGAAGGTGGTTGTGGCTGAGAACTTTGATGAAATTGTCAATGCTGAAGGCAAGGACGTCCTTGTGGAGTTCTGTGCTCCTTGGTGTGGCCACTGCAAGAACCTGGAGCCCAAGTGCAAGGGGCTGGGGGAGAAGCTCAGCAAAGACCCTAACATTATCATAGCCAAGATGGACGCGACAGCCAACGACGTACCTTCTCCCTGTGAAGTCCGAGGGTTCCCCACAATTTCTTTTGCTCCTGTGGGTATCAAGCAGAGTCCAAAGAAATATGAGGGGGGCCGTGAGGTGAGCGACTTCATCAGCTACTTGAAGCGGGAGGCCACGTACCTGCCCATCCTTCAGGAGGATGAAAAACCGAAGAAGAAGAAGAAGGCGCCCAAGGAAGACCTGTGAGAGAAGGAGGGGTCTTGCCACAATGATCACCTTGCCTGCAGAAGAGCCCAGTGGCTCCTGGGCATGGAGGCCGGGGCCTTTGCGTGCAGCCTCTGTCCTTGGAAAGCAAAAAAGTAGCTGGGAGGGGGGCAGAGGACAGCCAGGTGCCAACGGCACTGCTGCCACCACTGCTTGATTTCCCGCCCCCTCACCTCTTAGCTGCACTTGCTGGGGATGCCCTGGACTGGTCAATGTTTGTCTGTGGGTGGGTGGGGATCTTGTTTTCTAATCTTTTGTACATTTTGAGGAGATAATAATAATAATAATAATAATAATAATAATATTTATTTTTATCCCGCCTCTCCCAGTGGATCGAGGCGGCATTACAGGAACATATAAATACATTAAAACATTAAAATGTAGCCTATCTTCCCCACCCACCAACCCTTCTATCCCCCTAAACACATTAACTATTAAAAACAAATTAAAAACAAAATTAAAAACAAAGAGACAATTGATGAGAGGCGGTGAAACACTGGTCTGGGAAGGCTTGTCAGAAGAGAACAAATCAATAAATTTTCCCTTAGGCTCTCCCCCAAAATAAAAATATACATGGCGGTTGGCTGAACTTACAGACATTGGCCATTTCCACCCTACACTGTTACAGTGCCATTATTCTACTTTCAACATCCTGTGGAATTCTGGGGTTTGTGATTTAGAGAGGCCAAGGAGCTCTTTGGCTGAGAATTTTAAAGGACCCTCCATAAACTGCAAACCCCAGGATTCCATAGGTGTTGAAAGTGTAATAATAGCATTATAACAGTGTAGAGGGGAAATGGACATTGTTTTCAATTCTTCAGGTAATAGCTGTGGTCAATGCGTATCTGGTAAGTCTAGTTCTTTGTGGATGGAAGGATTTGGCATAGACATCCACAGTCTATTTAGCGTGTAGGATCCTTTGGAAATGCCCAGAGCCACTCAATAAACAGTGCTAGGTTCTTCATAGAAAGCATCATTTATCACATAAACAAACACACTCAGGTATAAAATATCTTGTCAACTGGAAGAAGATTAATTACATCCATTAAATCATGGGGCTTGTTGGTTGGGGCTGATGGGAGTTGTAGTCCAACATATCTGGATCACAGCAGATTGGGAAAAGCTGGTTTTTTTAAAAAAAAATAAATTATTGGAATTTATAAAATTGGAATACTAGGTATGTCAACCCTTCTGTGGATACTTGCCTTATTTATGCATAAACCATGCATTATAGTCTGACAGTGCAAATCCACAAATTTATTCAGAAGTAAAACTCATAAAGTTCAGTGAGACGAACTCCCAAGTAAGTGTGCACAGGGTTTGCCACAAAAGTCACAAAAGTGCAGCAGTAGCTGCCAAGATGATTTGTTGGGCTGCACATAGAAAGTGAACATCAGAATCTATGTCTAATGTTGTCCTAAACATCTATTTGTTGAGTTATCACTTTGTCTGTAAGAATAGCAACACTAGAAGGTGGATGTTTGTGTTCCATAACAAAGCATTTCCTTGTTAAATGCTCTCAACCATGAGGGCAAGAACTTGGTCCTAGGCATGTGCCAATCATTCTGTGAAATGGGGAAAGCAAAAAAAAAACAAAACAAAAAAAAACGGTCTATACTGAATTACATATCCAGACTCTTTTCTGCAGTGCCATTGTTTGGCAGCTTTGGTAGGCATTGTTTTTAGGCCAAAATATATCTCCTCTATATCCTTACAAGCTATAGAATCCTTCCAGTAATGAAGGACTTCCTGAAGTTATAGAAATTATGATATTGTAGTGATCCATGCTATGTTATTTGGTTGGTGATAGTGCTTTTTCGGTGGAAAGGGGTTGAGCTACTTGTAAATTTCCTTATGTTTCCTGCTTCTCAGGGCTATATTGAATAATCTCTATGTACTTGGCAATATGTCATAGTAGTGGTATGAGTGCTATTTCCTAATTTTGGGAACTGAGCAGTAAAATATTGGCTTCTTGACATATACCGTATTTTCCGGCGTATAAGACGACTTTTTAACCCAAGAAAAACTTCTCAAAAGTTGGGGGTCGTCTTATACGCAGGGTGTCATCTTTGCGGTCGCCGCATACAGTGGGGGCAGCTCAAAATGGCCGCGGCCGCATCCCCACCGTATGCAGCCACCGTATGAAACCACCCAGGGTGGTGCTGTGCACTTACCTGAAGATGCGGGGGGGGAGAGGCTTGCTGCGCTCGCCGCTCTTCCCCTCGCGCGAGCGCCGGTCGCGCTGCCTCCCCGCTTCCACCCCCACCCCCGCCTACAGCTCCCAGGCCAGGGAGTGCTGAGGCGGGGGGGAGCGGCGGCGTTTTGGGCGAGGCTCCTTGCGCTCGCCGCTCTTCCCCTCGCGTGAGCGCCGGTCGCGCTGCCTCCCCGCTTCCACCCCCACCCCCGCCTACAGCTCCCAGGCCAGGGAGTGCTGAGGCGGGGGGGCGGCGGCGTTTTGGGCGAGGCTCCTTGCGCTCGCCGCTCTTCCCCTCGCGCGAGCGCCGGTCGCGCTGCCTCCCCGCTTCCACCCCCCACCCCCGCCTACAGCTCCCAGGCCAGGGAGTGCTGAGGCGGGGGAGCGGCGGCGTTTTGGGCGAGGCTCCTTGCGCTCGCCGCTCTTCCCCTCGCGTGAGCGCCGGTCGCGCTGCCTCCCCGCTTCCACCCCCCCCCGCCTACAGCTCCCAGGCCAGGGAGCGCTGAGGCAGGGGGAGCGGCGGCGTTTTGGGCGAGGCGAGGCTCCTCGCGCTCGCCACTCTTCCTCCTCGCGCGAGCGCCGGTTGCGCTGCCTCTCCGCTTCCACCCCCACCCCTGCCTACAGCTCCCAGGCCAGGGAGCGCTGAGGCGGGGGGGGAGTGGCGGTGTTTTGGGCGAGGACGGAGGTGGTGAAGAGTCCGGCCAAGTTGGCAGAGAGGGGGGAAAGGAGGGCTTCCCTCCAGGCCGGTGGGTCAGGTGGAGGGCAAGGGCCGGCGCCGGCCTCCCCCGCCCTCCTCCTGTCTGGGCACCCGCCCCCCAGCCCCAAAGAGCCGGACGCGGGGTGCTGCCCTCTTCCCTCTTCTCCTCTGCTTCTCTTGGTGGAAGCAGCTGCGGCGGCTCCGGCAAACATTTTGTTTCCTTCCCAGCCCCAGCGGAGGAGGCCAACGAGGGGAAAGCGGGCGAGAGCCGAGGAGGGCGTTGGAAGAGGGGTAGTCTTATACGGCGAGTATATCCCAAACTCTATATTTTAACTGGAAAAGTTGGGGGTCGTCTTATACGCCCAGTCGTCTTATACGCCGGAAAATACGGTACACCTGAATGGAAAAGGTGCATTTTTGCCTCCTTTCATAACTTGACAAATGCAGACTTCTTCCAACACTGGATTGTTTTCCATGTGATGGACAGAATGCACATACAAAAGGTGACACTCAGTTAAAGCAGAGACACCCATGACTTTTGGAAGAAAGCAATGAAATTACATCAGTGAGGTCTTTGAAGGTCAGCAAATATTTCATAGCTTTCAGCTAGTGAGACTGGGAGTGCAGTAGCCTTGCTGTGCGGAAAGACAGACCCCTTTTCAAGAATGTAATAAACTGTGGCAGCTTCTGCCAGGCTTCACTAGTTGGGTCAAAAACTACAAGGGCATCAATTTGCAGAGAGTTTATAGTTGCTGACATGGCAATCAAGAGTTTAAGCTTTGGGAACGACTGCCCTCAGCCCCCAGGACTAAATTAAATTGAGAATTTAGAGGAGCCCTCAATTCCCTCTTGCCAGATGCTGATGGATTCCCAGTTTAATGATAGCACAGAGTGAGTTTTAAAAGACACATAATTTAATTTAGTGATTTGGGCATTCATTCTTTTCTGACTAGCAGTTTGGAAGAAGCTGTTTGCTGGCTTGCTTCCAAATAACCATGCCAGCTAGTTTTGTGAACCCTAGGGAGATGTGAGCCTGGCATTTTTGTGAAAAATCTGGAGATGTTCACATTCACTATTTCTTGGCTTTCATATTCATTCTGTTGTGGGATGTGGTTTGTTGATACTTGACTCTTAAGATTCTTGTCAGTAGAGATGTCAGCGTGAATTGCAGTGATGTAGTACTTGTTGAGATCTGGGGGAAAAAAATATATTGAGTACAACCACTCTTGTCTGATTTTGAAAGCGAAGTAGAATTGTATCTGTTTACTAAGTGGATGGGAGATCAACAGGTATACCTGGTAGAGCAAGGAGAGAATCCTGACTAAACTCGGGAGGATCATTACTAGTTAGTGTTTACAATAATGAACTAGACTGGAGTGGGCTCCTGTATGGGAGCCAGGGAAAAATATCTTACCACACTCCCACATGGGCTCCCCAACAAGCCCAAATACCTTAATTTTTTTCCTGTAGTTTCTTCCAAAATGGTGACAGGAAGTGACAGAGTATTACTTCCTGATGCCATTGTGATAGGGACTGCAGGGGAAAATGGAGATATTTAAGGATAGTACAGGGTTCTAGAGTGTTTTGGGAGTGGGGATATTTTCATGTTTTTGTGCATTTAAGAGGCTTTCAGCATGATTATGAGACAAAGCTTTGGGGGCCAAAATAGCCACTAGACAGAGCTATGGGGTGAGTAAATGTGAGGCAGATTCCTAGATTCTTAATAGGTGAAGTATGGTTGCTAGGCTACTTCCTGCTGTTGTTGTTGTTGTTGAGTGCCCTGGTGGCGCAGTGGTTAAATGCTGGTACTGCAGCCACAACATTGTGAGTTCAATCCTGCAGGGCTCCAGGTGGACTCAGCCTTCCATCCTTCCACAGGTCGGTAAAATAAGTATCCAGCTTGTTGGAGGCAATGAGCTAACACATTCTAAACTGCTTAGGGAATGCAGCTCACTGATAAGCAGTGTATAAATGTTAAGTGCTATTGCTATTGCTGTTAACTGCAGTCAAATTGACTTTGACTTTTGGCAGCCTATCTTTTGGCAGTGAAAGGCCCTATCATCAACAGCCCTGCTCAGGTCTTGCTGACCAGGGCCACGGCTTCCTTGATTGAGTCTATCCATCTGTAATGTGGTCTTCCTCTTTTCCTACTGTCTTCTACCAAGTATTATTGTCTTTTCTGGTTAGTCATGTGTTCTCATGATACGTCCAAACTATGACAGTCTCAGTTTAATCATCTTGGCTTCTAGGCTTCAGGCTTGTTTTGTTCTAGGACTCATTTAGTTGTCTTTTTAGCGATCCATGGTATCCATAGAACTCTTCCCCAGCACCATGTTTCAAATGAATTGATTTTCTTCCTGGCAGCTTCCTTCACTGTTCAGCTTTCACAGCCATACATAGAAATCAGAAATATGATGACTTGGACAATCCTTACTTTACTATTCAATGACATATCTTTACGCTTGAGGATCTTGTCTAGTTCCTTCATAGCTGTCCTTCCAAGGTCTAGTCTTCTTATGATTTCTTGACTTCAGTCTCCATTCTGATTAATGACTGAGCCAAATTATGAAAGATGTTGAACTATTTCAGTGTCTTCAACGTCTGCTTTAAAGTTACGTGAATCATTTGTGATGTTATTTTTGTTTTCCTAATATTCAGCTGTAAATCTGCCTTTGCTACATGCAGCCCTCCAATCCTCTTTTTGTGCCCCACAGACTACCGAAGTCCCTGGACTTTAATTTTTTTTTTAAATTGAGGGTGAAAATTGTCTAATAATCTGCAAAACCATCGTATGACCCCCCAGCCGTGACAGAAAAAAAAAAGATTCCTGATGAAGCTAAATGAAAGCTGGAGGTGAAAAAAATAAAGCCAGTGCAGGCTGAAAGATGGGATGGGTGTGGGAGTGAAAATTACCTCCCTTCCATGCAGTTGCCCACCCATGTCTTAATTGACAGCTAAAGAAAACATTCAGGGGATCTGCCTTGGGGAAGCTAAGATGGCCCAGGAAGGGAAAGGTGATGGTTGGGGACTGTTGTTGCATGCCTTGTTGTGCGCCTTGTGTGGTTCTGGGTGATACTGAAAGACAAACAGAGAAATGTGCTTTCCTCTGTGTGAGAATCCTAAAATACAGGGAATGGGTATCTTCCAGGGACATAAGGACCAAGCGTCTTTATTAAAAAGGCAAATTACACTTCTGGCCATCTTCTGGAAATACAGTGAAACAAAGTGCATGATTCCTGTGCCCCTTGATTTAGAGAGAAATCAGACCCTGTTTAAAAAAACTTCTGATGAACCTTATCTGCCTGGAAAACTGATGAAAGAACAGTGGCTGTTGGAGTGGATTTTAACCTGTGAGGCTCCATTTGTGATCATCAAATAAAGCATATCTCATAAAAACTCCATCAGTCTGCAGTGACTTGTTCTAATCACCTACAGAATCTTAAGCAGATGTTTGCACCCCTGGAGTTCTCACTGCTTAGGGGATTGGGATGTAGAGCAGTAACAGTTCATTTTTGTTAGTGAATGGTACCAAATATTGAGGTACTCAGACACTGGTTGCTTTTAAGAAACTGCTACTACTTTAAAGAGCTTTCTAGTTGGTGTTGCCAAGATCTTGGGGTCATACCTTAACAAATGACAAATAAATTAATTCGGTGCATTCTTAATCTTAACAGGATAAAACTACCATCTTGCATGGGCAGAAATCTTTGTAGGGGGGTATGAGTCATCATGTTCTGTGATCCCTAGGAGTTCTAAATAACCATAGGAATGTGTCTTCTGTGTGGCATATAGGAGAAGATGAAAGAAAGAAGGAAAGGTGTATAGGGGTAATGTCTGAAGAAGCTAGGCAGTAGATTACTCCTTAAAGTCACACTGTGGTAAAAGAAACTGGTAAAGCCTGACCATTTCAATCACTTGTAATGATTAGGAGCAAGTGGCAACAGGTGTAGCGGTTTGCCAAGTGGGAACTACAGGCCAATGGAGGTTGGTAGCTTCCGTATAAGTAGGTTGGGGAATCCACTCTGTGCTTTAGTGTGAACTTTAGAGATGATACCCAAAGAGGTCCAGCAGCTTGGATAGCTACTTTAACTTTTAGACTAAAGGCTAGAGTGGATGCACTGCCCCACTGAGATGGGAGATACCACTGCCCCTCTCATATGGGAGCCATCCGCGGGCATTGGTGCTGAGGGGCACAGCAATCCTCATTCTTACCACAAACCATGGTGCCTGAGACAGGGGCAGCTCAGTCAGCACTGAGTACACGTGTGCTTACTGTGTAGCCAGCTCTCTTTGCCAATATCAGGCCATGTGAGGGAGCCATCTAATTATTTAGAAGAAACCACACAAATGCATGTGCTGAGAGACTTCTCCTGCCCCCACCACTACCTCCCAGTAGTTTTTGATAAGGATGGACATTTTCCCATTCCCTTGATATCTCCCTATCTAGATAGGCAGTAATCATGTTAGCAAGTTACTTCAACAGCTGCCATAGCTTGCAGTGTTAATGGGGTTCTGTTAATTTTGCTGTAGTTTAATTTTTTGTGTAATTAAGGGTCTCCTCTCCCCATAATTTGTGATCAGTGGTTACTGGCATTCTGTAGAGAGAGATAAGAGAACAAAATTCTTACCCACAGCTTCATTAAGATTTCAGAGGGGAACAAGCAAAAGCAGCTACTGTTTCTGTGAAAATGTCATAGCAATGAAAAGTTGAGGAGTGAGAAACAGCCACAGTTGCATGAAGCCCTTCTGATGCAATTTCTCCCAGTATAATGCATTCTTAATGCTTAATCTTTATTAATAATGTTTGTTCAGTTTGCTTATTAAAAGAGATTAGGTAGTGCCTGCTTTAGCTAAGGATAATTTCTTGTTTTCATTTTTGCTTGCTTACCCATTTTGCTAAAGCAGTTTTTGCAGGTTTTTTTATGCTCACAGAGTCTGATAGAAATTCCCAGTAAACACTGGAAGCTGGGGGCTTCTATGTCAGGAAGGAGCGGGGGGTGATAATCTTCTCTGGCTTCTAGACCAGATTTTAAATGATCTGCCCAAGGTGTCAAATTCTGTACCCTTGATAGATTCAGCACCTTGGATAGCCCCTTTAAAGTTCAGACCAAAAGCCATTTACCACTCCACTGCCTGTAAATTGGCTGTGTGTATTTTGTGTGGCTGAAGACTGAGGATGTCTTTTTGCCCCTCTTGCAATATTCTAGCCCTTATCTGAAGAAGTAGGATTGTCAATATTCTTTCAGAACGTGGAGGGGAGGCCTTGCTGTCCTATCATCATTGCTTATAATCAATGTCAAACAAGATTTGCAGGTTTGTAGTACAATCCCAAATCTGCTAAATGTGTTAGCTTAAAATATATTGGCTTAAATTTTAGTAGGTTTTTGGGCTGTATTTTAAAACAAGTGAGTGTGTGTTGAATTCACTATGAAGTGACAATCTCTATTTCAAGCGTCTTTTCATTCTTTGCAAAAACATGAGGACACAAGATGGTTGAATGAGATTTCCAACTGCCAGGTACAAACAAGCTTCCCCCCCCCCAATTCTCTTAACTGACCATTGGGAACAGCATAACAACTCTAATATAAAGGAAAGAACAGGAGATATAGATATATTGGAGTACATAAAAGGGATGAAGAGTACGGAGGGGAAAATTAAATCTGTGTATATGTGCACAGATTATTCAGATTACAGATTTTGTCTTTGCTTGCTGCAGAATTTGCAGTGATGTGGAGCAGAGATTGGATTCCCTGTGGAACCCAAAGTATGAGCAAAGTGAAGGAGATGACAATGAATGTCGGGAGCTAGTCCTTCACTTGCTTATGAGTTTCACCATTTAGAATGGCCAGATTCCCTTCTGGAGTTTGAACTCAACTTTGCTTTTGTCTCATTTGTATTGAAATGGACAATTCTTTGCATCATGCTGTTGTGCCTTCTGTGGGAGACACTCCTGGTGTGTGTGGGTCCTGGACAGGATTATTATGTTGTATGCTTACTTAAAATGTGTTGAGCAGAGAGCTTAAACATATGCTTAATTTTCATTTTCTCTGGGTGGATTTGTTTAACCATATCCACTGAAAAAGAATGAATGGATTGAAGCATGCATATAAGTACTTTAATGAGCTGGAATCTAAATCCCACAAGGATTTTCTTGTCTTCCAGGGTGTCTTTACCACAGATAAAAACGAATACAAATACATAAATGTGCAATGGTATCCAAAAGAAGAACAGATCAGTAGCATATAAAAGCAACAGGAGTCCACTTTTATCAGCAACCAAATTTGTTAAAAAGCCTGGGAGAACAAATTTTACTTATCTGCACAAAGATAATAAAGGATGTTCAAAGCCAAACTCCCTGGAGGAGAGTTTTCTACAAAGGTGTTGCCAGTGAGAAAGTTCTCTTTTCATCACCTCATCTTGGATTGCAGGGACTCCCAGTGAAGGGTCTCTAAAAACCCTCTTAACATCTGAGCAGGAGCAGGTTGATGTCTGGAGACAATCTGTCCTTCAGACAACCCTGACTCAGCACAGGGCTTATAGGAGGAAGTCCTAGCTCCATGCTAGAGAACATGCAGCTCTCTTAGATGTTAGTTTGTTTAACTTATCTCACACCTCTCTCACATTATGAAACCCAAGACAGCTAGCAATTTGAATTAAACCCAATATGGTTAAAATTGTGGCAAAAGTTTTATATAAACGTTTTGTATACACATTTTTTTTAAAAAAAATTAAGCCAACATTCATATTAAAATACTAATTTAAAAGTTTTTAAAGGCCTGGGTAAACAGCCAGGTCTTCATCTGTTGGCAGAAAGAGAATAGAGAGAAAGCCAACCTAACTTCCCATGGCAGGAATTTCATAGCCTGGAAGCAGCCACTGAGAAGGCTCTGTCCCATATCCTCAACAAATGTGCCTGTGACAGTGGTGGGACTGAGAGAAAGCCTCCCTTGAAGAACTTAAAACTTGGGCAGGCTTATATTCCTTTGGACTGCAACTCCCATTGTCCCTCACTATTGAGGCTAGGGCTGATAGGAATTGTAGTTTAGTGTCTTCTGGAGGGCCACAGGATCCCAAATCCCTACCCTTTCACTAGTATTTTAAATTGTACTCAACAGGAAGCGGAAAATAGCATAGCCGTCTGAGCAGTGACATGAATGAACCCCAGCATGTGGTCCCAGTTAGATAGCAGGTATGTCTGAAGTTTGCAAGAAGTCTTCAAAGATAGTCCCACATGTAACCTATGTAATCTATTTTGCAAAAACGTAGCCTGGAGCTCCCATAGCATGGATACCTGGAAAGATCTCAGTTCTGAAGGGATCATCACTGGTGTGCCATCTTCTGTGCCAGAGAGGCCATTTAGCCCTTTGATTAGAAAGCTGGATCCATAACTGATACGAATCCAGATTGGTAGTTCAAATAACAGAGAAGTTGTTGTTGTTGTTGTTGTTGTTGTTGTTGTTGTTGTTGTTGTTGTTGTTGTATGCCCTCAAGTCATTTCTGACTTATGGCAACCCAAAGGCAAACCTATCACAGGGTTTTCTGGGGCTGAGAGTGTGTGATGTGCCCAAGGTCAACCAGAAGGTTTCCACAGCTGAACAGGGAATTGAACCCTGGTTTCCAGGGTCGTAGTCTAACACTCAAATCACTACCTCACACTGGGGCCATTTCTACACTAGCATGTTATAGCGCTGTGATTCTACTTTCAACATCCTATGGAATCCTGGGGTTTGCAGTTTCGGGAGGGGCCGCCTGGCAAACCCCAGGATTCCATAGGATGTTGAAAGTGGAATCATAGCGCTATAACACTCTAGTGCAGAAATGGCGTGGGTCTCCACATAATATATTATTATTACTTAAAAAATGTCAAATGTAGAATTTAATCCAAGGCTTGAATGAAAAAATAATTTGACTTTTGCACTCAAGGGAGCTATTCTTGAGGAAAAAAAATGAATTCCATGTGTAAGATTCACTGGAGTCCAATTGTTTGCCTTTTATGTTTACACTGCTCTTCTATTAGGCTTCGTTTGATCCAGCGCATCCTTTCTTTAGCAAGACAAACAAGAAATACACCCAGCAGCCTTTTTCTCCCCTAAGTTTGTCAGCCATGAAAACAGCTAAACCATTTCCTCTGAGATGCTTGTCTCGTCCTTCCTTCTCCCTGAACAAACAAAACAGGACATGTATTAGAAAGATTATAAGATGGAGTGAAAGAAACACTTTACTGTTTTAACAGATTTCATGCAATCGTACGAACGTGAAGGAGCTGCCAGGAATCCCTGACAGCCCAGCTAGGCCCTGGTCAGTCTGCCTGGATGACAGATTTAATTTGGTTCATCAAATCAAAAAGAAGCAATGTCGCCTGTATTCGCTGGGGTAAGTGTCTCCTTTGAATTAATCTCAAGTGCCATAACCTTGAATGGTCTGCTCTTAAGGCATTCTGTTAATAGTATCTTGTGCTAGTAATCTTGCTTAGAGTTTTTTAGGAGAAGTCTTCTTTTTATTCTTCCTGTTCTACTACTTTTTCCTCTCTTCTGCCTCTTCTTCCTCCTCCATAGAGGAATGTAAGCTGAAGCAGTCTGTGTATCTTTACACATGTATTTAATTGTATTTATTTACACAGTTTTGCACATACAAGTTGGTAAACAAGTTTCTAATTTTTGGGGCTTGGAAAAATTATATTTTTTGGACCACAGCCCTCAGAATTCCTCAGTAACATTTATCTATACTTCCTATTTGAAAGAAATGCAAACATCATTTAAAAAATTCTCTGACTTGAGTATCTTCTGGTTCGCTATTGCCTGGGTTCAAATATAGGAAATAGTTTGTGAGGTCAACTCATTCTCACAAGCGTATGGCCAAAACAACCCCCTTTTGGATAAGCCACAACTGAAAGAGTCCCTAGAGTCTTGTAGCAATGAAAGTGGTGCTCATCTTGCTGGTTCATGCATTACTTCCTTGTGTAGACAAGGTGCTGGTGAGTTGTCTGTGGACACTTGTAAGAAGGTGTTGTACAAAGCTAAGTAAAGGTTCTGGCAGTTGCAGAAAGGGTTTGTTAAAACAGCTATAGGAAGAATTTAATCTGAGAGTAGCTCATTAAGGCAGTGAGTGAACCAAATGACTTGTAAGAAGAGAGAGAGAGGAAAAACAAGCAGGAATTCAAAATTTATCTTGGAATGATACATTTATTAGACCAACCAAAAGGTGCAAAATATATTATGCTAGCCTCTTCATTGGGCAGTGATGGTACAGAGAAAGAATAACAATGCTGTGGTTTATGGCATCTACATTTTCTCTGTGAGATTTTTTAGGAAGTGTGTAGGCTCCCTGTTCTCATAAGCTGAATGGGAATAAAAGCAATAAAATGGAGGCAAAGAAATTTGGATTCTTCTTTTGAAATCAACAATTTGGATTTTCCTTTTTGAACTGCAAACACAGTGCTTGGAGGGAGGGTGCTTTGTAACTAATGGAGCAAGATGTTTTTCTTACCTGAACATGGAGCCACTGTGCTCAATGTCAGTATTTCTGTATGTATCAGATTTTGAGCACAGTCAGCAGGGGAAAGCTGTCACTACCACGCTGTCCTTGAAAGCTTTCCAGCAGGGTGGCTGACTGGTCACTCTGGGAAAGACAACCTCAGAGTCAAAGTTTGCAATTCCCAGAACTATGGTGAGTGGATGTGGTTTAAAACTTGTAGTCCAAAAAGTAACTTTTCCAAGTTGTGACTGAAAAATAGGTAGTTCTACCTTTTCTTCCTTTTCTACTGTTTGACTAGGATAGAATAAAAGTATGAAAGTGCAAAATAGTATGAAAATTTGAATTCCCCTTTTGAACAGCAACTACAGTCTTCAATGGGCAGGTATTTTGCAACTAAGGGCTTGATCGCACCAGCTTGTTGTCTTCCAGCAATCATATTATTTGTGGAAACAAAAACATACCAGTATAGAAACAATCACTACCATACCATCTCTGCAAAAACACTATGCTGTTGGTGTGGGCACATTTCTGCAATTGGTCTTCCACTCTACCTCGCTAACCTGCCTCCTTTCCCTTGTCTGTGCTACGTAGTGCATACATTATGCTTTTTCTTTCTTTTTTTCTTTACACAATTTCAGCATGCCAAGAGACTTATAGAATCATAGAGTTGGAAGAGAGCACAAGGGCCATCGAGTGCAACCCCCTGCCACTTCCTCCTTGTCATTTTGGCATTGTGTTTTCCTGTACTGCTGCTTTTTTGCCATTTGACTGTTTGGAAGCAATGGTTAGTTTTCCATTTGCTGTAATGGTATACTTGCAGCATGCCACAGTGGTGTAATTGTGTGTCATAATGGTGTAATTGCAGCATACTGGTGACTACCAGGGCAGAGCAAGTATGCAATTGAACTAAAAGTCAAAACAAAATAAAATAACAACGCCTACTGGGGAATGGAGTCAAAGCAACATGTTTCAACTTTCACCATGATGTCCTTTTTGTCCAGACACTGGAAGTGCAGTGAGCTCACCCTGCTTGGGGATGGGGACAGGGACAGGGACAGGGAAAGGAGAGAACAGTGCCTACTGACACCACATGAGTGCCACAATATTGGAACTGCAGTGGAATGAAAGGATTGCACAAATAGACAATAGTGGAAAAGCAGCATTATTTGAGCCATTCATGGGTAGTTCTCGTGAATGAAAATAGGTGACCCAATAATCATGAGAATGCAATCCAACAACAGCAGGCTGATGACATCATTTGATAACGAGAAATCAAAGATAGAACTGACCCAGTACAATTGTGCAATAAACCAGCATGTGGTAAAACCCTACAGAATAAGATTTTCATACTCCAACTTGCGCAGGATAGCGTAAAAGAGCAGCCTTTTAAAGGTGCTGTAAGAAACCAAGTTTTCGTGTGTTAATTTTACATAAATCTTCTAGAAATAGGTTAAGTAAGTCCACTCCGTACATTTGAATGGCTATTCTTCAGGAAATTTTTAGATTCATTTTGCATTTGTCGCTTGGTTTCCAAGTACTCTGAAAGAATGCTACATCTGTCTTCTATTAATAGTTCCTTATGGTGGAAAATATAGAAGCATTTAAAAATGTTTTAAAGAGCAAAAGAAAAAATTCCAGCTAAGATTCAGATAAATTAAGTGTGTATGTGGCATGTATATGTTTGTAATTCTTGAGGAGCTACACAGCAATCAATTCTTGATTCCTTGAGATTCCAAATTACTGTTTTTCAGTGGCATTGCCACATAGTTTTGTTCTTTGGTGTAGAATTGCTTACCAAGCAATTTTATTCAGGGTAAAACCTTCCTGAAATATATTTCTTATCTAATGTATTTTTATTTATGAAAGAGAAAATGAAGAACATCTGGGTTCTTCCCAGAGGATGTATACAGAGGGAGGAAATATTTCAGAGTATGAAATGGACAGCTCTGAAATAAATCTATGTTGAATGAATGAACCTAGGAAGGAATGTAGTATTGTTTGTGCAGACTGAGGTGAAAACAAAACATTTTATATGAGCCTGATGGAGCGGAGCTCAAATCCTGTGGAGGCTGCTTCCTCTAAGAATCTTTTTTCACTGTTTCATCCATAAACATCTGTGGAATTCTCTGAGATAGATTTACAGAGAATGGTGTTACTTAGCCTGCTAGGACATTGCAAAATGCATCAGAGCATTTAATTGGCTTGGGATTGGAAGTACTTTGTTGTTGTATAAAAGGCACTAGTACTCCTTTCGAGACAGAAAAAGATGTACCAAGAAGCTTTAACCAGGTATCAAAATTACGAAATTTTAAGATTTTACATAAAGTAGTTGTTTTAAAACATTCAACAAATAACAAGCATAGGGGAGTTTGCATCTGCATTACATTGCTATAGGAATTCAATTCGATTTTAAATGCTGTGGCTCCACTTATTCTCGCGAACTGGTTGATTTATATTTTAGGGAGGTATTCAGAAATCCCTCTATAGAACTCTAGTGCTGTAATTCAAAGGTATGAACTAAGTTCTCCAGCAGAGACTTCTTCACTAACTCTCCAAGCTACCAGTTCCAGCACACCTGAAGATGGTGCCATGGAAGTTGAAGTGCAATCAAAGTGATCTGTGTACAGCAGATACACTCTCAGGTAGAGGGACATGGAATTTGCTCATTCCTGAGGCAGAGATTGTAATTTGCTCTTACATCAGCTGAGTTCTTGACTGGAGTTCTTTTTTCTGTCCCCTTAGAAATTAGTGGAAGCCAGTTACATTGACTGGGTGAAAGCAAACACAATAATATAATGTGTTACATAATGATAGCAAATCAGATAAAGACCAGTGAACTGACAAGCACTTTGACATTTCATACGTAAAATATTTTTATGTTTTAGAATTGTTGTTATCTACCTCAAGCCCTTTATATATTCCTATTTCTTCCTATTTTGGTTTTATTTGAAAGTTGCTCTGCTTATTCTTTTTGCTTTGCTAAGGCTGGGCAGTGATGACAATCAGTTTGAGATCAGCATGGCCAACAGTGGGTGTGAAGTGCATCGCTTTGACCCTAGTATCCAGTCAGCACATGTACGGAGAGGACAGCGTCTCTGGTACCATCGGCTGTCTGTAGACTGGCGGGATCCCAACCCAATTATTGCGGCTCATAAGCTTCGTGCCAACACAAAGAAGCTTGGCACCATATTAAATGACTTTGGACACCACAAGGTAAGGCTTCATACTTTTCATATTAGCTTTGTGAGACAATAGGGAAGCTGTTGTGTTCATAAGCCTTAGTTGCCCAAGTCTCCCTGTCTTTGTCTGACTCCATCAACTACCTCTAAAATTTGAATGAGGAGGATCAAAAATTGCCTGAAAATTGCTCCCAATATCACCACTACAAAATCTGGGTCTGATTTACCATGTTCTATACCTTATGATCCCCTACTCCCTCTAAATGTAAAGAAAGCATTCAGAAATCCAAGAATTTAAAACAAAAACTGAAAATACGTTATTTCAGTCAGTTTTGAGATAGCACACTAGGGAGTGTGGTGGTTGAAAATTAGCCCCTGCCACAGTTGACTAGCCCAATCTGTATAATAAATGTCAGTCAAAGTTTAGTTAATTGAGAATGCTTTTCTATAGTGCCATGGCACTGTAACAGTGTGCCTGTGTATACAGTGTTCTGCTGTAGCTACACAAAGTTCTTGGGAGGAGCACAGAAGGAGGAAATGGTGTTGAGAAACAAACAGCCAAAAATTCTTCTAATGCTATTTAGAATGTCTTTTTCTTCTTCTTTTTTATCCTCTTAGCAGAGCTTGGAGAAGTGACCATGCTGTCTCAGAGATTCTGAGTAAATAAAAGTAACTTTCTCAAGCTCTGCTTCTCAGTCATGTACATCTCACAAGGCGTGCTATTTGTATTCTTTACTGGCTCATAAGACTTAGCAATGACTGAAATTATACAGTGATTCTAAATAAAGAAAAATATTTTTAACTGCAGTTGGAACAGAGGTGGAGTATAAAGGGGTTGTTTATATTCAGGTCACTATTTTTTCTCCCTTAATGACACCGGTAGCAGAAATGTTTTGGCTTGAAATGGGCAGTCATGGCTCTTCTGTGCTTGCTTAGCATCCTTTTAGGGAATTGCAAGTGCGGTAGGTTTCCACTCATTTTTTGCCAGTGCATATTTCAAAGGCAGCACACTTTCGAGTTACTATGGCTCTTGAGAGTGTGCTAGGATGGATTAAATTGCTAATATATCTTGATACTTGCAGGTACTACTATGTGTTTTTCTGGTTCCTTCTTAAAAAAATGGACAGACATGGCTAAGGAGACCAGCTCCAGGGCTTGTCAAGCAAAGCTATAAAATGTTATTGTAAAACACAGGGTATTATTTTCTGGGGTATTAATGCTTAATTCCACAATATTCACTATGCTGAAATTACTGCTATTTTTTTGGAGCACTCAAATTTTGTATGAAGATATGTATGAGATAGCTGGGTTTTTTTTGCAAGTGATTGAATACCAGTTTCTTCTTTTTAACTGTTATGTTTCTTGACTTTTCAATGATACATTTGTATGTAAGTCCCTTGAGCTTTTCCAGAGTGCCATTCCATTCCATTTCTAAATATGGCTTTGTTCAAAAAAGCAAATTTGTAGATTGCACATAACTGGTGAATTTGGTAGGGGGCAGGCACATCTTCTCACAAGCTAACATCTCTCTTGTGAGCACATTTTATCCAGGATTAAGAACTCCACAGAATCTGCTAGTACCAGATATTCTGCAGGGATGACATGCTCACAATGCTAGGCTGCTTGTCTCAGTGGAATCTGCCCTTGAAATTTACCAGCATATTTACTGATATGCCTGTAGAAACTGTGGTGTTAACTCTGGAAAGTAATAGAGGATGCTAAAAGAGATGGGAATAATAGAGAAGGGAGAAGCACATTTGATGAGTATGCAAATATATATAAGTAACCTTGTGTTAATACTAACTTGCAGAAAGATTTGTATTATTTTACATATTATCTTCCACCCAAAATACATTGAGAAATATAAAACCCAGAAAAAGTGCTGAGCATCTGACCTGCTGACATGTTTGATGCAGACTGCATTTGACTCTGTGTCACCAGCCAGAGATCCCATTGGAACCTTCTTTTGTGCCTTCAAGTTGTTTCTGACTTATGGCAACACCAGGGTGAATCTATTATGGGGCTGAGAGTGCGTGACATGCCCAAAGTGACCCACTGGGTTTCCATGACTGAGCAGAGACTGAACCCTGGTCTCCAAGGTTGTAGTCCAACACTCAAATCACTACACCACACTGGCTCTTATTGGGATTATTCTGGCAAAAATCTTAGTGGCACCCCCATTTTTATTGCTTGTGACCTTCTTCAAGGAGGTAGCTAATGCCTCCTTATGCAAGCAGTTCTGTTCCAGTATATTGATATGTGAGCACAAGTCCACCCCCTTACCCCTCCTGACTGGTCTGCTGATGTGCCAAGAAGCTCTCACCCAGCTGCCTATCTCCTTGCCAGACTGAATTGTACTGTAATCTCTGAAGATGCTACGTATGTATACTGATGGGACTTTCTGGTCCTGCAGCTCTCAGAAGGATCAATGTCCTTATTTGTTGTAAAAAGATTAAAAAAAAAACAATGGAAAATAGAATGGCCAGATGCAAAAGAAGAGAGGGCTCCTTCTCCTTTTTGCAGAAGAAGAAATTTCAGCACTCATATCTTAGCACGGCAGCTGTATTTGCTGGATTTTTTATCTACTTAATTATTAAAGGTGCAGGATATTCATCCTCTTTTGCACCTGTCTCCTTTTCCTGGATAAGATAAAAGTAGTGCGGGGTGGGCAAAGGAAGATTTGCAGCAGGAAGATTGCCTGGGGGAAAAGCCTATCTCCTCCCATGCTGATCTCTCCCTTCAGATTTCAGTGGCTAAATTTCATAAAGAAGGGAAGAATTTAAAAATAAAAATAGGAACTATGAAACTATATTTAATATGTAGTTCTGCCTTAAATGGAACTTGAGAGGCCCTGTACTTCTTAATTACTGCATATTAATGGATATTAGGGCTTAAGTACCTTAAAGGCATCAGATGCAGTCTGATTTTGGAAGCCTAGCAGGATCAGCTGCATGAATACTGCATGATGTCCATCTTGAGCTTAAGATTCATGTAGCATATGTTGCTGGTGGTGTTTGGTCAGTGTGGATGGGTTTATATTTCCCTCAGAGACAACTGAAAGCATGTTGCTTCTGATCAGTGTGGATGTCTTGTTTACAGAAGAATTGGATGAAATAGACATTTCTATTTACATTGCTTTCTCTGTTTACATTGCTTTCTCTGTTCTCAGGGAAGCCTGAGGAAATGAAGGCTGCCTTATATCTCTGGCTTGTGGCCTGCAGAGAGACTCCCAGAAGCTGCTATTAATTAAGGGTGCATTGAAGTAAATAGTGGCAGTGTATTTCTGTGTATGTCAAGTCAGAAGTAAATTCTGCTGAGTATTGTGGGATCTGTTCCTCGGGATATGCAGATCTATTATTTATTTATTTATTTATATCTTACCCTATATCTGAGGATCTCAGGGCAGGGTACAATAAAATCCGTTTGGAGCAATTTAGGACAATAATACTATTATTAATTACAATAATAATACTATTATTTCTAATAAAACTATTTCCAATAATACCGTTATTTCCAGAGGAGAGAGTGGAAGGTGAGCTGTGTCAGAGAAGACATCCCTGACTGGGTGTTTTTTACAGGCTTCTGGGGCCGTGTTTGCTTGTTTGTTTGTTTGCCTGTTTGCTCTGGCCGTATGCTCTCCCTGGGCACACGGCTTAACTGACTAGCTAGAGGGAGGAGCTAGCAGCCGTTAGGTCTGACTGCCCAACTGACTAGCTGGGGGAGGAGAAGTGCTCCCAGTGGCCTTCAAGCTTATTTCCAGAAGAAAGAGCAGAGGATTATCAAGAACAGAGGGTGAGGGAGCTGCTGCAAGACCTGTGGCATGTTTCTTTTCTTGCTGCAAGATATTGTTGGGTACACCTGCAGCAAATGGAGGAGAAAGTCTGCCAGCTAGAGGCCCGGGTTTCTAATCTTCACATTATTAGGGAGGGCGAGGAGTTCTTGGATAGGGCAGAGAGGATCTTCTTGAATACACTGAGGAGCTACTGGACGAGGAAGCTGGTTCACAAAACCAAGAGATGGACACTTGGAGGAATGTGACATGCAGTAGTAAAAGGGCCAGGTACCAAACAGAGACTCTTGAACTACAGAATTGCTTCCAAGTTCTCGACCTTATCAATGATGAAGTGGAACAGCAGGAAGAAGTAATGGAACAGCATGAGGAAGTAATGGAATGTCACCAAGAGGAAATCAAATGTCAGCAACAGGATCCTCAGTACCAGCAAGATGAAATCCAACAGCAGCAGAACCAACAGTCTCAACCTGAATGGATTGTCTAGGCAGCCGTGGAAGAATCTGCTCATCAAGTAACCCCGGACAAGCCTCAGAGGAGACAAGTTCTGGTGGTTGGGGACTCCTTGCTGAGAGGAACGGAACTGATGATTTGCAACCCTGACAGGATCAATTGCAAGGTGTGTTGTCTCCCTGGAGCCAAAATCAACAACATAACAAAGAGGCTAACAAGACTGATCAAGCCCACTGACTGCAACCCCTTCCTTTTGGTTCACGTTGGAATCAATGACACTGCAAGGTGCAACTTTTACCAAATCACAAAGAATTGCAAGGCTATGGGTAGGAAGCTGAAGGACCTTGGTGTGCAGGTTGTCATTTTGTCTCTCCTCCCTGTGGAAGGACATGGCCCATGAAGAGAGAAAAGAATAGTGGAGGCCAACAACTGGCTCTGCAGATGGTGTCGCCAGGAGCGATTTGGGTTTTTGGATCACGGTCTCCATTTCCACAAAGATGGTCTTCTGGCAATGGATGGGCTGCACCTCACAACTGTCGACAAGAATGTTTTTGCTAACAATCTTGCAAAGCAGATCAGGAGGTCTTTAAACTGAGTTTGGCTGGGGAGGGAGACAGTATTATTCAGGGCAAAGATTCAGCAAGTGCTGGGAAAAATAGCCCAAATGATATAGATAGAGCAGGCCACATAGTACTAGACACCAACAGGGGGAGGAAAAGTAATTTTAGTACAGGACTTCTGGGAAGGGCACATGGTCTTAAGTGTCTCTACACTAATGCTCAGAGCATAGGAAACAAGTAAGATGAACTCAAACTCTTAATACAAAATAAATATGATTTAATAGGCATCACTGAAACCTGGTGGGATGATTCTCATGATTGGAATGTAAGAATAGAGGGATATAACCTATTTTGCAGAAGTGGACCAAACAAGAAAGGAGGAGGAATGGCCTTATATGTCAAGGATGTTTTCACCTGTGAAGAGATCCATGACTTAAATCCAAGAAGCCAGGTGGAGAGCATCTGGGTAAGAATTAAGGGAGTGAGAAATAATAGGAATGTGATTGTGGGGGTTTGCTACAGGCCTCTGGGCCAGCCTGAGAACTTGGATGGTGCCTTCCTGGAGCAGATGACCACACATTCAAAAAGGAGAGATGCAGTGTTAATGGGAGATTTCAACTATCCTGATACGTGTTGGCAAACTCTGCCAAAAATGCAAGGTCCAGCAAGTTCTTCGCTTGCCTTGCAGACGATTTCATGGTCCAGAAGGTGGAAGAAGCGACAAGGGGATCAATTATTTTAGATCTGATCCTGGCCAAAAGGGATGACCTTGTTGATGAGGTGGAGGTGGTGGGATCCTTAGGGGGGAGTGACTGTGCTCTTTTGGAATTTGTCATTCAGTGGGAAGGAGAAGCCAAATGTAGCCAGACATGCATCCTAGACTTTTAAGAAGCTGATATCTGTAAACTTAGGGAGTTACTTGCCAAAATCCCATGGTAAAGAATACTGAAAGAGAAAGTTCATGATGGATGGGAATTTCTTAAAAGTAAGATTCTGAAAGCACAATTTAAAACTGTGCCAATAAGGAGGAAAAATGGCATGTGTCTAAAAAACCAGAATAGTTGACTAAAGAACTCTCAGCTGAGCTAAGTGTTAAAAGAAACATATATAGGAAATGGAAGAATGGTGAAACTACCAAAGAAGAATTCAAGCAAATAGCCAGGAGATGTAGAGAGAAGATCAGAAAAGCTAAAGCGCAGTATGAAAGGCTTGCCAGAGACATTAAAAAGGATAAAAAGAGCTTTTTTAGATATGTCCGCAGCAAAAGGAAAAACAAGGAAATGATAGGGTCGCTGCTCAGAGAAGATGGCCAATTACTAACAGGAGGAAGAGAGAAGGCAGAACTATTCAACACCTTCTTTGCCTCAGTTTTCTCCCAAAAGGATAGAAGTACTCAACCTGGGGGGTGGGGAGCAGGTGAGGAGGGGGGAATGCAGCACAGAATAGGTAGAGAAATAGTACAGGAATATCTGGCTAAACTAGATGAATTCAAGTCTCCAGAGCCAGATGAATTACATCCTAAGATATTAAAAGAATTGGCAGAAGTCATTTCAGAACCACTCGCAATAATCTTTGAGAATTCTTGGAGAACAGGAAAAGTCCCGGCAGACTGGAGGATGGCAAATGTTATCCCCATCTTCAAGAAGGGAAAAAAGAGGACCCAAATAATTATTGCCTGGTCAGCCTGACATCAATACCAGGAAAGATCCTAAAGTAGATCATTAAACAGCCAGTTTGTAATTACTTAGAAAGCAACGCCGTAATCACTAAAAGTTCATATGGATTTCTCAAAAATAAGTCATGCCAGACTAATCTTATCTCCTTTTATGATAGGGTTACAAGCTTGATAGATGAAGGGAATGCTGTAGACGTGGCATATCTTGACTTCAATAAGGCCTTTGACAAAGTTCCCCATGACATTCTTGCAAAGAAGCTAGTGAAATGCAGGCTGGACAGGGCTACTGTTAGATGGCTTTGTAATTGGTTGACCAACTGATCCCAAAGGATGCTCATCAATGGATGCTTTTCATCCTAGAGAGAAGTGACAAGTGGAGTGCCACAGGGTTCTGTCCTGGGCCTAGTGCTATTCAACATCTTCATCAATGACTTGGATGAAGGAATAGAGGGCATGCTGATCAAACTTGCAGATGACACCAAATTGGGAGAGGTTGCTAATACTCCAGAGGACAGGATCAAATTTCAAAATGACATTGACAGATTGGAGAGCTGGGCCAAAGCTAATAAAATGAATTTCAACAGAGGCAAATGTAAGGTCCTACACTTATGCAGAAAAAATGGAATGCACAAATATAGGATGGGGATGCGTGGCTGGATAGCAGTATGTGTGAAAGGGATCTAGGAGTCTTGGTAGATCACAAGCTGAACATGAGTCAGCAATGTTATCTGGCAGCCAAGAAAACCAACACGATTCTTGGTTGCATCAATAGGAGTACGGTGTCTAGATCGAGGGAGGTAATGGTACCATTCTATTCGGCATTGGTTAGACCTCATTTGGAATACTGTGTTCAGTTCTGGGCACCTCAGTTCAAGATGGATATCGACAAGCTGGAGCATGTCCAGAGGAGGGTGACCAAAATGGTGAAGGGTCTGGAAGCCATGCCCTAGGAAGAACAGCTTAGAGAGCTGGGCATGTTTAGTTTGCAGAAGAGAAGGTTAAGAGGGGACATGATAGCCATGTTTAAATATTTGAAGTGATGTCATGTCAAGGAGAGAGCGGGCTTGTTTTCCGCTGCTCTGGAGACAAGGACAAGGAGCAATGGATTCAAGCTGCAGGAAAGGAGATTCCACGTGAACCTCAGGAAGAACTTCCTGGTGTTCAGACCTGCCCGGCAATGGAATATGCTGCCTCAGTGGAGTGTGGTGGAGTCTCCTTCTTTGGAGCTTTTAACCAGAGGCTGGATGGCCATCTGTTGGGAATGATTTGATAGGTGTTCCTGCATAGCAGGGGGTTGGAGTCAATGGTCCCTTGGTCTCTTCCAACTCTATGATTCTATGACTAATTTTAAAAGGCTATGACTATATAAAGGCTATATAAGATTATATAAAATGAGTCATCATTTAAGACAATTTTCAGTTGACAATTGAAGCAATTTTCGATAATGTACACCATAGTTCACATGCAAATGGGTTAAAATAAATTAGGCTTCTAAAGCTTTAATTGTCATAGTTCAATCCCAGCCTGTGCCTCTCTGACAGCAAGGGAAGGAAGGCGATAGTACTTGCCCAAGAGGAGGTGGTGGCAGTGGAGAGTGTCCCATGCTAACAATCAAGTAGAAATGCTGAACCAAGCCAAGGTCAAATGCAAAGAGTCCAGAATGTTGAAAGTCTGTCCAAAAAAGGCCAAGAAAGCTGGAATACAAGAGTCATGGGAGCTTGAGTAGCAATTGCTAAAAGCAAACAACAAGCCACACTGACAGACTTATATAGCTGACGAAACAGGTGTTACTCATCATTGTTTTGTTTTCTCAGTCTCAGCAAAATAGCTTCCCTCTGAGCTGTTCTTTTTTGTCTCCTCCGTGATTGGAGGTTGGAGGGCAAAGGTGGATCTAATTCCTCTAAACCATTGCTGGTCTCTTCTCCCTCTGGCATTGTTTGCAACAACTCTATCTCAGCTTGTCTTTCAGCTGATGGGGGTGTTGACAAGATAGTTTGGTCTATCACTGGCTCTGATTCTGGCACAGTCAGTTGCTCATCAACCTCTGAGTTGTCATCTATCACATTAATAAAAAAAAATGTTTTTATTTGGTGCCAGTTGGGCCTCTAAGGGGAAGGTGTTCTTCAATGGTCTATTGTAGCTAAGAAGGCCCTCTCCCATGTCCTTCCACAGTGTGTTGCCCCCTGTGGTGAGACACAGAAGAAGACCCCTCCAACAGACTTCAATTCCAGGTTTAGAGCTTGAGCCCTTCTTTTTCTTAAATGGCCAAGGGATCTTGCAGCATGTTTGAGACAGAGAAAAAAGTTTGTACTATGAGCTTTGGTAGACTGGGTTTACTTCAGTTTGTACTTCAAAAGCTTATGCTAAAGAACTCCATTCTCTCAGTTGGTCTCAAAGGTGCTACAAGATCCCTTTGCATATTGATACAGACTGACATGGCTGTGTCTTTGAATACTACTACTTATATGGCCAACACATCCTCTCTGAGGAAGAAGACTCCTGGACTTCCTCAGTCATTTTAATTTGGTTGTTTCATCTGCCCTCTCTATGCTTTTCTCTCACTTTTTTAGAAGCTGGCATAAATTCAAGCAGTTCTGTTTGAAGTTAAAAGTCAGATTTGTCCTCTAAGTTAACTGTCTGTGTTCTTCTTGGTTATCTCCATTTTGGGGTTTTTGAAAAATGAATTTTCTCTGAAGAGGGGATTACTGCAAAAGGGAACTTTAAAGTGATAGAAAAGGGCTTTTGAATTTTTTTATTTATTTTATTTCATTTGTTAAATATAATCTTTTAAATCTTCATTTGAAACAATTAAATAACCTTTATTTAAATAAAGAGGTGTAATGCACCATTTTTTTTCTTTTTGTGCCCAGCAAGCTTAGGGATTATTCAAAATTAAACTTAACACCATCATTTCATCCAGTATGCCCCATCTGAAAGTTTGCAGAGTCAGACCCTTCTTCGTCATGACATCTTAAGAAAAAATGTGCAGAATAATTAATGATGATGATGATGATGATGATAATAATAATAATAATAATACCAACAACAACAACAACAAGGTTTATTTATAATGCCTTTTCCACCGAAGAGTGGAACATCAACATATTTAGGAAGAACTTCTTGATAGTAACAGCAGTTTGACAGTGGAATACTCTGCCTCAGACTTTGGTAGATTCTCCTTCTGTGAAGGTTTTTAAACAGAGGGTGGATGGTCACCTGTTGAGAATGTTGTGATGGTATATTCCTGCATGGCAGGGGTTTGGACTCAGTGGCCCTTGTCTCTTCCAACACTAAGATTCTGTGATTCTATATTCAGTGAAAGACAAGGAGAATCAAACATAACACTATAAATATACATCAAATAAAATCTGTAACACCTCATCAGTCACTACCCATCTTAGTAACCTCAGACACAACTCAGCAGCTGAATCTGGCCAATCAAAGAGGACATGGATTAAAAGATAAAAGTCTCCCTTTGCTTCAAATCTGCCCCCTTTTGGAAATATCTTGCCTGATGATGAGGTCTAAAAACCCTAAGATCTTGCACAGAATTTTGGATCTTTTGAGTTGTCCCAATAGATATTAGTACAATGTGGCTGACATGTATTTTAATAGTAAATGAGTGCAATAGAGAACAGCATTTGAATCTGCACGTTGTTATCCCCAAATGTTCAAATGGAACCTACAGACAAGCAGAATTAAAAGGGGACTTGAGGGGGAATTCTGAGTTTCCTAGTGAGGAATGTTTAAAAAAAGGCAGTGATTCCTGTATTTTTCTGCCTCTGAGCTCCTGTAAACAGTCGGTACAATTGGCTGTTTGTATCAGTAGTATCATTGTGTTACCCTGTGAATTGGGGGTCCCAGGAGGGGCGCCCAAACAACCAAACAACAACAAGCAAAGATGAAGAAATTAGCTGGAACACTCTTAGCTAACGAGAGGCAGGGTAACTTAGTGGGGATCTTTTACCCTATGTCTACAGCGTCAGGTCTGTGAGCAGTCAGGCAGTTCAAAATAGCAATAAGATTTATTTAACAATATCAAGAACAACACAACCACACTCCTAACTAGAAAAAGAAAATAAAGTTCAAGGGGAATGGGTGATATGCCACCTTTCTTGCAGTCCTGGGGAAGCCGATTGTAGAAGAGGAAACCTGGCGTGGCAGCTGAGGGGAATTCACTGAACTGAGCGGCAGCAAGGCAGTGTAGAAGTCCAAAGTGATCTGGCGAGAGTTCCAAAGAGCTCTCGGAACTGGGGGTTTTTATCAGGGAAAGAATGGCCGTAGGCTAGTCTGGTCTTGGGCGAAAACAATAAGTTTTGGGTTGGAGACAATGCCTCTGAAAGGTCAGAATTTACATGATTGAGTTATGTTCCGAATTGACAATAGTATGGCTGGTATGTAAATGCGGCTAGCTCAGCAGTTAAGCACTTAGCTCACCAGGGTGCCCTCTCGGGGCAGAGGTCTCTTTGTTTATCGCGCATTGGTAATGAGGGTGTTTGTTTTGGGAGGTCCCCTAAAGCAGATCTGGCAATCTCTGGCTTGGTTTGGTGTGAGCAGCAAATAGTAGCCATGCTTAGCTTCGCGCTTGTTTGGTGGCCTCGCAAACACTTGGCTGGTGGCAGAGGAGGGCTGAATTGTGATATCAAAATGGTATCTTTGGTTCAGCAAAGGCCAGGCCAGTACACGGTGGTAACAATTGATTTTGGACGGCTTTGGGTCTTTTTCTAATAGGAACATATACACCCCTAATCCTCAAAATGCCCTTAATGTCATGGCCAGAAATTAGCTTTCTTTATTTTTTTAAAAAAGCTGAAAATGAAAACTAGAAGCTGATTTCTGATCACTTTGGGAACTGTTTTTCAGCTGATTTGGGAGCAAAAATCCAGAGCTACCCTCTACCACAGGGGTGGATGGATGAAATTTGGCCCCATTGGCAGCTGTCCCCACTCCTGCCCCAGATAATGTGTGTGTGTTTATTTAATGTCTGGAAGGGGTTACATGTACTCCCCTTTGGAATCATGTATTCTCAATATGGTATCTTGAGTGTTTCTAGAAACTTTAGCCATTTCTGTACCTGACTGGTTTCTGTGCACATCCCGTCATGATCTTGGCCGCACCTTTGCCGGGATGAGAGTGCGACACAAATGTTCTCCTCTGCACCCGGCTGTCTCCCTGTGGAAAGGAGCGCCAGCAACATGTGCCTTCCTTCTGGCCTCTTTCCCGTGCTGTGCTGGGGAAGGAAGCACAAGATCACACTTCCACCCCTTCCACTTGGCCAGCAGTGACAAGAGCGTCACGCGATTGCAGGCGCTTAATGGATTTTTTCCATTAAGCGAATATCGTGCAATCGCGACAGATCTGGTGGGTTGGCAGTAGAACTGTGATGACACTGTGCAAAAGCATGACCCCTGGACTGCTACCATCGTGTCCCCATCGCAGGACTGTGATGCCATGAGGAAATGGCCTTAGTTTTGTGTCTCTGGACTGCTTCAACTCTGCCTATTTGAGATTGAGATTATCTTTCTCTTGGATGTTCTCCTTTGAGTTAATCTTTTTCTTATGCAAATCCTAGCAGCTGATAGGTTTAAAAAATAGTAGGGAGGGAGTCCTAAATAATCTAGTGGTCTGGAAGTTAAAATGTGTGCATTTGAATATTTGATACATCTCTGTCTTTTGGCAGCCATCTATAGCCCACTTTGCTTTCTGCTTCAACAACGTGGCTGTGACTTGCATTTCTAATGATCCAGCAGAATCTAAAAATTGTCTGTCATGACAGCAATTTGTAACATAAGAGGATATTTCATTCTCCATAAATCCCCTTGCATCCTCAGGCATTGGAGATGCAGTGTGGGATCACAAAATAATGAAGACACATCTTTCTGGAAACCCTCTGCAATGAATTAACATCCAGTTAGGAAGGTTTCTTCTCTTGACTGCAATACATTTGGTAGTCTGCTCAGTATTGCTATGGCACTAACTTTACTGTAAGTGTACATTCCTTTGGTATAACAGCTGAAGCTGAGCTGTGGCCAAATTGCACATTGCACTGCAAATTACATGGATTACTCACCCACACTGCCAGGACTTTTTAAGAAAACAAAGTATTGCCATGGAAGATACACTCTGAAGCACAAGATACACCTGGAAGAAGTTTCTTAAGTATTTCTTCTCTATTTTTCTGATAAAAACACTTGTACTCAGTTTGCATGAACTGATAGCACACAGTTATAGTGCTTTAATAGTGTACTAGATTACTATAATGGTATACTGTGAACTATGCAGTTTGATACTACTCTAATGAACTTTATTCATATACTGTATAGTGAACTATGCAGTTGTATCAGTATTGACACTTTTAACTGTCATGGCTGTATTCTACAGAATCCTGGAATTTGAGGTTTAGTGGAAGTACTTAGAATTCTATAATGCTTTCTCCTGAACTATATTAGAACTACCTGACAGAGAATTCCAGGTATCTCACAGAACTAAACATTCGAGGATTCTAAAGGATGGAGCCAAGGCAGTTAAGTGTTTTCAAACTGTTTTAATGATACGATTATTAAAGAGAATTGCTTTTTTAATTTTTTTTCAACTTGTTGAACTTAACTATAAAATCAGATAAACTTAATTGTAAAATAAGATTTTGGTTGGACTTTAGTTGAACTGAGTCTCTTTTTGGGAGAAAGGTGTGGTATAAATTAATGGATTAAATAGTAAAATTATCAAATTCTGTAGTTTGATTACACGTTTTGATTGGTGCTATGTATTTTCCTTTAAAAGTTAAAAAAAAAAGCTTGCATGATTTGGGATAGCAAGTACTGGAAACAGAAATGTGTTTAAGAAATCTATCCCTACTATATGGGTCTTGTATTTCAGATTACAACTTCTGTAGCTGTATTTTCTTTATTATTTTTAAAGCCGGGGGGAATAGTGTGCACAGTGACTTGGGCAAACCAGGAGCAAACTACATGCTGTGCGAAACACATAGTGTAAAGCTATTTATTTCCTTTTCTAAAAGTTCTAGAGTATGAGCAGCAATTTGGATTGGGAACACCATATGTGAATGGGGAATGTTTAAACCTCACCCTCCAAATTTAGCTTTTAATCTAAACATTTTCTCTCTACTCTGATGCAGGAATTTTTAAAAAGTTTCCATTAGTGCCAACTGAGGTTCACCCCTACTTTTTTAAATCTACAGAGAGTGTTGCCGAAATTTCAGAGAAAACTAAAATGTGTGGGTAGGTCCTAACCTGTACTTGGACCATCTACATTTGCTTTTGAGTAAACAAAGCTTCATGTGTAATTTGACCTTTGGTGACTCATGCAGTTTCTCTCATACCTTACATTCCTACATATGTCTATTCAGAGTAAGACCGTTGCATTCAAAGTTCATACACTGTAAAAGCAGACAAGGAATGGGAGCCAGTTAAGGAACAAGAGACCTGAAAGCTAGCAGTTAGGAGCAGGTAAAGTTCACTGGGCTGTTGGGTTCCAAAGAAGCAGGGCAAGTGTTCCAACAGTGGAAGATACCAAAACTGAAGTTTTAGATATCCTGGTCCAGTGATGTAGATTTGAGTCAACTGACTCGGACTCAAGTCAGACTTAAGTCACTTCAGTGACTTGACTTGGACTTGACTCAGCAATAAATGATACACTGACACAACTCAGCTTGTGATTTGTATTTTTTCAGTCACCAACTTGCTGTCCTTGGTTTAGTAATGTAACACATTCATCCAGAAGCCTTACAACTTTGAACAACACTTACATCCCTTTTTACCTACTGGTCCTATGATGATCTGTCTCAAGTCCAAAGTGTAGACACATTTCTTGGAGGGGAACAACAAATGGATTAGGCAACAGGCTTGAGGTGGGGTTGAGGACTGTTCCCCACTGCATACCAGAGGAGCCTTGTAAAACTTTTCCTAAGAGCAGAAGGCAATACTCACCTCCAGAGTGCAGGGCATGTTTCTCAGGGGGCAAACAGCAAATGTGTTATGTGATAAAGCTTTTGAAGCTTCAGAAATGGGAAGTAAGAAGGATCCTATTCCCCACTTCTTCTTCTTTTTAATAATTTTATTCAAATTCCAACAGATAAAACAAACAATAATTTCTGCATTGTTTACATGTAATGTTTTTCCTTCTTCCTTACTTTCTGGATTACAATTATTGATATTCCCCCTATTTGTTATGTCTCGTATCACAATAAAATGTTAATAATCTATAATTTGTTAGTTCCTGCTATATATCTCTACTTTACTTGTTACATGATATTTCGTTAACTGTATAATAATTGTTATCATGAAAAATGTATTGCCCTCTGTCTACCCCCAACCCAAATCTGTGACAATCTTCCACTCTTTATTAATGTCCTCATCTGATTTCCCTTTCAATCTTTGTGTAAGTATATCCGCATTTCTGTTTTCCATGAAAGCTGTCCACCACTGTTCCATTGTGGGTGTAGTTTCATTTTTTCCAAAATCGTACATATTCAATGCGGGCCATCGTCACCGTGTACAATATAATTCTCCAATGTCTCTTGGCTGGTGTTCCTAGTGTATGTGTCATGTTTAGCAAGTAAAATTCGGGTGTCATCGCAAATTGAATCTTCAAAATTGAACTTATTTTCTTATGTATTTCTTTCCAATATTTTTGTGCTCTTGGACATGACCACCACATATGAAATAGTGTACCAAAGTTCTCTTGACATTTCCAACATTGACCTGTACCTGTCTTATAAATTGTCCTTAGTTTTTCTAGTGTCATGTACCATCTATGAAATAATTTGTAGTAATTTTCTTTTAAATTCTGTGTACGTTGTCAGCTCTGTTCCCACCATTCTAACTGTATTGGGCGTCCAACGTATTGTGCCTATTGTATCATTGCAGCTTTAACTGTCTCTATCTCACATTCTTGTTGTAAAATTTCTTTATACAAACATGCTAATAAATGTGGTGGATTTTCTCTTAACATTCTCAGTAAATGAATTTGTTCCTTTTGTTGTATCCTATAGGTTTGTACATCCATCTGAAATCTTTCCTTTAGCTGTCTATAGGGAAACCAGCTTAATTTTATTCCTTCAGTTTCCAATTCCTCTCTTGAGTTTATCTTCACACTGGAATCATCTGTTATGTCTAATAAGTCTTCATATCGTAGACATTTATCTGTGTCTTTCCATCTCCGAAAAAAGGCTACTTGCAGGGAGACCAAATTAGGTAACTGCCTTATATTCTTCTTCTTATAGTCGTTCTATATTCTAAGTAGCGATTTCCTTATAAAATGATTGATAAAATCTTTGTCTACTGCTGCTTTTCCATAAAACATGTAGGTATGCCATCCCATTCTTAAGTCTGCTCCCTCTAAAACCAGCATCCTCGAATTTTGAAGATTTAACCAGTCTTTTAACCATGTGAATGGCGCAGCCTTATAGTATGTTTGTAGGTCCGGCAGGCCTAAACCGCCTCTTGCTGTTGTGTCCGTCATGATTCTCCATTTAATTCTTGGTTTCCTCCCCTGCCATATGAACTTAATTATGTCTCTTTTCCATTGAACAAAAGGTTTAATGCTTGTTATAATAGGCACATTTTGGAAAAGACAGTTCATTTTTGGTAGAACATTCATTTTTATAACTGATATCCGTCCCAGCAAAGATATTTTCAATTGACTCCATTTTTCCAAATCTTGAGTTATCTCCTTCCATTTTTTATCATAGTTGTTATGGAACAATTCATTATTTCTTTGTGTAATCCAAACTCCTAGATATTTAGCTTTCTGTCCTTTGTTAAATCCTGTAATTTGTTTGAACTCAGCTTCTTCCTTTTCCCTCATATTTTTTGATATATATACTGTTTTTTCCTTGTTAATTTTAAAACCGGAGTGATCTCCATACTCTTGAATAGTATCCATCAATCTTTGAGCACTCTTGAGGGGATCATCCAAAAACAGTACCAAATCATCTGCAAAAGCTTTGAGTTTATATTGAAATTTCTTTATCTGGACTCCTCTTATTGCCACGTCTTCTCTTATATTATTGTTGAGTATTTCTAATGTCAATATAAATAACAAAGGTGATAGGGGACAATCCTGTCTTGTGCCTCAGTCTTTTTGTCTGATTCTTCCCTTCCTCAAACCATAAAACAGTCAGTTGAATATTCCAATAGACAATAAAAAAGAAGGATCAGTACACAGATAAAAAAGAGAAAAAAATCCCTCAGTCCTTGAAGGTCTTAAGTTCATTCAGTGCTGTCAATTTTAAATCAGTTCCCAGTGCCAGTTAAAAGCAATCCAATCCCTGCTGCAGCAACAGTTCAAAATGTGGATTCTTCTCTTAAAGCCCCAAAATCAGAGTGATAGATCTTCAACTTTTATCAAAGAATCAATCTTGTGCCAGACTCCAGTCTCCCATGCATAATTTCAGTTTAATCTGTACTGTTAACCTCCAAAGAAAAGGAAATTGAAGTCAGCTCACACTCACCAATTGTACTGTCCCTTTAAGAAGTCCTCCATTTTGTTCTCTCCTACGGTCCTCGGAGTCTTCCAGCAACTTACTCTCTTTGAAGCAGGTAACTCTTCTTATGATCTAAAATGTTTGTGATCGAAATCGGGCTTTAAAAAGGTCAGCTTTCTGAAGTCTTGGTTTAAAACACGTCGGCAATGCTTGTGTTGCTATTGCGGCAATCCTGGAGGTCCCATTGCGGTCTTGCAATCCTGCACACCCCCACTCTTTCTCCTTCCAGAGAAGGCTCGGTGTCGCTTCAGGGATCCCCTTCAGACCTCTTCCGCATCCCCCTTACCGAGGGGATAGCTAGCTGGGGTTAGGTGGACTTATCCCAGCTGGAAACTTTCAGGTGGGAGTTCAGAGTTGCGCAGCGCTACTCCGGACTCCCTCTCACGTCCGCCATGCGCCGGAAGTCCTATTCCCCACTTCTGAAACTGCAGAGTCTTTTATGCCCATTGGCACAAAAGCCTCTAGCTTGGGGAAGAGAGTGTAAGAAGGATCTTATTCTCCACTTCCGAAGCTGCAGATGGCAAAATCACAAATGTGGAGGGCTGATTCTACTTAAATTGTTAAAACTTACTTTATTCAATCCTGTCAAGAAAACTTACTTTATTCAATCCTGGCATATAGGTTGGGTTATAAAGTTGGCTCCCAGACTTAAGATTTGACTTGAAAGTATCTTACAAGGACTTGAGACTCAACTTAAGAGTTGAAGTAGAGACTTGAGACTTGACTTGGGACTTGGAGTAAAAGACTTAAATACATCACTGCCCTGGTCTTTCAGAGCCACACCTCAAGAGAGCTGCAGGAATTAGGTCCAAACCTCAAAGCTGTCTGCTTGTGTACCTTGTAGCACTGACCTTCTATAAGAGTGGGTGACCATTTGACCTTCTACCTCTAGTTCCTTGGGCATGGAAGGTTTCTTGGTGGTTCTATCCAATGGTAGTTATTTATTTGATTTATATCTTGCCCTTTTTTCAATATGGAAACTGAGGCAGCTCACAATTTGAGTTGAGACAAAATACAGTTAAAATTTCACATTCCTGGAGATGTTGGACTGGGCCCCTCAGGAACAGCATATTATAACACACACGAGTTCAGCCTCAAAATTTCTGGTCCCATGCCAGGTATGGTAGCACCAGTAGAGCCTGTGAAGAGAGAGAATTCTCCAAATGACACCATTGCTAAGAAAGTCCTTTCTCCAGCTGCTAACTCCTTCTCAGATGGCAAGAACATAAAGAGGAGAACCTATGGAAAAGCTGGTATGGGAACAGGTGTACCTCTGAGTACATATGGTAGCACTGGTACGCTTCCAAAGAACTGTGGTGAATGAAAAAAGATGTTCAGGCATAAACATATACCTATTAATCAAACAGCACTTTGAAACTGCTCGCGTTCATAAAAGTTTACCTCCTTTTTTAAATAAATAAATAAATTAGGTAAGTAAGTAAGTAAATAAGTAGAAGAAACACTCTGGCCCCCAATTTGAATTTTTTAAAAAATAACCTTTTAAGTTATAGAAGGTTATTTTAAGGATAATTTTTATTCATGAAATGTCCTTTGTGTGACAGTTTTCCTAATGTAACAATTTTGTTTGGAAAGCATGCTGTAATTGCTTAGAAAGCTAAAAGCTCTCTATTAGCTATACCTGACATGATGACTGAATAGCATAGGTCCTCAGTACAATTTTATAACACCTCACTGCTGTCCTTGACAAGTAGTCTTGCCATGTATTCTCCTATGTTCAAGTGATTACCGCAAAGCTTAAAGCGCCTTACACCTTTTGGGTTAGAGAAAAGTGGGAATGTTATTTTTATGCCTTATCTGATTATGCAAATTGAAGGCAACATGAGTACTCCGTTCTTAAGGATGTCTGTACCTGCTTTTTCAGTAGTGATTTCCCTCTCTCTATAATGCTTCGCTTCTTACTCCTGTTCATTACTGCCTTTCTTCATTGCTCTGTATTTGTAACTGTGCCAACAGGTATGCAGACCTAGCTGTACTAGTAGGCAGAAAAAGGCAAGTCCTTCAGACAGTCATTATTTTTATTTCACTAATTAATACATTATGTAATTAGGAATGGAGGAGGTGTTTGTGGGCTTTTCTGCCTTGAGTGCCAAATAATTTGGCTGGCCTTAAATATTTTTCTCTGAATTTCTCTGTCATAGAAAATTATTTTGTGAACTCCAACCTGACCGTTGCGCTACGTATATGAAAAGAAAGGCAGAAATAAGTTGGGATCAGCAGCTAGGATGGCTAGGGCAGGGAGCCTTTCACAGAGCACTTTCAGATGAGGCTTTTATCAGGCTGTCACTTTGCCTTACTCTTCCTTCCTTTTTGGGAGCTTCAGAAAACATCTTTCTATTCATAACCCTCCATTGTTTTTCTACTCCTGGGCTTTGTTTTTCTTCTAGCAGTAGAACATTGCTTAGCAGTTCCATCTAATTGCTAGTAGGAGGAGCCCTCTGTCACCTTTAGTCTTAAATGCTTTAGATCTCTGAGTGACAAAGGCAGAAAGAAACTCACCTATGTATAGTGTAATATGTAATTGTACCTCAGGGGTGAGGAAATTCTGAGGGTTCTGGGCCCATTTTGGTCTTTTGTGTAGACTCGATAGGGTACACTCCCTATGATCCCCCTAACACCCTGACATTTGAGTGGGGGGACAATGGCAAATTGCTATTTATCATCTTTATGCAATTCTACATAAGACTTGTCATTCTCTTCCCCGAATCAAGGGTCTTGGGATACCCACTTGGGACCTGCATACAGCCATGTATTGTGCTTTGCCCATTTATGTGTCTTCTCAGAAGTAAGCCACACTGAGTTCAGTAGAACTTCCACAGAAGTATGCATACATTTTTAATGGCCTCTGCCTCTCAAAGACTTCCAAGCCTTAGAATGCCAGCCTGTCGCACGTGATACCATAAAAAAACTGAATTAGATTTTTTTTTTGCACTGATAAACCAACTTCTTCTGTATTCTGCTGCCTTGTCGTAGGAAGGAAGTGATCCTGGGCTATTGAAGGCTATGCCAGCTGAATACAAGCACTAGATTTAGCCTAAATCAGAGATTAAAATGACAAGGAAATTGAATTGTAAATTAAGGATCAATTTCTATTTTCCTGGAAAATGTGAATGAAACTGTGCAAGGAATGCTAGACCTGAGGAGGGGTTATATTTCTGAGTGGAAAATCATTACAAAACTATTTCTCCATATTCACTTTAAAAAATCTTTCTAGCAGCTTTATACTATTCTTCTTAAGTGTCTGGCGCATGATGTTCATGCAAAAGTGGAAGACAGAAAACAGCCAGAACAGAAAGAGGAAGAGGTTTGTTGATACAGAGCCGTCCTTATAAAATCTTGGGAAAATAGCTAGCTATAAAATTTGAAGCCTTTTAAAAATCATCATGTTAAAGTGATAAATTCCAAACTATTAGAGCATGTGATTCAACAGGAAACATCTGTCTTCAGCTGTATAATTGAATTCTGGGATCCTGCAACAGTCATTGGCCATGATACAGATTTAATTCCCTTGGGATTAGCCTTAGTCTAAATCCAGGAATACTCACGATGGGTGACCATGGCTTAATTCTGATGACTAAGTGATTTTTCTTTCTGATAATAGGTTACTCCACTAGCAAATGTTATTTCCAATGCAAGCTAGTACAACTACTTGGGGCCAAGTTGATAGAGATGTTTCAATGTACTACTTTATGTTTTATGCCTTTTTGCCCTTCATCTCTTAAACTTAAATCATGAAGCAGGAGAAGATCATTGCTCCTAGCATATGTTAAATTCAGTGGGAACCAAAGACCCTTTTCAAAAGAGGTGAAAATAGCAAATGCTCTTTCACGAAAATTAAGAAACCAAACAGAAGAAAGCATAAAAAACGAGTGGGCTCCGACGCAAAATATAATTAACATACAAAGAGCATTTGAGAATGAGTAGTTGGGTAAAAATACATTATTATATTCCAAAGTGTTTTAAGAAAATATGTACTAAAGTGTTAAGGTTACTTAATAGAATATCCAGTACATGAGGACCTGGATTGAAGGTTATTAAAAGACAAATGTTGTAGTACATAAACAACTGGTAACATTTATGTTAATACTAAGATTCTAAGTAGAAGTGTAGGAGGATAAGAAAATATTGCAAACTTTCATGTATGTAGATAAAAATATGATGGAGAAACTTTTTAAATATTTGTTTTGTATTAAAATAATATGCAAAAATGATAAATAAATAAAAAAAGGGGATGTCACTGTTTCAGTGAATAAAATCAGCTCTGCTTTCTTTTCATAGATGTAATTCAGTAATAGTGTAATGGGACTGCTGAAGCCAGTGCCGGTAGGTGGCTTCCAAGCCATCGGGGCAGTTTAAGCTCCTCTAGGTTTTAGTCTGATTTTAAAAAGAGCAATACATGTTATTGGAACCCACTTGCAAAATAGGCTCAGTGCCATGGCTACAGTTTTTTCAAAGTTCAGGTAGTGAATACAGTACCTCACTAACATGGAAGCCATCATGTTGCTGTTGGAGGTCAGCTTGGTGCAGAAAAAGTGGTCATCCTTCCTTTGGGAATAGAGATATGGCTAAAGAAAGAAGAAATGGAGAAACTTGGGAGCTGAATTTGTGTTGAGACAGAGCTTGGAAACATCACTTCTTTGAACTACAACTCCCAGAATGGTCATTGGCCATATTGGTTGGAGAACTGTGGAAGTTGTAGTCTGGAAAAGTAACTATTCTAAGCTCTTGTGTAGGACCATGTCCAGCTAGGTTGCTGAAGAATCAGAATTAATTAGAGTGCTTGAATATTTCCTCTGTATATTTCCAAGTCTATACTTAAAACATTTGCCTTGCCAAAACAATTATTTCAGAATGTTTACTAATCATTTACTACAGGTGATAAATAAAGCAATGCAACTCCAAACCCCTGCTTCAAGAGCTGGTCATTTTATGTAATCTAGATAATATATATAGCAGAGATGCACTGTAAAAGGGTGTTTCCAAAGAAAGTAGTTTTTGATGGAGATAGGGTAAAATCCAAAGTGCATATTGTATAGAAAATCCATCAAATTGTATAGAAAATCTGTATCACTAGCCAGTCTGTTCTGGTAGAAGAATATAGTTGTGAGTCCATGGGGATGAGCAAGTCACACTCATGGTTCTCCACAAATGAAATGTCATAGGAATATAACTCCATACCATGCAACATTTAGATTCTAGTTGTACTGACATTATAGTCTGGTGCTAAGTATCTCCCTGTTAAGTAGATATAGTTTAATTACCAATGCTGATTGGTAATCATTTCATTCTTATTCAAATAATGAAATATTGCAGGCATACAGTGTTTACTCAAGTTTGATTTCCTTTGGAAAGAGGCTACTGGAAGCTAATTGCCATTTCACAGATTATGAGAATCACAATGCTGGAAGGAACTGCAAGGGCTGTCTAATCCAACCCGCTCCACGCAGGAATACATAACTAAAGCCTTCTGAAAAATGGCCTTCTAACCTCTCTTTAAAGACTTCCAAAGATGGAAAGTCCATCAACCTCGGAGGTGGTCTATTTCATTGCCAAACAGCTCTTATGGAAAAGAAGTCTTCCTAAGATTTAGGTGGAATCTTTTTGCTTGTAATTTGAATCCACTGGTTCATGTTCTGGTCTTTGGAGCGGCAGAAAACAAGCCCACTGCACATAACAAATGATGGTGAACTGCAGCTTATATGAGCCCTCACGAGTGTAGACAGTTCAACAACATCTGGGGGCCACACAATTGTCTCTCCTTCTCTTCAGGCACCCTGCACCTTGAAATGCTTAGAGATCCCTAATTCAGTTCCTTGTTCTTTTCTCTGCCTTAGATACTATGATGTCATTCTTCTTTCACACATAGACATGAGTGGCATATTCTTAGCCATGCGGGGAGAGAGAGAGGCATGTCTCTCTTTCTGAATGTTCTCCATATCCATACCCCCCCTGATCTTATATCAAGAAACAATTGACTGTTTTGTTCTTATTATCTGTATTTTACCTATCATTTTGCTTAATAAAAATGTGCCTAGGGTTGATATACATGGGGAAAATAATGCAGCTTTATGCTGATGTCAATCCTACAATGACTCGTGACACTCTTCGCATTCTGAGCTAAACTACTTCTTTTACTTACCTGAGAACAAAAATATGAATTTAATCCATGTGTCTAGAGAAGAGCTGGATTATTTTGCCAACATCTGTGTGTGTAGCCACTTGAATTGCGATTGGGGTAAAAAGAAGCAAGTCGCTGAAGGCATAAGTAGAATTTGAGTCACTTGGGTGAGTTACTTGGTTTTTCCCACCAAGGGAGGTCATGCCCCAGTTTGTGATTGGTGGCAGCAGAGAGTTTATACCATTTTATTGTTTTTTGCAGTTGAAATATATGGAGTTTTGAATCTTAATGTATTCAGAGTTTATAGCCCCTACACCCACTATTTCTTGACTGCTTTTAAAAAGTGATGGGGCCAACCTATCTTCCTTGGGTAGAGTTTCGCAATTGAGGTGCTGCTACAGAGAAATCTCTGTTATGTGTGCCCACCAACTTAACTTCACAAGGTGCTAGGGCATGCAACAGGGTCTCCACTCAAGGTCTCAAATTTCTGAGATGCTCATATAGGAGGGGGCAATCTCTCAGATATCTTAGCCCCAAGTTATTTAGGGCTTTGTAGGTCAACATCAGCACCTTCAATTGAACTCAGAAGCAAACTGGAATCTAGTGCAGTTCTTGCAGGACTGGTGTTATAGGGTCTCTTAAATGGGCACCTGACACCAGCTTACTGCTGCATTTCCCCAAATTTCATCCCATGCTTGGAGTACTGGGGGCAGAGAGGCCTGTAGAAGCAGTGGGTTTGGGGGGTATGGACTGCCTTGCAGTGCAAAGCCTTTGTCTTCTTGCTTCTGCAATGCCTGCTGTTATCTGTTGAGCTGCATACAAGAGACATCACAAATTTCTAGAGTGTTTTCCACCTGAAGAAAACAGACCTTGAACTTCTCCTTGCTCAGAGAAGTGGATGTGGGAAAAATATACACAATAACAATTTGAACACTGAATAGTCGAGAACAGTACAATACGAGTTGATTGCCCTCATTTACATGTAGTATTTCTGTCTATTTAAACCTTGGCTTTGTATGAAAAAGGAATACATCTCCCATTCCATTTAGCCCCAGGTTAAACTGTTTCATATATATTAGCAATGTGTTAAGCTCATTGTGTGTGTGTGTGTGTGGGGGAGAGGGTGTGGGAGAGAGAGATCCTCAGACATTCTGCTACTTCAGTTTGTGATGACAGTTTGCAAACAAACTATATTATTTAAAACCAGAAGAGCATGAACAAATTGCAAATATTTGCTCTTCTTGAAGAAGTGGGAACAAGAGCTTACTGCAGAATCATTGATTCTTTTAAGTAAACATCCGGGATGCTGGGAATGCAGCTCCTTCAAACACAGCATCAAATGAGACGATGAGATAGAATCCCCCCCCATTATAGAGGTCAGACAAAAGAACACTTGTATGATCAAAGTGCAGTCACACATCATTACTCTAGGTGGCCTAAGACAGTGCATCTCAAGCTATCTAATTTGGAGGACTGGTCATCACCCCCCACCCCAGTATTTGAATTGTGAGACTTTGGAGGAAAGGAGGATGATGATGAAGAGGATGATGATGATAGTGGAAGTAATAGTAATCATTTTCACCCATTAGCTAGTAATGTTTCTTTCTTTCATTAAAACTGTCCAGGAACTGGCATCCGATAGCTCATGGCCTGGCACTGATCCATGGAATGTAACTTTGAGTGGCATTGGTCTAAGAGATGTGTCATGGTGGGATTTGTGCTACATGACACCAGCTGTTTTCCATATCCTCCAACTGTCTTGATTTGGCAGGGGCAGTCCAACTTTTCTACCTGCTTGTCCCAGTTTCACTCTTTTTCTACCACTTTCTCCTTTGCCTGCAGCTTACTTGTTGCAAACTCAGATCCAAGTGCGAAAGTATTTTGCATTGCATTAGCACAGCAGTTGGGAGAAGGGCCATGTTCTTCCTCATTACTAATGTTTGCCATCTTGGCATCATTCTGATGTTGCTTGGTTGCTGTCTCCCAGTTTTTATCTATTAAATGTTGGAAGGTAGCTGTCCTCTCTAGTATGAATCCTTTTAAGGATTATTTTAATCAATAAATTACATGAATTTTATGACACTTTTTTAAAAATTAATTCTGATATTCAGTTTGACTAAAGGCATTGCCATTAGAGGATCAAATGCCCACTATGGTTTGAAGGATTTTTTATCAGATTTGGTCTGATATACAAGCCATTACCTTACCTGAATGAAAATAGCTAGGCCACAATTGCCTATGCTTTGTAACCATCTGTTTTAGACTACTGCAGTGCTTTGTCTTTGTTGGAAAAACTGGGTTTGGCAGCTGTGCACATGTGGAGTTGCCCCCCATATATTAGATTGGTTAAAGAGTTTGCCTTCCCTGCAGTGTAATCATATTGAGCCTGCTTTTGAGAACTAAGTTGGGTGAAGAGAGATACACTGAGATAGAAAGGTAAGAGGCCATCTCAATTCTAATTAACTAGCTGGGCTGAAGGTACAGGGAACCAGTCCTGCCCCCTACTCTTAGCACCAAGCCAAGATGTCTTCTCTTTTTTTTTTTTGAAGACTGAGAGAAGAGCTTGAAAAGAAGAAGGAAAAGTTAAATCAGCATCCCTAAGATCAGCATATGGGGAACAGACAAAGAACACTCTAGGAACGCAAGAAAATCTAGGAATATATCTACTCATGCAGCAAACATCCATCTTGAGCATCTCTATGACCTTTAGCAGTATGTGGATCAGCCTTTACAAGTAGTTCAGAAACTTCCATTGGTTCAGAACAGGCTTGCTATAATTAAATTGGACATTTTGACAACATTGTAACAGGTTTCCAGTTCTGGTTTTAACTTTTAAACCCCATGAACAGCTTGGACCTCATTATAAGAAAGACAGGTCTACATACTTACCAAAGCTGTACATGTTTTCAGAGGCTATTCTGTTCTTAGTGCTCCTACCAAATGCGTTGAGGTAGAAAACTGGAACTGGCGATTGGCCAATTCACCAAAGGCAAGGGAGTTCTTTTTAGAGGATTTAGAGGCAGCAAAAGCCACCAATTGTAGGTGAAAAAGTCTCAGACTTATTCAGCAAGCAGTTTAAACAGCATAAGAATGTAAGCAGTGTTAACATACAGTTACAGATGGAATCCACTTAAGCCTATCATGACTAGATAACATAACGATAGATGTTTTTACCCATGCAAGTTCCTTCAATCAGCCACTGGCAGGAGCCCATACAGAAAGTGGCAAAGGAGACCACCCCCCCCAGTAGCCAATATGCACGGCACTGCAGCTGTCAACCTGTGCTGAGCTCCCTCAACCTGATAGCACAGTCCAGGGAGTATTTATACCCCTGACTCAAGAGGCTTGCCCATCTTCCATAGAATGCGCAAGAATCCTCACACATCTGGGACAAGCCAACTTCTTCCCCACACCCACTGTCTGGTGCTACTTGGCTGTTGGTCTCAAGCCAGTTGGTGCCAGTTAGCAAGTCTCATCTGTAACTTCGCTTTGTCTACATTTTAAGCTAGGAAGCGTACAGAGTCCTTGACCTTGAGAAAGCAGGGCAAAGACAGAAATCAAGCCAGAAGACAGTGTGCTTAATTACCCAGAATTCTTAGCAGTAGCAGACAGAAACTTAAAATATGGAGAATACCAGAAGGCCTTTCTAGACCTTTCTTAGCAACAGTGTGGAAAATTAAAGTATGGAGGAACAAACTGGGGTCAGGACATTCCTAACCTCAAAATTACAATGGTCTTCCAGTCGTTACCTACACAGTGAGGCATGACAGTTTCAAAACAGTCTCCCTAGAAAGGTATTCTTTGTCTTCCTCCATGTTGTTGTTGTGTGTCTTTAATTGTTTCCAACTTATGACACCCTAAGGCAAATCTATCATGGGGTTTTCTGGGGCTGAGAGTGTGTGACACACCAATGGTCACCCAATGGGTTTCAATGGCTGAGTGGGAAATCGAACCCTGGTCTCCAAGGTTGTAGTCCATTGTTCAAACTAATACACTGCACTGGCTCTCTCCTCCATGTTACCTTGGTAGTAATGTAGTTATTACATGCACTCAACTTGGCTTCAGCATATGATGATCCTATAAATGAGAGACCTCCAAGAAATGGTGTTATTGACAATGCTACTTAGTTCTTGCAAACTCAGTGCTGTGACTTTCTTTAATTCTCTAGACAGGTTTTTTTAAAAGATTTTAAAAAATTGTTTACATTAAAAAAGGATGTCAGTTACATGCTATAATGTTACAATATAACAAAAACAGGAAAATAAAAACACAGGAGAAAAAATAACCATATTAGTTGCAAGGCCATTTCTGCACTACACTGTTAAAGTGCTATTATTGCACTTTCAACATCCTGTGGAATTCTGGGGTTTGTAGTTTAGTGAGGCCCAAGAGCTCTCTGGCTGAGAATTCTCAATGCCCCTTCCAAAAACTGCAAACCCCAGAATTCCATAGGATGTTGAAAGTGGAATAATAGTACTATAACAGTATAGTGTGGAAATGACCTTAGTTTCTATAAAAGCTGCCTAAATGTCCAAATACAAGTCCATTTTAAATTCTGTCCATACATCATTCTTTCAAATATTCCAAGCATTGTTATTTTATCCATTGAATAACAGAAGGAGAAAAATTATCTTACTAGTAACATAATATCAATCTTTTAGTAGTCAAAAGGGTGCAAAAAATCCACCTCCATCGACCATTTGTTAATTTCCAAGTAACAGGTAGATAATTCAAAAGAATATCAAGTAACTTTTCAAAAGCAAATTTACTCATGTGATTATTTCCTCACAAAATGTAGCTACTAGGGGTCTATCCCCAACTTATGTGTTAAGGAAGCATTAGCAGTAGTACATCTCCAACAATGTATCTCAAAGAGCAATTTCTGCTCAGATATAGTGAGAAATCCATAGCCATATTAGTTATAGTTGTTAAAACTGATAGCCATTCATTAGTCAGAACTAGATATTCCAATTCCCTATTCCATTCTTGCTGTAAACCTCTCATGTCATATTTATTAAAAGATATCAGAAATTTATGTATAAAAGTTGCTAGTTTGGATACTTGGGCCCTTTCTGCAACGTACCTTTTCGCTGAGCTGGGGTGCGGGGATCGCGCAAACAGCCTCTAGTGAGAGGGTCTTGCATCCTGGTTCCTTCAGCTCTGCAGCTGCCACCTGCTCATGCGAGAGCCCCGCCTCTTCCTTCCATAGTGCAGCCTGGGAGTTTCCCAGGCTGCGCTGGGGCAGGAAGCGTGAGCGCCGCAGCTCTGGAGCTCCGCACGCACGGCAAGTGTGCGCGAGGCCTCAGAGCAATGCATGATTGTGCACCATTTTTGGCTCACAGCCGAAAATGAAAAAGTGCGCGGTCAGCCCCTGGAGCGTTGCGCAGTTGTGAGTGCGTCGTGTGGACCACTCCTCACATTCGTGTGATGCTCGAGGGGCCCTTTCGCATGGCAAATGCCGTGCGAAAGGGTCTTTGTTGGCCTCAGTTAATGTCTCTAATATGAAGGGAACCTCAGATGCTCTTAAAGCTGTAGGACCAAATCTAGGTTGTAACAAATGTTTCAGTTGTAGATATTTCCATGTAGCTGATAGAAATAGTTTAAGCTGCTCTCATAACACTGAAAAGGGCAAAAACTCATCATCAACATGAAATATCTCATTTAAGGTAACAAACCCATTGTTGGCCCATACCTTCCATAAAAATAGTTTTTTACCATTTTTCTAATCTAGATTCTCCCATAAAGTTTGGCATGAGTGTATGGTCAAATTGCAATTGATGAGACAATATTTGCTACACAGTTCTAACTGCTGAAATTGTTGGCAAAACACTGCCCTTTTATAAAATTAGAACCAAGTACTGTCTATTTGAATAGCAATGCCAGAAATGAAGACTCCAAGGCTGACCATGGGGGATTACTTACTTTAAGTGCATATGTCCAAAAATTAATACAAGATAACAGATATTCCTGTTGATACGTAAGAAGATCTGAAAGAGTGAACCCTCCCTCTTTGATTGGAATTTTCATCCTTTTCATTGAAATTCTATGAGGAGATGAGCCCCTCCCCCAAATCTCTTAAACAATGCATTTAGTTTCTGAAAATACTTGCAAGGGATAAGTAGAGGAATTCCAGGAATAACAAAAACAATTCTAGGTGTAATATTGATTTTAATCATGCTTCCCATAACCCACAGACTTATCTTGATGCCCACCCAATTCTCTAAATGTTGTGCAATATCTTTTATCAGCATATTTATATTGCGAGTAATCCTCTGAGATAGGTCCCTAGGCATAATTATAATTCAGTAGGTAATAAGTAACTGTACTACCAAGCAAGCTGCCTAGAATGGATTAAAGAATGGGGTACTCTGAAGAGTTCTAAACTGCTAGAATTGGAACGATTCAACAACAGATTCGGTTGGCATGGATACTTCTATTACAGTAAAAATAGTATAAATGGATATTTTAATGATCATTATATTAGGAATTCACTGATAAAGGTTTGGCAAAATATTAAAACCAGATTTACAGCAAGCTCCCTGTTTGGACCTCTCCACAGGAAGCTTTTAAAATAAGCAAAACAATATCTGGAGAAATTATAAGGACCTAACGAATGGAAAGACAATAACCTAGTGATTTTAACGGCAGAAGAATTAAAAGAACAAGGTTGAGAATTGCATTGGTTCCCGTATAGACAGATTTGGGAGAGATTTGAAATGATTAATTAACAGTATCAAAACAGGGATCAACTGCTGGGGCTTTGAAATGAACAGCAAAAGATCATCTGCGAAAAGAACATTTTTAAATTCTAAAGTGGCATGCTCAGATCCATTGATCCATTTCACAGATACATCAGGTGGGAATGTTGGAGAGGGCCTTCTTGGTAGCTACTCCCAAGTTCTGGAAAGTTCCTTCCTGGAGAAGCTAAACAGTCTCCCTCTGTAGTTTCCTTCTGGTCCCCACCACTGCTCAGCAGAATGCCTTGCTGAGTCCAGAGGTATTGGAAGTGGTAAACATGATGGGTTAGCTCGCAGCTAACTGGTAATACTTTTTAAAATGCTGGATCCTTTAAAAATATTTTCTTTTTGTAAAGGTGAAAGCCAGCAGCTGCTATGCTAGATCACCCTCTGTGGTTGCTGAGTCCCTGTCTGCTTCCACAGAATGGGTGCGAACACTGAGGCCTTTTCCGCACTTTACCTTCTTCCGGCACTGGGGTGCGGGGATCGTGTGAGCAGCCTCTGACGAGGGGCTCTCGTGTCCAGGGTCCTTCTGCTCCGCATGAGCTGCCTGCTCGCGCGAGAGCCCCGCCTCTTCCTTCCGCAGTGCCTTTCCCTGGGACCTTCCCAGGCTGCGCTGGGGCAGGAAGCGCGACTGGTGCGGCTCTGGAGGCTCTGCACACCAGGTAAGTGCGCGCAGGGCCCAGGAGCAATGCGCGATTGTGCACCATTTTTGGCTTCTAGCCGAAAATGAAAAGGTGCGTGATCAGTGCCTGCTGGCCCCTGGAGCATTGCGCGATTGTGAGTGCGTCATGCAGATCGCTCCTCACAATCGTGCGACACTCCAGGCGCCCTTTCGCAAGGAAAATGCTGTGAGGAAAGGGCCTGAGTTATGCATCCAGTATCACAGGAGTGGATTTCTTCTCAGGCAACAGTTCCCCATGGTCTTCTGTACACTGCCTCCCTTTCCCATTCTGCTCTGGAGGCTACTCTAACCTTTGAGTATCGAGCCAGGGACCAAGTGGGAGGCTGCAGCAGAGGGAAATAGACTATTCTGCTATTGGGTTGCATTCCAGTGTTGGACAGAACGCCACTGGATACAACCCCTTTAGGCCTGGAGAAGGTCTTCAAGTTCATTTGCCCTATTATTCTGTCCTTTCCTTTTGCTCTTCCATCTCTCCAGTGACATTGGTGCTCTCCTGAGGCCTCAAGAAAAGAATGCATGCAGCAGGATTCTCACTGCATCCTTATATGGACTCTTCTGCAATAAACTCTGTGTGTGTGTGTTGCTTCAAATGTCTCAAGAGACAAAAAGGTTTTATTTTAGTAAACCATGCTCATACACACTATTTAAATTGCATCGGTTGTTTCTAACAAAGTGCTCCCATTTAGATGCAGCTTTCCAGGTTATACATTTCCTGTGTAAATTTGAAACAGGGCTGAAATGTGTGGCTTGCTGACCTTGAAGTGTGAAGAACAGAGGTTGGCTATATTTAAAAGGGGGAAAAAAGGCATTGGGGATTTTTTTCTTTTTTTGGATTCTTTATGAAGCACATTAAAGTCTTTAAAAGTTGCTGTGAGGTGTGTGGGCAAGGGAATGATGAAATGCTGGCCTGAAAATCAAAGGAACGCAGTAGTCTCATTGACTCTGGGAGAATCCACTGATAACATACTCCTTTTAGCTACAAATGTTCCTGTTTCTTTTTTTAAAAAACTGTACAACATTGATTAATGTCAAACCATTGTAGCAGTTCATATTAATTGTTGAAAAAGTTTCCCTTGTTGTTTCAAAATATGACCTTTTATCTTTCACATGCTCCTGCAGTTGTTATGATTCTCTTAAACACATACACATCTAAATGTTGCCTGCTCCATTTTTGTCTAGATTGGGGGGGGGACAATTGTTGGTGGTTAGGGAGCCACATTAGTCCCCCGGGAGAACTTGGAACACTGCACTTTCCACCGTATCCATCCAAACCCCAACATTTTGCCCCCAAACACCTTCTAGGATGGGCATTTTCTCCATGTTTTAGGTCCCCATACGCCATTTTAGACCTAGGAGAGGACTTTGTTAACAACAAACATTACTTCCTATTTCTAAAAAGCCTTTCCTCTATCTGAAATGGCCCAAAGTGGGCCAAAAATATTGTGAAAGTAACCCTCTAGAGGGCATTTGGGAGCAAAACCTTTTTTTTAAAAAAATTATTCATCCTTGAGAGACACTAAAATGGCCCTGTGGGGCCACACTTTGCCCACCCCCTGGTCCAGATGTTTCTCCACTCTGTGTCTCTTTGGCTGCATGTGCATCCTGGCTGAGTTCCCTCTTCAAACCTGTGGGCAAGTGTAAGCTGAGCAAACCTTTTTTTTTTTTAACTTGGAAGAGACTGTACCTCTTTCTAACACATAGACACGCTGTCATCTCCCTTATACTTTTCCCTGGAGGCAGGAAACAAGACTTATGCAAAAGATATCATGCAAGTTTTCCTGGCACAAATAATACTGTGCCTATTGTTATATTCTGTGGAAAATCTTTGGAAATAGTACATAAGAGATTATCTAGTGAGCTCTCATGATGTTTTGAGGTGACATGACAGCAGGAGGAGATAATAGATTATGGAGGAAACAAGCACTTTAGGGAGTTAGAAAAGGTTGTATAGCATAATATGGGCAGGGGCACATATAACTTATAGTAGAGAGAAAAAAAAGCCTAGCAGACAGAAGTGAATGTCATAAGCACCCATTGTCTGAAGGTAAGAAATTCTGAGATCCAGAATTCAGATGGGGTGGATAATCCCTTTCCCTGTGGCAGACCAAGAGCAAGATGTAGTCCCCTTCATGCACACGCTGTACCATGCCCGCTGTAACCTTTGCCCTGTTTAGATTCCCCTGGTGATATTCTGTGTTGATCCCCTTTGTTCATTAGCCTATTTTCTCTCTGTTTAACAACCATGCTATTAAGGTAAGAGAGTTGGGAAGGGTAAAGGGTGGGAGGAAGAAATGTATAGGCTAAATTGGGCATGATCCAACAAAAACAAAGTGGCAACCAACCCTATGTGTGCCAGCTCAGAAGCCCTGTTAAGCACAGTGGGACTTACTTCCAGGTGAGTGCATCTAGGACTGCATCCTAACACAGCAATCTTATCTTCTTATGGAAGAGCAAGTCCCACTGAATATAAAAGGACTTTCTTCCAAATAAACATACACAGCGTTGCATTGTTAGCTTTCCTGATTTCAGTGAGAGAAATAAGCACACGGTGAACCTTCTCCCGTTGGAAATCAATGCCTTTTTTTGAGCCGGATTGTTCACATTGTTAGCAGAATCTTTTTATCTAGGTTTACAAGCTTCTTCCGTGACACCCAGTGGGGCAGATAAATGTGTTGGGCAAGGAACTACTCAATTTATTAATGGGTGATTGCAAAGGAGGTTAAGGTTTTTTTTTTTAATAAAGTGGAGGGAAGCACCACTGTAAAGCTTTTTACAGTGTGTGAGCTTTAGTTTGTGTAACAGAGTATGAAAAGTCAAATAGGTGTTTTGTTTTTGAGAAAGCTAGAAATGTAAGTCAAAAAAGTCCAGTCATTAGTGTAGTTTTGGCATCTATAGCCTAGCAGACTACTCCAGACTGTGACCCTCCAGATATTGCTGGGCTCCAACTCCCAACAGCTTTGACCATATCTTTTCTCAGATTGGGGAATGCTGTTTTGTGATAACCTTGTCACCCTCATCCCTCACCCTCATCATCCCCACAGAAAAATTGCCTAAAATCTCACCCAGAGCCTCCTGATGTGTGTAAACATGAAAAAAACAAAAACAAAACCTCAGAAACCCCTCAGAACTCCCACTATCTCTCAAGTATCTTCTTTTTTCTCTGTGTCTCCTTCAAAACAGTGATAGAAAGTGATGTCTTCTGGTTGCCATTTTTGAAAGAGGAAGAGAGGGAGCACAAAATATTTTGGCATGCTTAGGTTGGGGGCGCCTTGGGCTGTTGAAAATTGGGCCCTTGTTTCTGTGCAGTTGCCTATCTCAGCTGAATGTTCTGCTTATTTCCAACAGCATCTGGTAGCCACTTCTGAAAGTGATAATGGACTTGATGGATCTTTAGATGAACACAGTGCCTTCCTGTGATAATGGGGCTTCCCATTATCTGGACTTGGCTGAAGGGGGATACTTCCCTGTTCAAGTAAACCAAGGGTTAATGAGGTCTTGGGGATTAGGTTACATTTTTTACTGTGGGTCAGCCTCACAGGTCACGGGGGGGGGAGAATTGCCCAATCAAAGGAAAGAGGTGAGCATCTTTGAGATGCTTCGAGATGCTTCGAAGGAGAAGTTATAAAACTCCTTGAGAGGCCATGTGGCAACAAAGGAACCTCCTAGAGATGGGATCTGTGCTAGTAGTAGGCTGCAGGCCTAAGCCTCGCCTCCTTGCCACATTCCTCTCTTAGACCATCTAAGCCTGTGAACCCAAATGTGAGTAACTAGAACATTAGGTAGTTAGTTGCGTTACGGCTGTTTTATTATTTTGGAGGTTGACTGATCTTAAAGAATGTATCTGTGTTTTTATAACTACTTGTAACTTAAGCGTACCTGGGAAGGGGGGAGCCTCTCATGTGTATTATTGTCTTGTTTATTTGCATGCCTTGAATAAATGCTTTTCTGTAAAACCTCTGTTTCTTCTCCATTTCCACGCCAGTCATCGGCACATGCTTAGATAAGACTTCTCTCACTCAGAAGGGGGAGGTGAGAGGGAAGGAAAGGTCCTTAAGCCTAGGGATTGTCTGGCAGGGTCCCACTGTCCTGTCTAGTAATTCAGAATTCAGTGGGTGGTGGCAGCAAAAATTAGTAAATGCTGGGGGAATTTCCAGCTCCTTTTCAAGGGTGGAAGTCAGGCTTGAAGGGGCTGGAAATAAACTCCAGTATGACACTTCCATATATTTGAACTACAAACCCCATTATCCCTGACTACTGGCTATGTTAGGTGGTTAGATAGGAGTTGTTATTTGGAAAGGACCAGGTTGGGGAAAGCTTATGTAACTAGCAATGTATTGACAATCAGTTCAGACAGCAAAATGTCTTGGTCTGGTTTTGAATAGACCTCAACACTTAGAGTCTGGGGGCTGTTAAATAAAAGAACTTGCTCCCAGATTTACTCTCTGGATTGGTTTGGACTGTGTATTTACTTTTGTGAACTTACTATGTATTTACTTTGTGTGTGAGAGAGACAGAGAGACAGGCATGCAGGCAGTGTTATGTTGGAGAGCTGGGAGCAAATGAGCTTACGGCTAAGACCTCCAAATTGCAATTCGCTTTGTTCCTTCAGATTTACCTAGTCCTCATGAGGAACACTGTGGAGCAAACAAGCAGCTCTTTAACAAGGCACTGACATCCTAGCTTCAAAATCTCAAAGTGGAGCTTGGGCCCTAAGAGCACAACGGATACTTCAAATCCTGGACTTACAAGGGACGAGAAAATACCAAAACACCAGCATCTGTGTAGGTTTGTCCTTGTTTGTGCATAGCTTAATCAATATAAGTTTGTCCTTGTTTGTGCATAGCTTAATCAAACATACACAAGCACACATGCATGCGTGCGTGCGTGCGTGCAGATACACACACACATACCATGTGGAATTTTTTTTTGCCAAGCATGGAAATTAGGGAACTTTCTTTCTTTTCCTTTCTCTCCCTTATCCACAGAGCTTTTGCTGAACTTTGAGGCTATTGCTATGTAACCTAAATCTCTCTGGGCCCAAATGCTGGTGATGTGGTATGATCCTTGTTAAGTGCAGAGAGAGGAAACTTGATACATAGTGAATTGCTGTTCCTTCCTCCCTGGTGGCTCTCATCACAAGCTGTGTTAAGTACTGGAATAACACTGACAAATAGCTCCTCTCAGGTACTCTCACTCTGAGCAGATTGTTCTCTGTAGGGAACTTTAAATGGCTGTCGGGTCACCATGGGCAGATTGGAAAAATCCCATTAACCTTGCTGTTGCTGATACTAAAGCATCTTCTGCTCTTATGGAGAGGCTGGTTGGCACACTAGCTTTTATTCTGTATGTCTAGAAATGGACCCCTGTTTCTCTTCCCCACCATGACATAAAGGAACTGGATAAGAATTGTCTCTATAGTCCAAGACTCTGTGGTGATTTGGCTCTGGTTTTCCTTTTTTTCTTTTCTTTTAAGTTCCTGAGCCTGTAGCAGCTCCATGCCTCTATGGGTAGAGCAAGTGGAGTCTGCTCTTTAGAAATTAGAAGTGTCTGTTCTTTCCCTACCTCTTATTATTCGATTCCGTACAGATTTAGTTTACCATTCTCCCCTACCTGCCATCTGTGTGTGAAAGAATGAATGACAATATAGCACCAGGGAATCAAATTATTCACGTAGCATAATGCTGCAAAGGCACAATGAATCAATGAAATAACATTCTTTTCTTTCTCCCAAGGGTAATTTACAGCACCAGGGTACAATATATTTCAGGTGGTTAAGGTGTCTGCTGTTGAGCTTTTTAGCTACACAAAATTTGAGACAGAGAACCTACATATTCCTGTGGCAGAGGTGGGGTACTTCTTCTTTCTATATAGAGCTGTGATCCAGAGTAAATTGGCTGGATCCAATGATGGGTGGAGGTAGAAATGATGGTGGTGAAGCCAAAACAATATGTGGGTTGAGCGCTCCCTCTTTTTCTCTCACCCCCCTTTTAAAATTTTTAACTTTTTACCTTTTTTTCAAGTCCAGGATTTCTTCTCATCTCCATTTATCATCTCCCTCAACGTTTAGTCATCCTACGTGCTAGTGGTCGTAAGACCCGCCAGCCTTCACTGCTCAGAAGAAGGTGGTCCAGCCTTTAACCAACCCTCTAGACCTGGTGGGAGCCCCCATCTGCTGGCTGAGGACAGCACAGAAATGAAGCAGAGTGTCCCTTCTCCTGGTGGAGTAGCTTCTTCTCAGGGAGCTGTGCTCACAAGGCAGGCTGTGCATGAATGGCAGGAGAGAGCACCTAGTTGCAAGGCTGATTGGCTTGCTATAGGAAGGACTCTCCAGAGTGGATGTTGGAACTGAAGCCTGCCTTGGTGACACTGCTGGCCAACCTTTTCTTCCCCATCATCTCTTCCTAAGTTTCTGTAATAAGTGTGGGTCTAGTTAATTGTGGATAGCGATGGGTATTGCAGTGTTGGTCTTTGGATTATACCTGCTGGATGTAGTATATCCTGTCACGTCTTGAGGCTGGTGGTTTTGGCATTGGGCTGGGTCCATGAATTTGTGTGCCCATTACCCAGTTGTAAAGATTCCTTGCAGCTTGGAGATGGAGGCATTTTAGGGTGGGCCCATTTTGGGGGCTCATCACCACAGCCTTGGCCTTAGTTGGCAGAGAAAATACTCAATGGCTCACACCAAAGTGCAGACTTGTAAGGAACGTGTTGGGCCCACAATGGAAAAAAAAGTATTTCGGGTGCCCCCTCCAGCTGTTTGCCAGCAGCAGATCTTGGACACCATCACCATTGTGATGCATTTGGGCTGAGCAGGAAAGAGTGTCTTGACTGTGCATGAATGGGAGGGTTTTGAGGAAAAGATTCTTCTTCCATTCCTGTCCTTCCTCTCTAATTTCCTGTAGGCTGGGAAGAGACTCCAGGGATATGCTGCTGGAGTTGGAGGCTTCTAATTGGCATATCTGGAGCATTCCTGGCAGCACAGAAGGCAGGCAGGTGTGTAGACAAAGTGGATGAGGTTGGGGAAGAGAGAGGTGGTCATTTGTTACAGCAGATGGGAAGGTGGAATGGGTGAGCAGCCTGGACCCTGACTCAGATGGGGGTGGGTGGACTTTCCTTCTTTGCTCCCATAGTCAGGTCACTTCTCTTGGCAAATGCAAGAGTGACTCTTGAGGAATCCAGCTTCCTTTTCTGGCCCACCCAATGGCATTTTTATCCCCTTGTGGACTGGCTAAAAATCATTACATAGAATTTTATATTATTATCATTTTCTTTGACATTCATCAATTTTACAACAGATATCAGAAATATTGAACAAATAATGATCCTACTAGAAAAAATATACAATGTACTTAGGCAAAAGGGCCCCCCCCATCTGGACTTCTGGGCCCTAGTAGTTTGTGCCAGCTGTTCCCCTGCCGCTGTCAGGATTCTCTCCCTGCCGAGCCTCAGCCAGCAAGGGGAAGAGGGAGGTAGGGAATACTTGCAGGGAGAGTCCAAATTCACCAAACACAAGGAAAAACACAAGCCAAGCCAGGTTGAGGTCCAGTCCTAAGGTTCAAGAGGCAGAGATCTATCCAGAGGGTTTCAGGGAGCAGGAGACACGAAGGTCATGAGGGCTTGCTAGTAATTTGCTGCAAGCAAAGAGCAACCACACCTGCAGACTTAAATAGCCACTGTGAACAGGTGCTGCTTGTTATTGTTTCTTCAACCTAGTCCATGCAGCCTCCCTCAGAATAGCCTGTTTCAGCCTTCTATGTGGTTGAGGGCTGATGGGCATAGGTGGCTGTAACTCCTCTGAATCACTGCTGGTTCCCTCTCTGTCATGAGCTGGCCAGGGCAACTCTGTCTCTGTTTGATGTTCCAGTGCGGGGGAGGTTTGAAAGATGATTTGCTCATTCACTGGCTCCCTTCTTAGCACACTCAGTTGCTCCTTGATCTCAGAGGCATCATCTGTCACACTCATTGGCTCAGTCCTTGGCACAATCAGGTGCTCCTTGATCTCAGAGGCATCATCTATCACAGCTGCCTCCCTTGCTGCCAGAGAAGCCATGGGGATGCCCATGAGCAGATCCTGCCCCCAGGCAGCAGATCTTTGGAGTTTTTTCCTGGTCTACAGGAAGGAGGGAGGGAGGATCTCACTCACTGCTATCCTGCTGGTTTACTCCACCAGGTAGGTTGGTGGCAGAACCGTTCATCAGTATCCTAACAAAGTTGTGGCTGTTTCAGCTCACAGCACTGCCTTGTGTGTGTTGTATGCGTGCCTTTCAGCCAAGCCCTTACCTTCATTGTTCAACCTGGCAGCAGTGCTTCATGTTCCTTTTCAAGTACCGGTGTCTCTGAATAGTAACAGATTTACCTGACTGTCAGGACAGAGGAGTATAAGTATGCATGTGCACTATTGCTCTGATTTTTCACTGGAGTACTGCAGATTGCAATCCTCCTTTGAAGTTTAGTGGGTGTTCTTGTGTAGAGGTGAGGAATCTCTTTCTCTGCCTCTGTCTCTCTTGAAAGAAAGGCCGAACTAGTTCCAGGCAAGCAAGTTAGAAGGTTGTTGGGAACACCCAAAACTATTACAGCTCTGATATGATTCCTCAGGCAGCATTATTTTCTCTCTCTTCCTCTCTCACACATACATTCACACACACTTTCTTCTACTGCAATGAGGACTTTTTAAAAATCTTACAGTGGCACTAATGGAAGCTTTTAAAAAACCTTATTGCATTGGAAATGGTGTGAATTTTCATGAGGAGTTTAGAACTGAGGAAAAGAGGATTTGTCCTTTCCTTCCTAGCAGCATCCTCACCAAAAATGCCCCTACCTTTAGCTAGAGTTTTTAAAAAATCTCCATTGAGTTCAGTGTAGATCAATTTAAAAGGTAAGTTAACATAGGAAGGAGGATGGGAAATTCTTTCTCTTCAATTATTGATCTGAGAGAAAGCCAGAATGAAGCTGGTGAACCAAATGGGGACGGCCTGTGAGGCTGAGGTTCCCCATAGCTATTGTTATCAACTCTGTGCCCAGTGCAAATTCTTAGTCTGTTACTCACCATCTCTTTAGTATTGTCATTTTTCTTTCACAAGCATTGCTGTATGTGATGACAAGAAGAGTGCCTTATTGTTTTTACTCTCTCTTTCTGGCAGGAAGAGATTTCCTGGAAATATTGTAGATCGGCTTTGTGGATGTTACACGTCGTGTGCTAAATGCCTGTTGCTCATTCCACAGGGCTGCAGGGCCATTAGTTCCCTTTGGCTTTCACTTGAGAGGAGACGAGATAGAGGGAGACATCAAAGCCAGGAAATATGGAGAGGGACAAAAGCGAGTTAGGCTCTTCCTGTAAAGGAGTTTTCAGAGAAGCATTTTCAGAAGGGAGCAAATGCTTGTGATTGCTGGGTTGATCATACCTCATTCCATAAAACAGTAGCATCCATCTTTTGCATCCTTTATGACAACAGAGATCCTTTTAATTATAATTTTTTTAACTGAGGCTTGCATCCTGCTAGAAACGTATGAATGCCTATGTTTCCCTTATGGATGTGCACATCCTTTTAGTGGCACTATGGATTGGTATTCCTTCTTCCTTCTTTGGTGCCTTAACACCTCCCCGCTTGCTGAACAGCTTCTGAATCTGCCCCCAGCCATTCTCTGTTTCATGAAGATCTCAGGATCATGAGGATCTCAGAAACACATTCCTTCAGACTTTGGAGGGCTTCACTTCTCCATTGTACCTCCTCCTGAAAATAAATAAATACAAATCACAAATCAAATGTATTTTTTGCCCACAAGCACCCTCTAGGGGAAATTGGGGCATTTTTACCACATTCTCGGGCCTTTTTGGGCCATTTTAGGCCCAGGAAAGCTCTTTTTATAACAACAGGAAGTGAGCAGCAGTAATTTCCTGTACACTTTCTGTTTCAAACAGGCCCTCTTGAGCCTAAATTGACTATAGAGATGGGCACAAAATGTGTTGGAAATGTACCTTATATCCCCTATTGTACATTTAGGGGAGAAATGTTTTGGAAAAGTCCAAAAATTGCTGTTGACTCTGAGAGACCCAGGCCCTTTTCCTCATGTTACCCTGTTCGCGCTGCTGGGTTGGGGTCCTCACGTGAGAAGGCTTGGAAGGAACATTGCCGCTTCCCTGCTGCTTCTCTGCTGCCTCAGCTCCGCCAGCTCCTTCCTCCTCGTGTGAGCGCCCCACCTCTTCTGTTCGCAGTGCAGCCTGGGACCTCGCAGGTTGCACTTAGGAGAGGATGCGCAACCGGCCGGGCTCCTGAGGCACCGCATGCCAGGTAAGTGCGCTTGGGGCCCAGGAGCATTGTGCAATGGCGCACCATTTTCGGCTTTAAGCCGAAAATGAAAAGAAGCATGCCCGCTCTGCATCCAGCCCTTGAGTATTGTGTAAATGTGAGTGCGTCATGCAGACCGCTCCTCACATTTATGTGACGCTCAAGGGGCCCTCTCGCTTCCAAAGTGCCATGCGAAAAGGGCCTCTGAGGGGCCTCCAAAACATTGTGGAAATGCCCTCTATATTTCCCTGGGGCCATTTTAATGTGAAAAAATGAAAAAAAAAATATTCTGAGGGGGCTGGGGTTCACAAAAATACTCCAGGGGCCGTGGGTGGCTCACAGGCGATACTTTGCCCACCCCTCTTTTGAATGGTGGCTGTTCTAATAGAAGATTCTGTTTGGATGCAGTAGTTCACCATAGAGATTGAAGAGTTTGCTTTCTTTCCTTATAGGATCATGTTTAGCCAGACAGTTCTAATACATTGACTGACTGACTGACTGACTGATTGATGGAATTTATATCCTGCCTTTCTCCCAAGATGGGATTCAAGCTGGCTACATCCCTTGCAACAATTAAAGGCATAATCTCATCACAAAATGAGTACCAAACAAAATATGATGCAAGAAGGGGAACAGATAAAAACAAATTGCTGGTAAAAATATGATCTGCTGACGAAAGCAAAAGCTTCTTGAAGTAACTCAAATCTTTACTAGCCGGCAGAAGATAGTTATTGAGGGGACTGTGGGCAAGGTGTTACACAGATTCAAGAGAAGACACTCTTAAAGCCCCAACTATTGTCACAGCCAACCATACTCCCACAGCAAAGTGCTTGCCCAGCAGATCTTAGGCAGCTGGTGACAGTAGCATGGTGGTTGAGGAGGAAGTGGAGGTACTCTGTATCTGTGCCACCAAGGAATTCCTAAAAGTTCAGGCTGCAGAGCAAATCCATTATAAAAAAATCTGTTCTGGTCAGTTTTCTTCTCTACCAGGAATGGGTCTTTGGAAACCTAATGGGTCTCATCTGCCCATGCAAGACCAGGCCAGTCCAAAATCCTTTGCACTGCAACAGGTATAGCTTATATCAGCGATATTGTTGCTGGTAAAAAATCCATTCCCATCCCATCTGTTGTGAGAAGTACAACTAAACAGAGAAAGAACATGGAAATCTGGGGTGGTAGTGTCAGATGGCATAATTGTCCCGGATGATGCAAAATATTCTGGCATTTTGACCCTACAAGCCTTGTATACGCTATACCACTGGTGGCAAGCTTGTATGGGAGGAGGCAACACTTTGGGAATCCTGGGCCTAAGCTCTTTAGGGAATGTCCCAGAGAAAAAGGGCCATTTAGTGGTCCATTATGCAGAAATATTTCACTGCATATGGACATTAGCAATGCAGAACCTCTACAAGGTGGTGGCCTTGCACACACTGGCCTAATGGTTGTTGGCAGACTTTTTTAAGTATTGAAGTAATTGAAGCCAATGTAAAGAGTAGGTAACTTATTTTTGGATTATGCCTCCCAGAATCTCCCTTACAAGCATAGGGATTCAGGAAATTGCAGTTCTAAAAGGATCTTCCAAGCTTTAAAAACAAAAGCAAAGCAAAAAACTACAAAACTGAGATGTGACAACTGAATTATCACCACATGGAACCTTGTGATGAGCACACGCTTTTCTTTGTCATCCAAGAGGAGCTCAGCTTTTCCTTTTGGTAGACGTAAGCAGACAGCTGTGGCTCTGGGCGAAGACAGGAAACAACTGACAGGAATACTGATAAGCTCTCCAAATTCCCCTCTACATGCTGTAAGGACGCTACTGGAAAATCTCCTTTTTACTAGAGATTTTTTCCTGTAGATGCTTTTGTGCTGATCAAATCTGCAGTAGCTATCCTGCAGTCCTTGGTATACTTTAGAAAATAACCTGACCTGCATGTGCTTCTCCCTCAAAATAACCCATGTTTGTACTTTTTTCCTTAGAAGGGATTAATCCCTTTCAGTTATTTGACAGGCAGTCTCAAAGGACTGTTCTAGTCCTGTTTTAAAAAGGCAATCCATAATCATATTAGCCCTTTTAAGTATCCTTACATGATCTCAGGATGAATATAAAGCAAAATGCAGCATATTGGGATATTTAATAGTGGCTCATTAGACTGGAGGATTATCACAGCCATAATTCACAAAGCATCACTTCAACAGATTTCCCATTTCCATTGATAACTATTTTCCAAAACCCTGAAGGTGTCCTGTGGCACCTTGAAGACTAACTAATTTGTGCAGTAAATATGTTACTCTTTAAGGTGGCACAGAACCCTTTTTGCTGTGCAGCATGACTCCTCCTCCTTTGAAAATTTTGTTTTCAAAAGTTTTCTTCTGGCCAAAGTTAAGGGCAGTTGATTTCACTTGGGGGACTAACTGCATACCCGACTCTCTTGTTGAAACACATGATACTTAAAAAGTGCTTGACTTTGATTGAATCACATACTAAATATTATGGTGTTGTACATTATAATTGGCTTTAAGCATATTGGGTTGCATCCTGATTTTGGGACGTGCAACTGGGAAATGGACTTCTTTGTACAGAGAGGGTGAGGAATGGGCTGTGCTGTGCTATGGGTGGTTGGATGAGAGAATCCATGAAAATCAGATAAGGAAGGGAGCCTTCTGCAGACTGAAACAGCCTCATTTTCTACAGAGGCAGATTTTGGCTTCAGTCTACCAAGGGAAATAGAATTTGGGCTGGAGGAAGCCAAGGATGGCATAGAAACAACAGCCACCATCACTGAAATAATTTTCACTGCAAATGAGAATGCTGCCTGAAATTTGCTTTACAAAATTCCATTTCAATAAGCCTTGACTGAGGTCCTGCATCAAAGAGATACAGTGTAACAGTTAAGCTTTGGTTGAGCTAATCCACATAATTACAAAATTGCAATATTTCACAATCAAATGCATATTGCACATCGATGTGCATAAGCATACAATCAGTGCCCAATGTGCTGTGTGAAGCAATGTGCAATAACACTATGTTGCATCACTTGTGTAACCTTTGATTGAATATGCACATTATGCATTGGCCAAAAAAGCACAAAGACATGCACAAGGGAGCTTATGCTTGTGTAAGACATCATCAGGATGCCAACCTTTGTATCTTGATTCATGATAATTTTGGTCTTTTAAAAAGTTGGACTACTAGAAGGCAAAGATTCAAAGATTTTGTGTGTATGTATGTGCCTTCCAGTTGCCTATCGACTTGTGGCAATCTCATGGCTACCCTATAACACCTGGTGTTCGTTGGCAGTCTTCCGTCAGGTGGGATCTGGTGCCTTTACAGGATTTAGGGCAAGATTATACCAGGTGCTGTAGACTATATTTCAGGACAAAGAACTGGCACAATCACCTCTGATTATTCCTTGCCTAAGAAAATCCCATAGAATTCATGGGAATGCCTTAAATCAACAGGTGACTTGAAGGCACACATACACACACACACATAGCAGACTCTAAAGTGCCAAGTTGTTTATTATCTGTGGAGCTGTCAAGGCAACCATGGATGTCTTTGTGTTTTGGAGTTACTTTAGTGCCCATAAAAGTGAGAGCTGGCATGTTTTTCTGCCAAGTCATACAGAAAGAAAAGGCTGGAACAGCTGGGATGGCTCTTTTGACAAAATCTTGGCCGCTGCGCCTCTCTTATCTTTCTGAGGCATCTTCTTAACAGTCACACCAACATTATGATTGCTGTGAGAAGGACCAGCCATTCCACAGAAATAAACATTTTCCAGGAGGTTGTCTGGACCCTAGTTGTACAGTTGACAGTCACTGAATTCAGAAAGTCAGTCAGACAGTCACTGCTTCAGAAAGTAAAATCTGCGTGTGATGTTCACTAAGTCAATTATGGTGGTTGCATTATTTGAAAAGGAGTGAGGGTGGTTAGATATACGAGCTTGCAGAATTTGAGCCAAGTTGTAGCACATCAATAGGTTCATAGAGTATCTTTGGGAAAATTTAAAATGAAAATTCAGTAATTGGTTTTCTCTAAATCTTGTGAAGATCAGCAAGATGGAACTTGGAATATTATTGGTAAGAATTTGATAGATATTGTGGCATAAGTCCAGTTTTCATGTCAACCAATGCTTGTTTGTGTGCATCTGCCTTCAAATCGCCTGTCAATTTACTGTGAGCCCATGAATTTCATAGGGTTTTCTTAGGGAAGTAATATTTAGAGGTGGTTTTGCCAGTTCCTTCTTCAGAAATATAGCCTACAGCACCTGGTATTCACTGGCAGTCTCTTGTCCAAGTATTAACCAGAGATGACCCTGCTTATCTTCCAAGATCAGACGAGATCTGGTGCCTTTAGGGTGTTTAGGCCACTCTTCCAGAGCAGACCTGTGAAATGAATGGGAGCTATTGGTGATCACTTATGAAAGTTCTATTTATTCTAATAGGTCCCACTGGTGAATGCGAATTTTTAGTCATCTCTTACATAAGTCCTATTAATTTAAATGGATATACTCTTGTTGGGACAAACACTGGACTTGACCAAAATGTTTAGTAACTGGAACCTGCAAGAAAATGTTTCAGTAGAACTCCACTTTTTCTGAAGTTTCCTTCCAGCCAGCCATGGTGTCTTCTAGGATACTCTATTCCACTCTTCCCCCATTTTCCACACACTTCTGCGATGGCATTCAGTGGTCATTGAACATGCAAAGTTTTTTGGGACTATTTTAGACTTCTCTCCCCCTTATGAATCCCCCTGAAATTGTCTAGTATTTCCCCAAACCTTGGGATTCCCCCAAGCCTACTGGTCCCAGCCTCTTGTGTATGGATGACTTGCTTTCAGCTACATGTGGATGAACAGTTGCCAAATGAGTTTGCTGTTATTATATGAGATAACATGTGCAGGTTCTATTTGCCAAAATGGCCATTATTTTCTATTGTGGTTTTGTATACCTTTTATATCTCTTCATTGGAATCTCCTTTTAGCCTCTCATGGCATGGAAACTGTCTTTCTCTTTTTCTACTTTGCTTAAGGACACATTTCTTTTATCTCCAGTATGTCAGCTTGCCTTTCACATCATCCTATTTGTTACAGATTGATGTCCTTAAAGCAGATATGGAGAGTGCGGAGTGGAAAATTTTGGAAAACCTGATCTTGGAGGACATTGTGGAACAGATAGGACAGCTGGTCTTTGAGATCCACGTGCACTGGCCTGGATTTGAGGTCAGTGGCAATGACAGCACTGTGGTCCGGTACTGGTACAGCCTTCTCAAAGAATTAGAACTAAAGGACTTCAGACTTTTTCACACTTACAAGGACTTGTTGAAACCACAGGTGTTTCTCAAAAGGGAAGCCTTCAATGCAAGCAGTTGTTATACACTGAGCTGGGTGAACACAAGATGGAAATAGTAGGCTTGAGCAATTCTGAAGAGAACTGTGAATTTTCTCCTTTGGCAGTACGGCTGAAGGTGACTTTGGAGACATGGACTGACATGAAGAAGCATGCAAAGACAGAAGCAGCAAAATTAATATAAGACAATGTTCATGTATGTATTTTTTTAATCATTAAACCCCAAAGTGGAAAGGCACAGTGTTTTCTTTCCTAAAAGAAGAAACAGCTGCATATAAAGTATTTGGTTTCTTTATGTGTGCACACAGCTGCAGATCAGTGCATTCCTGTTCAGATTTTGTGCCACCACCATTACAGATTAAAAAGGTAAAATATATATATCATCTAAGTAAGTTGTTTCTTCTCAAGTGAAAAGATAAGATGTTGGAATGAATAAACCTAAAATGTTAAATTTTCTTAAGTTACCATGGTGGAAGGTTGAGGTTCTTAGTTTTGTTTTATCCTTAGTAAGTCCACTTGGAATCCACAAGCATGCCTAAAACAAACCATGAATTCAGTCTCTGACTTGTTGGGAGACAAACAAACTGCCAGGTTTGCACAAAATAATAAACAAAACTAACCAACACTCTGTGGTTTGTTAACTGCTCCCACTGCAAATGAGAGCAACTGAGTGCATGCGTGTTGCTCAGTCCCGGGAGATGAAGGTTCCCGTGGATCCCTGGCATACCCGTCAAGCAACTCTGGCCAGTGTGTTACATATTAAATGTCTGACAAGTATGTGTTACCCTGCTCCTTTAATGGCTCTTTTTAGCAGATAAAAGGAATTCTTAAAATGGCCCTGTCTGCCTCTGCTATTTACCTCACAACAATAATGAGGATGTTCTAGTATTTCTTTTCTTCAGATCTGCTGTTCTAGAAGATATGGCTACTATTGCAGCTGTCTGCAATCTGTCTTTATCAGATAAGGATACAACTGGAGACCTTTAGGTATTCTTACAAAGAAAATGTTATGTGGCAAAAAAAAAAAAAAAATGTTATGCAGCTGTAACTGCTCTGTATTCACAATCCCTATGTAGTCACAATGTAGCACTATTGCCATGATTGTAACTGTCCCAAGTCTGTGAGCAGCAGTTGCTTCAAGAGAAGGTCTGTTCTGCTGGTGATTGGGGTATGGGTTGATAACATTTCTACCTCCCCTCCCACTGAGTGAGGCTGTGATGGGGACTTGTGAGAGGGGTACTGTTTCTGGTTGTTGCAGCCCTGCTCACTGGTGGGAAGTAGGGGTGAAAACATCATCTAGCCACACCCTGTTTACTAGCAGAACAGACCCCCTTCTCTTGGAGAATGTAATCTAGCTTCATTCTAGGGAATTGCTGAGAGAGAAACTGGGAAGAAAGGAAAAGGAGAAAACATCACCAAGAATATCAGTTTGCATCATAGAGGGAATAGGTAAAGCAAGAAGGGAGGACACTTTGGGTCATTCAAACTAACTCGCACTATTACTGCTGCCCACTTTCAGTCATTCTTGACTCTTCAGTGCTAAGAAGTTGTTGCACTTCTAATAAATTTGGACAGAATATGTGCCAAGCAAATGAACGAAGGACAAAACACTGCTCCAAGAGCAGCGAGTTTTTAACAAATAAATAAATGATCAACTTCAAATGTTTTTAGAACTTTTTTTTTTTGAGATTTGGGTGCTTGGGTGGAGGTCTCTTTGTAAAGCCAGGACACTGCAAAAAAATCTCTGGATGGTGGTGCCATGTGACCTATGGACCAGACTTTCTCCATTCTCTGCATCTGCTCAAACGACACTATACTACCTGTTTGAAATCAGGAACACAAATGAAGCTAAGTGACAAATAAGATTAGCACAGCATGAAATTAAATGATGGGTGCACGAGGTTGTTGGTGAAAATGGTAGGACTGTTAGCCAGTTCCCACTACTTCTTCTATAATGTTTAGTCCAATTCATTTCATGTCCTCGTGTCATTATGTGCGTTTAGTCATCTCATGCTGCATATTAAAATCAGCAAATGATAGAGTAGGAAGAAACCACAAGGGCCATCCAGTCCAATCTCTTGCTATGTGAGAATATACAATCAAAGCACTCCCAACAGATGTTAAAAACCTCTAAAGGAGACTCCACCACACTCCACGGCAAAATATTCCACTGCTGAACAGCTCTTACCACCAGGAAGATCTTTCTAATATTTAGATAGAATATCTTTTCCTGTAGCTTGAAGCCATTGCTCTGTGTCTTAATCTCTGGAGCAACAGAAAACAAACTTGCTCGATCTTCTATATGACAGCCCTTTGAATATCTAAACATAGCTATTATGTCACCCCTTATCCTACTCTTCTCCAGGCTAAACATACCCAGCTCCCTAGATTAGTCCTCATAGGGCATGATTTCCAGGCCTTTACCATTTTTGTCACCCTCCTTTGGACATGTTCCAAGTTGTTAATATCCTTCTTGAATTATGGTGCCCAGAACTGGACACAGTATTCCAGGTGGAGTCTGACCAAAGCAGAATAGAGTGGTACTCTTACTTCTCTTGATATACTTCATGATATACTATACTCCTATTGATGCAGCCTAGAATCATATTGGCTTTTTAAGCAGCCATATCACACCATTGACTTGTGGTCCACTAAGACTCATAGATCCGTTTCATATGTACTGTGGTCAAGCCAAGTCCCCCATCCTGTATCTCTGTATTTCATTTTTCTACCCAAGTGTAGTACCTTATGTTCTCCCTGTTGAACTTCATTTTATTAGCATTGAATTCTGATCCTATTCTCCGGGGTTTTAGCTACCCCTCCTAATTTGGTGTCATCTGGAAATTTGATAAGCATCCCTGATCCAAGTCATTGATACAGATGTTGAAAACACTAGATCGAGGACAGAACTTTCCTGTGACACCTGATTAATCACTTTTCTCCAAGATGAAGAGGAGCCATTGGGGAGCACCCTTTGGGTTTGGTCAGTCAACCGATTACAACTCCAACTAACAGTACCATTGTCTAGCTCAGATTTTACAAGCTTGTTTGCAAGAATATCAAGATATGCTATATCCACAGCGTTCCCTTCATCAACCAAGCTTGTAATTCTATTCAATTCTATTCAAAAGTGTGTGTGTGGGGGGCTTAGTTTGGCATGATTGTTTTTGAGAAACCCATGTTGACTTTTAGTGATCACTGCATTGCTTTGTAAGTGCTTACAGACTGATTGACTCATGATCTACTTTAAATCTTTCCTGGTATTCCTGCTCCATTTTCCCCAGGTTGAGCACTATTTTCCTTTTGGGAGAAGACTGAGGCAAAGAAGATGTTGAAGATAATAATTTTTCACATTAGGTTGGTTAAAGGTTGCAATGTGCAAAGCAGTAGGAATGATTGCTGGTGCTACAGGCAAGCAACAGTTGATTACTTATTTTCCTCACTCTACACCCTTATACAATAATAGAAAATACATAGTATTACCAGAGTGTTGAAAACAATCTTTTGCAACCAGCCTGGTATGGTAAGATGAGACTGGTTATTTCATCCATAAAAAACAATTCTGATAGAGCCTGCCCTCCTTTCTCCTCTTTAATCAGCAGCAACTAGGCAATGGGCACAGAGAAGTTGGGGAGACAGTACTTAACCTATTTGCTTCCAATTTTTCTATTTCAAATAATGCTTACTGCTTCACTTTATCCTATAGCCATCTTAGCAGATTTTCCCCCTTTCTAATATCTGATAGATGTTTTAGCCTGTCTTTTCAATTATTGCATTGGGCTGCATGCCCTGCTGGCTCAATTACCAAATCAAGCACGTTCCAGCAAAATTGAGTCATAGCAGATACCAGGAAGAATGCAACAGACTAATGAAAAAGCTCTTGGATAGAAAGCACGGATTTGTCTGGGTGAATCCTTCTAATAGGGACTCCATGGGCAGTTTTTGCTCCATTAACAAAATGTGCTTCAGTCCCCTCTACCAAAAGAAAGTAATGCTCATGATACTTTCTATAAATATAAATCTCCTTTCATAAGCTGAAGCAAATTCTGGATGCAGCCCCATCACCCCATCCCAACATAGAAATATATGATTTCTTATATTTTTGCTGATACTCCTGATCATCAACCTGAGCAAGAATGCTTGTCAAGTTTATGAAGTGTGTGTTTCTACACATGACTAGGTGTGCCATAAGGTGGAACGTACTGTGCACAGATGAATTTTTTTTTATTGCTTTCCACCTGCGCAAAGGACAATCTACCTTGTGGCAAAACTAGTCACATGGAAATACAATTCTTCTGAATTAACCTGGGTGAGGATGAAGATGTTCTTATCTAGACTAATTTCTGCTTTCTGAAAGATAACTTCTTAAAAGTTGTATTTGCTATGATGTGCAGCTTATAGAAAAATTACTGAGAGGCTGAAGTGGATCCACAGTAGCTTCCTTATCCTGACATATACAGCACACAAGACACGTGGAGAATTCATGCATAGCTGTATATGCCCTCTCCTACATTTTTTGCATGAATGAAACAGGAAGCAGTAGTGGGATATATATAGGATATACCCTCAAATCCTGATTGCATGTGCAAATGGGTTATCTCATTTTTCTTACAGATTAATCTGCCAGTTTTAATAATCTCCCCCACAATAGCTGTCACAGGCACCTCTATCTTTCCTTCTTTCTTTCTTTTCTGTAAGAGAAACAGGTACCTGAAAGGAATTAAAATGAATATGGGGAGTGGGGAGTGGGCTGGATATTCACTCCCCCCAAAACACAGCTCTGGTATGAATGCCCCTCCAACAGGTGCTTTTAGATGAGAGCCAGGAAATACTTCTTTATACCTGTTGCTAGACTACAAAACCCATTATCCCTTACTCTTGGCTATGCTGGTTAGAACTGAGGGGAGATCATCCAGCAACATCAATTTCTCAGATTATAAAATCATCAAGACAACATGTTTACTACTTTGGCCCTTTGAAAAACCTAAGAAGCACTGGGTGGCCAAATCCATGAGTGTCTTTTCTTCTATGGAAACAGAAATAACTTGATGCATGTATATATAATGAAAAAGTGGTTGTCTGGTTATTAACAGACGTGTTACTTACAGGCTTCTTTCAATATTAATTATTAATCCTCATATCAGGAAAAATAAGGTACAAAGCAATTCTAGCCCAGGATAGATATACTACATGTGCGTCTCCACACAGGTTCATTACAAAGAGAAATTATTCCATAATATTTTAATATCGTAACTTCAAGGAAAGTTAAATTCATACTCTGGAGAACTAACAACATCTACACCAAATAAATCTTTAAAAACAGACTTTGAGTGGTTCTAGAGAAGTTGTGCCAAGTCAAAAATCTGTTTTTCCATATAAAACATTTATTAAAAATATGTTCTGTAAAAAGAAGGATTGAGACATATGTACAGTAGTTTACCACAAAACTCTGACAATCCTACAAAATAAAAATAGACATTAAAGTGCCCTTTTACAAGACTTTGGTGGTGAAGTGATAATGAAGCTACAGTTTGCTTCTTCATGAATGCATCTCAAAAGACAGTACAAGCCCCACTGGTGAATGGAATTTATGCTGAATCACTATCTGGGGATTTACTTGTTAAATATTTTCTAGACATAATGTTCTTTGGATACCTTGATTATGGAAAAAAAAGTCTTGAGTAAGAATGGAGAACCTCATTTTTCACCATAAATAAAAAAAAGCGGTCAGATAAAAGTGCAGTTGCTGAACATGGACCCTCCAATGCCATGTATCTGCATATACATTAGTTAAATCCATCTGCCCCACAAAACAGGTGGCTTAAACCACATTCTTGCTCCACTTCATACAGGAGGAAACTGCATGATGGGCTCCTTAGACACAGCAGCAGATGGCTACTCTCTGCATAGGCTGATCATCGGGATCCTTTCCATATCTTTAATCAGGACCAAAGGATTTGGTAGGGTGGTAATGGTTTCAATAATGAAAACTGAACTGGAGCTATGTACCACTATTGTGCACAGAACATTTTTTGTACTATTTTGTTTTTCAGTGTGACTAAGAATTTCTGTTAAATAAAAAAACAAACAATTTTGAGTAGCAATCTCTGTAGTATATACACAACATAATCTCATCAATACTCCATGTAGTTAAGAGACAAGAAAATACTTCCTATAATTAGTACATCATCACATTACACTTTCTTCCATTTACATGTTTTCCTTCCAACTTGTCTAGCTAGATAGCAAAGTGAACCTCATGAATCTGTTTAAGGTTCATAAAGACAAAGCTGTATCAAGCTCTTCCATTTAATGTGTTTAATTTTTAAAATTCCAAGATTATGAAAGAGCTTCAACTTTAGGCTGCTTCATTTTCAGCTTTTTGTAGCTTGAGCTTGGAAATCTGTGAAATCAAGTATTCTGAATTTCCAATATAGCATGGATATACTGTAACACTGAAGAACTTGGAAGAACCATGTCAATGTCTCGGTTTCAGGCCATCTTTGCTGGAGAGTAGGTGTTCTGAAATCTTGGATATTCACCAACTGATTGCAGATTTAGACTTCTATATTAAAGCCTTTAGTCCCAGAGTTTAATGAGACCATCCCATCCACATGTGATCACCTTGGACGTTTCATGTGGGTGCCATACTGCACCTATACAAACTTTGTCATGTGCTTTTAATCTACTATACAGTTTCGTCGTTTTCCAGTCCCATATGTTCAGTTTTCCATCTGCATCACCCGATATCACATAACTATTAAAAGACAAAACAAAAAGCAAAGTTGTTTAATAACTGAATATCTTTTTAAAAAAATTGTTGGAATGTAAAATTAAAAATCCAAATAATACAATGTATTTTAACACGGAAAGCAAGAAAACGGACTGTAATAAAATTTGGAAATAAAAGGGAAGGGTTGCATTTAAAACTGTAGTTTTAAGTGGTCATCTGTGCTCTCATACATTAGGAGTTTTTGCGCCTGCGCGGTAGCATTGAAAAACCCCCTTAGTAGCTTGGTGGGAACCCCCCCCCCATGTCGGTACCGCGCATGCTCAGCCCGCCGAGAACGGTTTCCTCAGTTCTTGGTCCGCCAAAAAAAAGGGACCTGAAAAAGAGGGGAGGGTTTGGGGAGGGGCAGTTGGGGCACGGGGCCCCTTGAAAATACAAAACAACCTGTTTTTTCGTGGTCTCTGTGCCTCATACTTTAGGAGACTGTAGCTTCCCGGTAGGATGGAGGTCAGGTCCTAAAGAACGGAATCAGCACCTCCAAAGTGAGCATCTCGATGGGACCGGCACTACCCTGAGTGGCACATGAAGGTCAATGGCTGGGACCAGGTCGCCACACAGCAGAGTTCCTGCAGATCGACTCCCCATAGCAGGGCTGTAGATGTCGCCACGGCTCTGGTGGAATGAGCCCAAAGGGAAAAGCTGGCAGGGGCTTCTTGGCAAGCTTGTAAGCCACCAATATTTGGACCACCCACTTAGAGAAATGTTGGGTGGAATTTTTGGGGTCTTTCAACGCCTGCCATAGCACACAAAAAGGTGCAAGGTCTGTCTGAAAGAGGCAGTTTCCTTGTAGAAGGCCCAAGGCCCAGCAGCATCCAAGGAGTGAAGAGATCGCTGCAAAGGTGTAGTCAGGTCAGGGTAAAAGGGGGGCAAGATGATGTCTTGACTCAGGCGGAAGTTTAGACACCACCTTCGGCAGGAATGAAATGTCAGGCCAAAGGAACCTTGTCCCTATGGAAGACGAGGTATGGCTCGTAGTCGCAGGGCTGTCAGCTCTCCCCCCCTCCTAGCAGAGGTGACAGCCACCAAGAAAGCAGTTTTCATGGTGAGCAGCCTTCATCTGCAGTCGCCATGGGTTCGAAGGGTGGTCTAGTCAGCTGCGATAGCATCAGTGAGAGCCCCGGGGGTGGGGGAGAATGGTGGGTAGAGGTGCTAGGCCCTTTGAAAACTGCTTCACGGTCCATGACAGAAGAGAGCCGCCGACGGGGATCATGGGGGTTTGGGATGCCACGATAGTGGCAAGGTAAACCTTCAAGGAGGGGAAGGGCCCAAAGCCCTCTGCCGAAGGTGTAGGAGGGAGGGGAGCAGGGTACGGGGTTGACAGGCGATACCGGCTCTCATCGTTCCTCCAAAAAGGAACGAAGCGCCGCCACTTGTAGTGATAATTGTGGCATGTCGAGTCTTTCCTGGCCGCGGTCAAGACGTTCCCAATGAGGGGTGGTCGGGTGATATCCTAGGCATGGAGGGCCAGGAGCGGCAGGTCCGAGTGGAGGACTGGGCCGTTGGAGTGCGACAGCAGGCCCGGCCGTCGGAAACCGGAGAATCTGTCTGCGGGCGGCCTGGGGGGGCCGAACCGGGTGTCCTTGGCCAGTACGGTGCCATGAGAACGATGTCTGCTCAGTCCGTGAGGATCTTCGATATCACCCGGCCCAGGAGGGGGGACGGGAACGCGTAAGGAATCCCTCGTTCCATTGGAACTGAAGGCGTCGCCGATGGAGTGGCGATCGCGGCTGGCCCTCGAGCAGTACCAACACACCGCGTTGGTAGTGGCGAAGAGGTTATTTTACCCCCCCATCGACCCCAAACCCATCGGGAAAGCCTTGCTGGAAGGGACCATCGTGATGGCATGAGGTGTCCCTGCTGAGGGCGTCCGCTGTGATGTTCTCCTGCCCGGCCAGGTGAACTGCCACTGGATGGATTCGGAGCGAGACGCTAACCCCAAGATCGAGGGTGATGTTGAGGAGGGTGGTTGAAGAGTCCCTCCTTGCCTTTGACGAGCAGACCGCCGTCGTGTTGTCTGGGTCAACACTGTGTGGCCTGTGACCAGGTGTTGAAATGCCCATAAGCTTTGGATGGCAAGGAGCTTGAGGGCGTTGATGTGGAGAACGGTCTCGTGACTATCCACCGGCCAGGGACTTGGTTCGCCACATGCCCCCCCCCACCCTAGAGGGATGCGTCTGTCATTACCGTGACTTTTGGGTTCTGCTCCCGGAACGGCAGCCCGACAGGAGGTGACTGTAAGCTGCCACCACAGCAGGGACTAAAGCACCTGGAGAGGTAGCTGGTAGTGGCGTGCCTGGTCGTCCAAGAGTGGATCGAAGACCCGAAAAAACCAGTGCTGAAGCGGTCGTGCGGAAGCCTGGAGAGGTAAGTCACGGCGGTCGTCGAGGCCATGTACTCGAGGAGTTGTTGGATTCTCCTTGTTGCGGGGGCGGGAAATGGTAACGCCCCCGAAAAGCGTTCACGCCCGGTCCATCGGTGGTCGCCCTTGCCATCCCCCCCGGGGCGCCCAATAAGTCGAAACCCTTGTGCGTTGAGGGGACTTTTGGGGTTAATTTATAAGAGGGGTGAAAAGGAAGTGTCCAATGTATGCCCCTGTAGAGTTTCTGTTTGCAAGACCCACCAAGAGCCAATCGTCGAGGTAGGGGTAAATCGGATCCCCTTTTGTCCGCAGGAACGACACCACGGGGCCATGCACTTGGTAAAGACCCTGGGCGCGGTCGGATTTAAAACGGAAACCCCCGGGAACGGTGCCGTTGACCGCAAACTGCAGGTATCATTTGCTGTGGACGAAGGGGGATGTGGAAAGGCCCCAAAGATCAAGGGGGCAACCAGCCCCCTCGTTGAAGGGAAAAGGCAGGATCGGGGTAGCGTGACCATCTTGAACCTTTGGGGGGAGTGCACCCCCGAGGTCCAGGATAGGCCCCAGGGTTCCGTCCGTCTTTTTGGTGAAAAACCCTAAGAAGCCGGGGGTTTTTCCTGGGCGGAAGTCCCCCCCCTTTTTGTAGAAGGGACTGGATCTTTTTCCAGCGGCCCCCAGCTGGCCGGGGTGTGGTAATCCTCACAGTGGAATATTTTAAACTCTATGGCGTAGCCAAGATGGATATGGTAATACCCAAGAGTCTTAGGCTTTCTGCCACTGGGAGGTTTTGGGCCCAAGCTCAGCTGATCTTCTGGGCTGCTGGGAGGGTGAAGGTTGGTTGGTGGCGACCTGCACAACACTTTAAAACCAGGACTTTGCCCCCAGACGAAGACTTCTTGGAAGAGGAAGATGGGCGTCTTCGAAGAGGTCTCCGTGCGGTAGATGAAGTGAAGGGCCCGGGGACGAGTTGATCGTGGGGACCGCAGTTGGTTGTGGAGGGGGAGGACCTATCCCACAATGGCCGGAAACTGAAGCTATGGCGAGGTGGGGCGGGGGTTGATGCCCATTTCTTGGCCGTTAGGCCTTGACGAGGTGGTTAGCCTAGCCTCATCTGTTGAGGTATGGAACAGTCCCTGGTTGTGAAATGGGAGGTCCTCGATCCTTTGCGGCTGTCCTCCTGGAGCTGAGAACGCAGCCACGCGTGTCGTCAAAGGGAATGCGCTCACCATCACCCTTGAGGTAGCCTACGGGGATCCTAAAGGGGGCGATCTGTTGGTTGAGCCGCCATAGCCTCGTTTAAAAGCTGTGTGGTGTTGTGGGGGTCCTCCGGTAGATTCGTGAGGAGTGGGGTGAACTGGTACGCTGCAAGACAGGCCATCATGTTAGAGTTCTCGATGAGAGAGGAGGCAGAGTAAAACCACCTGCCAAAAGGGGTCAAGCTTGCAGCGTTTACGGTCCAACGGGGGGTGGGCACTCTGTTCCACCCTTGGGCTGAGCCGATTCTATCACATGGAGTTTGGGGCCAGATGACTGAAGAGGAACTCCCGTCCTCCCTCTGGGTTTTTTAGAGGTGCTCAAGCCGGTGTAATGGCTGAGCTGAGGCTGGCTTTGCCCACGGTTGTTTGGGCGTCCAATAATGTCGGCAGAAAAAGGGAGTGGTGCAGTGGATGGCGGGTGCGTCTCCAGGTACTGGAAGATGGGATCGTGCACCGCTGGAGTCGGTTTCCCCAACCTTCAGACCGAGGGCCCTCCATGTGGATGCGGAGAACTGCTGAATGTCTTCCTGGTCTTCCGGCCCCGAAGGCCAATGGAGGGGATTGTGGAAAGACAGAGTCGAGTCCTGAGTCAGAGTCGAACTCATACGACTCCAAAAAAGTGGTCGGAGATCTCTCCACTGACTTCTCTGCAGATGGCTTGCAGGAGGGGAGAGCCAAGGTCACCGTTGGAAAGTCGATAGCACCGTACCGTGGGCGATGTGTGGCTGGGATCAGTGTGACTTCGACAGGCACCACTGAGGGCCAAGGGCAGTGAAAAGCCTGTGTCGTTGACATCATCACCCGCGTCACTCGTGCCAAGGTCTTAGCACAGCATGGTTGCTGTCAATGCTGTCCTTGGGGGGGGAACCTGCCCGTACGGGGTGAGGGCCCCTAGATTCCATGGCATGGTGAATCATGGTGAGAGGGCAATTGGCTTGGGAGCCTCTCATAGCGGGAGCGGTAGGCTTCCCTGGAGGGCAAGTGGGATTGGTGCCGTGGTGACCGTCCCTATGTTGTGGTACCTTCCCCGTAAGAAGGGGAAATAAAAAGGGCCCCCGGGGGTTACGCAGAGGTGTTCCCTTTACCCAGGTAGAAGGCAAAGGTATAACCCAGTCCCCAGAGGGACTCACTCAAGGCCCTTCCCCATGGGGGGAGATGGAGGCCTGGCTCTCTGCTTGGGAGAGTGGAATTTGCCCTAAGGCTGGCCGGTGACGGGCAAAGGCCGATGTTGGGCCACAACCTCCTCCCAGCGATCGATTGTCCCGGGGACTTGGGGGGGGACCCAATTTGGGGGGTTCCGAGGGCAGGACCTCCACGGCCTGCTCCTCATCCGACCCTCGAGGACCTCTTGGTGGTCCGAGTGCCCCCTGGACCCCCGTGAGCTGGGTGGTGGAGGCGTCAGGAGGCGAGGCTCCTTCAAAGGGGGCGCCTTTTTCCCTTTCCCTTTTCTTTTTTTTCTCCTTTTCCTTTTTCCCAAAGTCCTGGGCAAAGGGCGCTTTCTTTGGGCTGGTATCAAGGGCTTGGAGAAGGCCGACCCGCGAGCCCGCAGGTTTCCCGTGAGTCGGAGGAGCCGTAGCTTCGGGAAACCCCGGAAGTTCAACGCCGGACCAAGTGGACCCACGAAGTGGACAGAGTGGCAGCTGCTACCTCGATGGAATATTGCTGACGAGTCGATTTCTCCGCCATCACCACGCTAGTCATGGGCGGTTCCTGCGCTTCCAAGGACTCTTCCCAACAATGAGTTCAGCTCCCCAGCAGTTGCGAATGGGTTTTGGGGAGTGAACTGCCAGCAAACAGGGCACCTGGATGTTATGGGCCTCACCCAAACAGAAAAGGCACTACAGTGTCCACCTGATAAAGCGACCTTCCGCTCGCAAGAGACGCAACTCTTAAAAAGCGCCAACATGACTAAAGAGAAAGTCCAAGGAGAAGAAAAGGGGGGAAAAGGGGGTTAAAAGCCAGAAATATCCAAATCCAAAAACTGTAAGCCAAAATCAAAATCCAAATCAAAAACCGAGATGAAAATGCCAAGAAAGCACGCCATAAAAGAACCTTCCGTTTGCTCGTTGGACAAAAAAACTGAGGAGTGACTTTGCTCGGTGGGCTGAGCATGCGCAGTACCGGCATGGCGGAGGGGTTCCCACAAAGCTACCAACTTGGAATTTTCTGAAAGCTACTGCGCAGGCGCGAAAAACCCCAATGTTAGGCACAGAGAAAAAGAAGAATTTAGCTTCTGATTGATACAGTCTATCACACAGGTTTTGTAAAGTATTATGCTAATTACAATGGCTTCAGTCCTGAGATATTCATGAGCAGTGCTCCGAGGGTGGGGGCACAAGAGGCTGTCACAGTAATCAACCCTGGCGAGACTGTCATAGAATCATAGAGTTGGAAGAGACTACGGGGCCCTCCCTCCAACCCCCTGCTATGTAGGAACACACATCAAAGCACTCCCGACAGATTGCCATCCAGCCTCTGCTTAAAAACCTCCAAAGAAGGGACGCCACCACACTCTGAGGCAGCATATCAGCTGCTAGCTCCCCATTCCAAGATGAGGAAGAGCTAAAAAAGAGGTCACCTAATCCCTCAAACAGATGAGCTGTTCTGTCTGAATCCAACTCTACCAAAATTTTTGTCCTCTTTGAGGACAACAACATGTATAGACCAGAGTACTGGATACAGAAGGTTGCTTCAGGATGCCTCTCTCACTAACCAGGGTTTTCAGAATAATTTAATCATTTATACCAAATAATTGCTGCACTGCCCATATAGGAATATTAAAGATACAACATACATGAGGGTTTTTTGGACAGTTTATTTAAAAAGTTTTTTTTTTACATTAGAGATCAAGACAAGTCAATTGGAAACAAAATGGAAGGGATATCTATATTAAGCAGATGAACTATAGAAACATACCTCATGTCAGGTGAAAAATCTACTTGGCAAGCATAACCTCCCCCATGTGCCCTTTAAGATTTTCTTTTTATTCAACCTGAACCTGTTCTGAGCTCCAAAAATCAAAAATTTGGTTTTCCATATTACAAGCCAACCACTTTCCTGTTAAAGTAAGAATTTTAATGCAGATATTAGTCTCCTTAAAATAAAATTCTGCAATGTATGAACTATATCAAATGATACCATCATGCAAATGCAAGGTCTATTACGCTAGTGACTGTGCATTTCAAGGATGTTATACAGATTTTGTGCTAGTAACTGCACACCCAGTCACACAACCTCTTTGCATAGAACCACTTGTGCAAACTATAACCCAGAGCAACTAGGATGAGCATTTGTACTTGGTTAGTGCTTGATTGCGTTTAGGCCTGTATTCTGGCTCTTGTTAATGTAATGGAATCATTAATGTTTCCCACAGGATACTGAAAAAATTAGATGTTGAGCCTAAAAAGTTCTTAGAAATTGTTTCACATAGCAAAAAGTGCGTACTCTACTGACCTGATCCTCTCTTATTTGTACACTGGATTTTCTTGTAATATTGGTTTAAGATTCTCTGACAAAACAGAGAATACAACTCAAAGGTTGATAGTGATTAGAAACCTAAGAATGGCAGTTAAACATGCTAGGGAAACATACTATCTGAACAATGGGGAGATTCCACCTATTTGACTGTATAATAACACAATGATCTGGTAACTATGTTTACACTGAGACAATCTAGCTATTCTGCCATATTTAAACTTACTGTGGAGCCTCAAACACTCAAATTTAAAGAATTAAAGCCTTCCATCGCATGCCAACGATGATAAAAATGTTAGCTTACCATTTGGGGACAAAGTCACTGCAGGCATTGAGTGCATACTTGGTTCTGCTATGTACTTGAAATCTACTGGAATATCCCTACAAAAGCAGATTATATAGATGAAGAACACTGCAAAGACACAAACATGCCTACTGAAAGAAATGAGTGGTGACAGGAGATTTTTCAGTATATAGACAATGGACCTACAATTCTGGAGTCCACTGTGCTTGGGCTATTTGAACCCTGAAACATGTGGTGTTTAAATACACTGTGATTAACATATGTTTACTTTCATCCCCTCTGTGCTTCAAAGTGGAAATCACCATTCCTTCCAATACGGAACTTGAAATGGTCTATTGCTTATCTGTTTGAAAGGGGCCATCCAAAAACAAGGGAGTGGTTTCTATATACCTGAGAGACTTCCAAGGTACGCAGAAGTAATATCAATTAGCAAATTAAGAAGGAAAAAGAATTATTTTCATCTCTGGCCTTGCTTGCCATTTCCCAGGTATGTCTAGGACAGTTGCGTCTTGAATTGTTGGGGCTTGTCAGCTGAAACAATTCAAAAATGGTCAAGGATGAAGAAAAGATTGGCCTGTTAGGGGTGATGTCTGCCATGAGGTTAAAGCTCTTCCTCTGCACAGTAAACAGAGAGGAAAGGAACCTCTTTCAGCCAGAGAACTGAGTTCAGCATTGGACATTCTCAAAGGCCAGATTCCTAGGGTGGGTGGGGCCAGAAAGACAAGGGTGGATCCAAGAATACCAGCATAATTTAGCTAAAATCTCTTACTGACAGTTACTAAGCCCTAGGAGGGGCATGAAGAAGACACACACACACACACACACACACGGAAAAACAACAAACTGTTGTGAAATTGGGGAATGGCTATCTGGTGAATCTGAGAGGGCTGGATGGGACTTCAGGAGGGCCAGATTCAGCAAGCTGGCTTAAGGTTCTCCACCCTTTGTAGGTAGGCCGGTTGTGGGATTTCTCACTTTCTAAAATCCCCAGACCTTAGTGGACTGCAACTTCCATCAGCCAAAAGCAGTGTAGCCAAAGCTGAGGAATCCTGGGTGCTGTGGTCCAACAACATCTGGAGGGCCACCTGTCCTCCACATCTGATAAAGAAAGAGAATGTCTGAACCATGGCATTTCACCAATCTTCTTCATCCTGGTCACTGGTTAAAGACCAAATGTAGGGAGATCCTACATTCAAACAACTCTGAGAGGATGGGGCATTCCCGGCTTAAGTGTTATTTTTACAAGGGAGGATAAGCAATATGCAAACTGACCCCATGCTAACTTCTTACAGGATATATATATATATATACTTAAAAAACCCCCATCATTGTGCTTAGTCTTAACATGCTGGACAACTACTGCTTTAGCATAAACATTTCAAAGAAATAGCAAGCAAGTTAATTTTGTCAATACTTATAAGGATGGGATGGGACATATTATACATTTGGCATTCCTTCATATGATGGTTTGGTTAGCAAGGATTACAATTCCAAGTAGAGGATGGCCTGTCCCAAATTCAAGAGATTTAGAAGACAACTAAAAGATTTAGAAGATGCTTGGCTGCCTTGGTACCAAGGTAAAAGAAAAAAAAAACAGTTTTGTTTCACTTTATAACCATACTTTAGGTCTCAAAATGTTTAGTTTTGGTTAACTAATGTTCTTTTGAAACTCTTGAGAGCTGCTCAGCTGTCACAGATCTTGACAGTTTTTGTGGGTGGCAATGAAGATTTAACAATGCAGAAAGCATTCATTACACAGCTACATTAACCTTCATAATATTTACATACATCACATTAATGAAAATTTAGGTGGAGTATAAATGCTCTCATGAAGGTTAATTGTGGCTCAATTTTCTTCATACAATCATGCGATCATATACATTCACAGTAATCAAATTCTATGCTTTTGCTCCAGAGAAAATTTTAAAAATTCACTGCCACTTTTGAAAAACAAAATAGAACAATATGCAAGGGGGCATCCATTTATCATTTATTATGGTAAATAAGTTTAGCACTCGATATTCACTTTGTACCTATGTTTATACATCATATTATTCACAGAATTCCACCTACCCTAGAAAAACTAGGTAAGACCTTGTTTCTCAGATGGTGTTACTTGAGAAAAAGGGTCCTTAGAACACAGCAAGTCATCCCTATATGATATTAAGAGTTCAAGTGATCTTTCTTCACTCTGTCAAACATGCTGTTACTCTGAAGTAAAAGCACTTAACTTTCAAAAGCATTTTAATTAGGCAAAACTCCCTATCAAAGCTTGTTCACCAAGGCAACGTCCATATTTCATTTACCCGTGTCTCATGTGTTATAATAAGAACTCACTTGGTAAACAAAGGCTGGCCTTGATGTGGCATTAAATGGTACTGATGGAGCAGTAGGTGGTGCTCTTTCCTCAAAGTCAATAGCCAACTGAAAGCCCCACCACAACCTGCAATGGTTCTGAAATGTTTACCAAAGGCAGCCAACCATCAAAAGTTTGTATTTGTTCTAATCACTCCAGTCTCTACCTTGGAAATGAAGGCCCCTTACTTGTGCTTTGGCATTCCTTCTTGACTGATCTACCTTTCGGAAATAGAAAAACATACTCTTTTTCTGTGTTGTAGCCGCCTGCATATATAATATATTCTGCTATGCCTCACTGTATTTTCAACAAGCTGTGGGCAGGCCAGGTTTTCTCTGAGGGACTGGAAAGACATACCAGGTACTCACGGATCAGGAAGCAGGCCATGGGACAGCTATGAAAAATATATATAGGCTGCTTACAGTCCAAAATCTTGGTTGCAGCGCCTTCAGTTAGCCCTGTGGCTCTTCTACTCTGGGAGGGCACTGCAGTTCACCATGACTGCACCATGTTTTAGCAGACTAAATTCACCAAACAATCTAAATCAGTTGTACAACTTGCTGGTCTTAGGAAGACTGAAGGGGAAACACAGCACCTTTTACCAGTCCAATATAAAAGGTATTTTTCTTTCTACCCAATCAGATACAATAAAACTTCCACTTACCACTCCCAGACTCTCAAACTCTTGTCATCAGATGTGCTCACAAATCTTCTATTCTCATCCACAAACACAATAGTGTTGACAGCACCCAAATGCCTATCATACTCCTGAACAATTTCTCCACTTCGAACATCCCACTGCAAGATAAGATAAGTCTGAACAACTCTTCAAAAACATGAAGAATATTCAACACAATATTTGTAAGTTTACAGGAACAGAAAAGCAAATCTTTTATAGCATGGCCTGAGAAAAACAAATCTTAGAAGGAGATAGCTGATTGTTATTGGAACCATAAAGAAGGCATTATTGTAAATAAGAAATTAAATCTGATAAAAATATGTATTTTTAAAACTTACCTGTACAATTTTTTTATCTGACATTCCTGCTACAAAAAGATTCTGCTTATCTTCATCAGGATTGAACTTGACACAGTAAGGAACTTTTCTGTTAGTGAATCTTGAGATACACTGACCTGGAGAGGAAAAAAACAAAAACAAATCAAATGACTGAACAGGAAAAAAATTACACATTAGGCTTTTATATTTTTAGAAGCTTGTATTGTATTGTGGCTGTTCTAAACATCACTTCACGGCAATCCCATGAATTTCATGGGGTTTTCTAGTTGGTTTGCCCACTGCATTCCTCTGAATATAGCCTACAGCATCTGGTATTTCTTGGCGGTTTCCCATCCAAGTACTAACCAAGCCTGTCTCTGCTTAGCTTCCAAGTTCAGATAAGATCTGGTTACTTCAGAGTATAGGCTGCACAGACCTCAAAAAGTAAATTATAAATTATTTGGGATTAAGCATAACAGAAATCCAGTGTAAGGTTAGCAAAGGGAAATAGTATGTTAGTGAAGTTTCCCTATTTTTACAGTGGCAGAAGAAGTAGTATACTTATTACTGTGGCCTTTGGGCACACTAAGACTTGTGCAAACAACTGAATCACCCCTTGAGCAACTGGCAATCATGTTGGACCCCCCTCCCCACACACAGTCTAGAACTAGAAGTCCATAAGAACAACTCTACGCCAGTGGAATGGTACCACTGTCTGGGTTCCTATGAAGAAAGATGCAGAAGTTGTCTTTACGACCACAGGTGGAACAGTGTTTGAACAGAGCCAACATATAATGAGGTTAAAGATGCTGAGAGGGAAGGTGGAGAGCGGAGAAGAGTAGAGACGAAGACGAGGACAAGAAAAAGAGGGCGGGGGGGATTCCAAATACCAAAAACCAAGTCTGTTATCCAAATATCGAAGCCAAAATATCAAAATCCGTAGTCAAAGCCAAAAACTATCCGAAAAGCAAGCTAAGAATTGCTACCAGTAAAGAACCTTCCATTTGCAACGGTGGACGAGAAAGAACTGAGGAGCGACCGTTGCTTGGCGGGCTGAGCATGCTCAGTAGGGGCATGGGTTCCCACCAAGCTACTAAGCTCTAGAATCTTCTGAACACTACTGCGCACGCGCGAAACCTCCTAGTGTGTGAAGCACAGAGACCACAAAGAAGAATATTATTAATTATTATTACTCTCTAGCAATAGCAATTATAGACCAACCAGCTCATTCTAAAGAGTCAGTGTCACAGACCATGGTGATATATAAAAGTAGACTATATCCACTGTGAACTGTTTAAAATCTATGTTTCCATAACAATTAGGGCAAGGGGAAATAAATAATAAGAATAATAAAGGCTACTGTGCACAACAACTATAGGCAAAAACATCTCTGCCAAACACTCCGAATATGTATGTAATTTGTACTGAAGTGGTTACAAACACTAGTCTACTTAAAGTTGTCTCAGTACCATTTCATACAATGCACAGCAATGAATGTGGCTTTGAAAATAGGTGTACTCTGTGTAGATAGCTAGAACAAGATACAGGATGCTGTGTTATTTTGAGTTAGCCCATTGGTACATGTAGGTCAAGACTCTTCATACTGACTGCTAATGTACTCCCCAGGTTAAGAAAAGAAGTCTTTCCCAATCCTACATGGAGATATGAGGAACGGAAATTGGGATCTTCTGCATGCAAAGCAAGTTTTCTACCAATGAGTGGTAGGCTCTGTCTCATCTTTGATGAATAATCCTTTATGACTCATGTATAGTCAATTACATTTACTCCTGAACCAAACATGATTTAGAACCACTTTCATGTTTTAGAGCCACTTTCAATGCATCCAAAAACAAGGCTGCATTATCTATAAGATGATAATATATCAGAAATTCTTCCTGTGCCACCTCTTTGTATTTCAAAACTTCTATTTCTATTTAGAAAATACACCACTAAAATAAATAAGATACACATCTACCTGTTTCAGTGTCCCAGAGTTTAAGATACCGGTCATACGCAGCACTGAGAAACTGGCTCCCAGCATTGTTAAAGCAGATATCTCTAACAGCTTTACTGTGCCCTACAGAAGGAAAGTACAATATTAGTAGGAAAAGGACTTGGAGTGTTATCCTCTGGGTAAAACGTGGGTTGTATACACAATATTTCTGCCTGGAATACAATCATGAATCTGATTCATGAGTCAGAGTCCAAAAATAGAATTGCATGGAACTGCTACAGAAGTTCTATTTTAAACACAGTTTACCCTTTCTGTAAATTCTTCATGTCCCAGAAACTTGAGGTGAAAGGCCACCTCTACAGTTCCTTGATGTGGATCCACTTAGTCTCTTGTTTAAGAATGGCATCTGCTGCCTTTTGAAGCATTATGCTTGGAGAATGTAGCAAGGAGAGCAAAGTAGTTCACATATCTAAAAATACTTCATCACCTTCTTTAAATGCTCTTGGTTATAGGGAAGAAGAATGGCTTTAAAAAAATGTCTTTCTACCTGTCTGCATGGTTTAACTAAAATGATTTTGGTTTAAAACTGAGAAGTATCATGGCAGCACTGCATATACTTGTGATAATTAGTGTTTACACCCTGGCACAAGATTCTTTTGTACTATTGTACTATTTTGTACTATTCTGTAAAGAATAGTAATATTTTTAAATGTTACTGCACTTGCAGCAAATTTGAATTAATTTCAATGACAGGAAAGTTTGTTTGCTATTTTCTTGGTGCATCCATACTTTCTAATGATGATTCAGCTGAGGTACACATTAAAATTTAGCCCCATGTCTAAATAAGGCATCTAAGTGGCATCTCAAAGCAATGGTTTTTTTTCTAAAATCAAATATGAAGGAGTTTAATTGTTTTAATGGGTTTTAAGCTGTTTTGTTTTAAGTGTTGAATAATTTAAAAGGTTTTTAGTCTTTTAAAATTATTCTTATAGTTTTAAATTGTTTAAACTGATTATATTGTATGCCACACGGAGATCCTTTGATATGGAGTGGGATATAAAATTTTAAATATATTAAATTAAATAAATAAAAAATTAAATATTCCAATTTTTAAAAATTACCAATGAAAGTTCGTAAGCACCTTCGTTCACCGTACACCTCCCAGAGCTGAAAGGATGGGAGAAAAATGAATAAATATTTAAACACAGTTTCACTGACAAATGTGAACATAGCTGTATCAAGTTGCTTGTGCCAACAATTTATGGTTATTTTAAAACAAATGCATCTTACATACAATTGCTTGCAACAATTTCTACATTCTTCTTAACAGAACTGCAGGCAGACAAAGCACCAAGCCACACCACTGAAACATGTGAATGCTACAATACACATAGAAACTCAAGAGGTAAACCTATGGTGTTCTTCCTTTTTTGGATTTAATTCGTGTACTGTAAGAACTGAGGGTTAAGGTACACAGTGCAGCAGAAACTGTACAGAACGTAGAAGATATTATACCAAGACAAACTATGACCCACAATTCAGGCACAGTGGTACTTCTTGGAATTGGTAGGAAATCCAAGAGACATAAAAGGAAGCACTTCACACAGTGGGTAGAGTCACTCTGTGGAATTCAGTACCACAAGATGTCATGATCTCTTTAGAAAGGGACTAGACAAATTCACATACAGGGAGAAAAAAACCAAAGGTAAAATTTTTGTTTTATAATGAACAAGAGATTCAAAAGTCTTTAAATGATACAATGCAGAATGATCCTAGATATTTTAGAAAACAAAAAGATTACAGAAACTGTAGAAACTGCATTTGCTTTGTAGGGCAAGTGATTAAAGAGAAGAGTGGAAGACAAGGACACCAAACATACATGGCAAGTATTCTTTAAATATATATTCTTTTAACAATAAACACAACTTTATTGGAAACAGCTGCTAGAACCATAATGCAGCACAGAGCACAGGTCTGGACACTGGATTCCCTGTCTGATGAAGTCACTCATCCCAGCCTATCTACTGGTGGAAAGAGTGGGATGGAAGGATGAGAGATGCTACATGGGCAGAAGTATCTGTGTGACTGCACCAGCCATCTGGGAGAAAAGCAGTCCTGATATCTCTAGGCTGGGCTTACCCCTGAGCAGCTTCACCTCCAGGATTCCTTAAGGGGATTTCCAAAGTGGGAAGATAGAAATGGGCACTCAGGTGTGTCCCTGTCAAGAGAAATTGGCCCAGTGCCAGAACTGCCTTCCAAAGTTGTGAAGCAGAAAATGAGAACAACACAAGGCAGATACTGTAACAGGTTCCATTCAACACCACAAATAACTGTCCAGAGTGACCAAACTGTTCCGAGAAGCGAGGAAGAGAGTGCAGACAAACTACAGCCAAATGACTGTAGCTGCTAAGAGCAATTTTGCTCTTTTTAGGTGGATCAAGATGAAACCTGAAGCTTTCCTGCTCATTCAGGAAGTCCTACCCACCAGACTGGGTGAAATCTGACCCTGATTCTCTGAATGTCCAAAAGCCAGAACTTGTGGGATCTGTGCTTGCACAAGCCCCCAAACTGGACTGAACTGCCACAGAAGATGGCAGTAACCTTCCCTCCAGCAACCCCTGCCCCAGGGATCTGGAAGCAGGACCCAGATAAGCCTCGGGCTCACACTTGATATAAATGAGGTGTGGGTAAAGTGTAGCCTGGAGGCCTCATGAAGCATGTGGCACCCCAGAAAACCCTCAAAGCCCCCAGAATCCCCCCAATTTTTTTAAAAAATGGAGGACTGATTTTGGAGTGATTTTTTGCCCCCAAACTATCCCAAATCTTCCAAAACTACCTATAAAGACAACAGTTTAACCCCTATCCACCCATTGGCCAAAATGGCAGCTCAAAGGGACATCATATCACTTTGGATACGCTGAAACGCACTGCTGCAGCCCGCTGGGCAGGCACAGGAAGGTGAAATGGCCCCCGTCTTGTTTGCAGTTACCTATTCTGATGTAAAGTGTTAAAAGGGAAGCATTCCTGAAGGCATTTTGATGCAAATGTAACAACTGTAAGCAGCAACAGTGTATTTTTGAAGTTACACACCTTAATTTTACAGTCCATGGAGCAAGACAACAGCAGGTGGCCAGAAAGAGGAAACAGCCTGACAGCACTGACTCCCTTTAAATAAAAAAGGAATGATGAAGCAGAACTGAATTGCCAAGACATTTCCTTCTCATAGCAATGGAACAGAATTCTATTGCAAATCACATGCTTTCCATGACATTAATGATTGACCCTCTAGGGCAAGGATGAGAAACCAGTAGTCCTCTAGAAGTTATGACTGCAACTCCTACTACTCCCTATTACTCCCAGCCAATATGGCTTATCATACGGGATTGGCTGAGCAACAGACCAACCTCCGGCAATGGCAAACTTCCTCTGAATAAACCTGGAACAGAAAACCCTATGGTAAGGTCACCATATATGGCCAGCTTACGGCCATCCAGATATTGTTGGACTGCACTCCCGTATAGTCAACGATGACGACTAATGGGAGCTGCAGTTCATCGATATCTGGTGGGCCTCAAACTGACTATTCCTTGAATAGACAGGCCAGTGGTTTAACTCATATATTCCTATGAAATTTTGGAAGCCCTCCAGGTGAGTCTCAGATATCTGCAGCAACTTAAAAGTGCAAGAATGCACTTGTAACTCCCTAAACTCCTCAGCGAGTACAAATGAAGCAAAATATATAAATAATCCATGCATGAATAATGAAAAACTTGTCACAAAGCCAGTTAAGTATACTAACAGTGACCCACGACAGTGAATTATGGCCAAGACTAAATGGCTAAGAATTACATATCAGGGAATTCAAATGCTCATGTCATGGCTTGGAACAGTGGTTGAAGTAGGAGCACACAACTGAAGTCCCTAAGAGAGCCATTTTACATTTTTGCTAAATGAAGGTCACACTTAATGGAAAAAGAATGATGGCCTATATAGGATGTGACATTAAATATTCACAGTTCCAAACATAGTGACAGGGCTTCATACATCATTATCAGACTAACAGTAATATGTGGCTAATTATGCCAGGTGAGAATTATAATCTACAGGTGAGAATTGGGATAATGCAGAGACCACTTATGCCTCTACCACACAATAATCTTGTCATTGGCAAAGCAAAGACTCTTGTTACTAAAATCAATTGCTAAGTAACACATAATTTGCCATTTAAGAGACTTTGGAGGCTTAGGTAGGATCATACATGTATATTATTTTGAGAGACTTCTCCATGCCCTGAAAACAGGGTCCCATGCTAGGGGAAAGAACAGGAAAATTCTCAAGCAGTTGCATTAAATACCTCCACAGCTCTGCAATAAGGGAACATATTCTGATATTTGCTTTGAACTTTTAAATAATTTTTTAATTGTTTAATCTCATTTTAACTTTTGTATCTTATGGATTTTTAACAATATGTCCAATAACAACAACAGATAATGGCAAATACAACCGTTTTCTATACGTCATTTTACCTATCACTCAATTCTCTTACTGAGATCATAATAAGATATCATAAAGTTCCATGCATGAATTGTCCCTCTAAACTAAGACACTGACCATGGGCAATGGTTTTAAAAACAGTTCATATAAGATAGGATTTAGAACTAAATATGGGGCAAAACTGATTCAACCTGAATTAATGCAACACACACATGCGGTGATAAAATGCAAAGATAGTTTCTGAAACTTTGAGAGACATCAAGTCCATATATCAGATTATACCGTAATAACACATCAGATTAGTTAAGCACAAAGAGATGATATATGAAGTAGGAAAAAGGTTCTTTACCTTTGTATGACCAGACCATACATGGATTTGCTTTTTAGGAAGATAACATTTTTCAGGGGGCACAGTTGAACGTAGGTTAACTCCAACATCTTGAGGAACATGAAGATAGGACCTTCCTTGATAGTCATACATCTCTTTGACTAAAGGAAGTCACACAAAAACAGAAAATACAGATTTACAATCTCTTTTTAGATATATCATAGAGAAATTACAAGTTAAGACAAATGGGATTAGAAACAATATACTAAACATATACCTCAAAAGTCAATGTCTCTGGCTGACCTATTTGTGAAAGAATACCATCCCAAAATCACAAATATATTAAAAATATCCAATCTATGTTTCAAAGCTGAACAATGTTGCATTGGATTTCTGAATGTGGAAAAGTGGGTAGAATGAAATAAAGAAAAAAACAAAACAAAAACAAAGTCCCATTGCATTTGTGAATCTCAGAACAACTGACAAACTGAAGCAGAAAGGAATGATGGGGGCATGAAGTAGGGAAAATTCATGATGTGCAGGTAGGAGAGTCTTCTCTGTGATTTCTGTTTTCAAATCAGCATTGCTGTTTTCAAATCAGCATTGATGCTTTGCAATAGCTACAACTTCAAGCCATTATAAGCAACAGTGAAGGCTCCCAGCCATTATAATTAAAGTGAAATGCATCCACACATAGATAGTGGAAGAATCAACAAAGTAAAAAATTAAGTTTTCTGTGGTAGAAATGACAGCCAAACGGCAGGCTGCCAAATTACAATCAAGAAACTGACATTTGAGATGAATTTACAAGCAAATGACATTTTCAGAGTGTTCCCAATAGTACAATTTGCCTAGAATCTAAATTTAACCACATACTGAAATTCTTTCCTGTGTTACCAGAAACAACAAAATCAATCTGCTTCTAAGGCTCTTTCATATTGCAACCCCTGCCACCCCCTTCCAGTATTTCTGGCGTTGTGTTTTCTTTTAGAGATTATATTTCTTCCTACATGGTGGAATACTGTAAGAATTACTGGCACAGTAAATAAATCACAACATACAACGTATCTTTGATGATGATGATCCATGTTTGAAAGTAGATACAGAAAATGCAAATGAAGTGCTGAAGACAGCACTTACCATGCAAAATAGTCTTTTCTTCTCCAGGTTTATCATCTTCATGTTTGCCTTTCTTTTGCCTCTTTGCTGTTATTTCATCCAGCTCTCTTTGTTCTTCCTAAGTAACCCAAATATTAAGAATTACCATCTTATTTCTACAACAAAATTGAAAACAGAGTATTTCCACTGAACTCACTTTCAAAAGTAATAATATTTATTCTCCTCTATAGGAAAAAGGACTTCAAAAATGTATTTTACATAAAACCTCAGTAAACAAAATACTCAGGAAACATACTAGCTCAAAATAAATTCCACACCTCATATATGGTAATAATAATCTCAACTTTCTGAGGGCTACACACAAAAAGGAGGGAAGTCCAAGATTTGCAGAAGTACCACAAATTTGAAACAAGCTCTTGGTGGGAATGCAGTGGAGGAAATGGGAATGGAAGAGTGCAGGGTTGAACAGGAGTACTCCACAGTGCAATAGAAATGGCTAAATCTGTATGTGTGTGTATGTGTGCGTGCGTGTGTGCGTGTGTATGTATATATACATATATGAAAAATAAAAATTCAGAACTCATTTCTTGCTACACATTTAACTCATCATCCACCATAATCTTTTCTATCAGTAATGGAAAACTTCATGAGGGACAGACCAATTTTTCCTCAGAATCCTGTTTTCCTCTGTAGTCTGTCTCAAAATGGTGACAAGATTTGAAAAAATGTCACCTCCTGTCACCAATCTGAGAGGAACTACAGAGGAAAATGGAGGTATTTGGGGGCTATAGGAGGTTCTAGAGGGTTGTATGTGTGGAATAGTGGCACTTTCACATGCTTTCATGTTTGGGGGATTCTCTGTTTGGTTTTCAGGCAAAAACTATCTGACAATTACACTGAATTTCTAAAAATTGGGGTAGGGGAGCTCTGAATCACTGCTGAGGGGTTGAAAAAAATTGGCCCACTTTGCCCACCCCTGTTTTTTTACTACGTTGCCAAGATACAGAACAAATCAAGATCAAGATCTGTTCTAATCCCTTATTTCAAGAAAATGTCTAGATATCTAAATATCATCATGTGACTTTGAGTGCATCACACTCTCAGCCCCAGAAAACCCCATTAGGGTCATCATAAGTCAGAAACAACTTGAAGGCACACAACAGTGACAAACAACAGTGGGCTGAGCAAGACAACTGGAATACATGTATGTGATGAACCTGATGGGAGGGGGTCTTGACAACAGAGCCTCCTTGGCAACTGAGAGTGTTTAAGCTGATTGGCTGGTGAAATGGAACCTTGGACAACCCAGGGGAGGGGCTGGTGGAAAGAGCAAAGTAACGGATTTTAACTGTCTAGTGCGTGTTTGAAGAAGAGTGTGATTTGTGGTGTGTTTGGGAGAGGTTGGAGATTTGAAGAGCTCTGTGGGAGAGAGAACTGAGAAATTGGGTGTACGAGAGATAGTGAATGAATTGAGAGAGAGAGAGAGAGAAAGAGAGTGAGAGAGAGAGAGAGAGCGAGAGAGAGAAGAATGGTGTGGTGTTTATAAACATTTAAATACAAAACACATTTAAAGTAACAGTGTTACAATAAATGTTTGAAGTTCTGTGTTCCTTAAAACAGTGTCACGGACTCTTATTTGAATCCTGAGATATATACGCTACCAATAATATCCTCTTGACCTTAGTGCCAGTCTTGGAAAATATAGATCACTGCTGATCCTTACATCTGGGAGAAGGGCAGATTTAGGGAAGGCAGTAAAGGGCAGTAAAGTCCTGAAAGGAATAAGCAAAGGGGAGACAAGAGTGAGGACGGGACTGCGTTCTCAGAAGGGGAGAACTGAGGCAGACCCGTTTGTCCTGGCCGTGGCTTCATTCAGAGATCTCCCTGGCTGTTCAGTTCTGATCACAAAGAGGTGTCAGGCTGGGCAGGCCTTGAGAGCAAGGCTTGGGTGCGCCTTTCGCACTCGGTACTGACGGGAAGGGTTTTTTTCACCACGTTTTACAATGTATCTGCCAAAAAGAGAGTAAACACACTTCTTTTTGATAGTGATTACAGGTTATTTTTTATTTCAAGGGAGAATGGGTCTCACTCTCTCAAGCAGGTGACCAGTGATAGCCAAATGACCACAGCATGTGCTTGCTCACAGCACTCGACACACATTTGGATGCAGAATGTGGGAGCATTCATCTATTACAATCCCATACTGCCTTTGCTGGATGAGGGTAGAGACACAAAAGTGAAAAAGTGCAGCATCTTCATTTTTTAAAAAGAAAGTGCAGCATCTTCATTTTTTAAAAAGAACATCATGTTTTTGTCCCTGACCAGGTTTCAGTGACAATTCATAATCTCCTACTGGTTAAATGGTGGTTCCAGTATACTGGGTCAGTTGGGTCCTCAACTCTTGCCTTATCAATAATTTCATCAAGTCAAACCTTTTGCAAGCCACCACCTCTAAGTATCAACTTCTACTTGCAACACAGAGCTAATACTAACTTATCTTGTAGAGCTGTTGCCAAGTTTATGAGATAATATCCAACAGGCACTTTGGAAAATTGAAAATGCTACATAAATGCTAAAGGCAACATGTGGAACAAAGTCCATAACAGGACTTGAAAACACAACACTGAATTCAACCCTATGGTTGTCCCATATGTTAAGTTTTTTTAAACAGGATTAGACCACCTTTGTCTTAAGTCCAAGTAAAACTATATTCAAAGTGTTAGATCCTGAACTTTCCTCTATGTATGTCAAGGCTCACTACTTCCACAAAAGGGACTCTCATCCAATGGAGGCGTCTTGCTAGAGGAAAAGAGGGCAGAGGCTATTTTCACCCCTTTGGAGTAGATTTTTGAGGGCACAAAGAGCTAAATGGAGAACTGCCAAAAATGGTATGACACGTTTGATAGGCTGGTTTCCATTTTAAGAGTACTGAATTCTGTCATGATTGGATGTAGAAAAATGAACTGATGATTCTGAAAAGGGGGATTTTCATGGTTCTTTTAAGACTCATTAAGCCTGAACAGAGAATCTCCAGAATGCCATTCTCTGCAACAGAAGGAGCTGCTTCTCAAAGGAAAAAAAATGCTGGAATTGCTCTACATATATTCACAAGGTTTTCTAGACCCATGCCAAAGTATTACATACTACTACTACTGCTGCTGCTACTACTACTATTATATTTTGAAGGAAAAACTAAGAGTACTCACTTCTGAAGGCTTTGCAACATCCTTTTCATCAACATATTTTGCCCATGGTCCCAAGAAGCCATCAATATTAGATGCATCATTCTCTTTGAATTTCTTCCTTTTCTCTACTTTCTTTTGTCCTGTTTCAAACACAGTTAAGCCTGTGGACAGTAACAGAAAATTATATACAGATTTGCAGGCAATGCTTGACTTTAAAGGCAGTGTATTCATCCAGCCTCTGAACTGGTTTGTAATAACAGTGAGAAAAAGAATTCTCCTAAGTGAGGAGGGAATGGTATTTCTGAGAGAGGGTGGTTTTAATAGACAAACGCCCCATCCTACAAGGAAAAAGGACCTCATGCAGAATGAATAAATGCCAATTAATGAGGAAACAGACTGAAGGCAATGTGGCTTGTATATAGCCTGCCGTATATTTTTGCCCCTCCTCCCCTCCCAGTTTCTTGCTGCTAGAACCAAAGGAACACTTTTTTCCACCATCTTGCTGAAATTTGGTGGTTCAGTAGTGATGCGTGAGTGTCACTCTATTGGTTGGGTGGGGGCAGTAATGTACCCCCAGTAAGTGTCAGAAGTTGCCAGCCCCATAACAGACCCAGTAAATTTGCTCTACATCCTTGCTCTTTGCTGTCAGTAAATTTCCACAATTTTACAAAAACTGTGCTTTATATATTATTATTCAAATATTAATTGTTTAAAAGTATCTCACACATTAAGCATGTTTGTTGCTGTCATGTGCCCTCAAGTCCTTTCAGACTTATCGCATCCCTAGGGCAAACCTATCAGGGGATCTGCTTGACAAGACTTGTTCAAAGGGGGTTTACTTTTGCCTTCTTCTGAGGCTGAGAGAGTGTGACTTGCCAAGGGTCATCCAGTAGATTTTCATGGCTGAGTGGGGATTTGAACACTGGTCTCCAGAGTCATACTCTCAACACTCAAACCACTACACCACATTGGCTCTCATATTAAGCGTACCAAAATGCTTCTTTGTCCCCTTGAAAGGTATATTCTATTTTAAACACATTTTATACAATGTATTTCCCACTGAAAAAAATTAAAATGCATTACTTATTACTTTATGAGAGAACAGAAAACATATTGTAATTTTTACAGAAAACACACATACACACATACTCTACCTTGATTTTTTTCAGCTTCCTCAACAGATCCAATATACTTAGTGGAAACTTCATAATTATCTATTGAGGGATCCAATGCATATCCTGCAGAAAGATACAAACACAACATTTTCAGATTATTCTCTTGTAGAACAGTGTTATTCCCTAAACTCCAATTTTAGCTGCAAATTCACAAAGTACCTTTACTTTCCAGACACGTTGAATGTACTTCATTTTTTAAGATGATCGTCTTGCAGTTAATTTGATTATAATACAGACTTTTTATTTCCACTGCTTTTATTTTTATGGGGCTTGATATACAACAAGATCATTATACCATACTTTGTACATGAAATACCTTATGTAAATGCAGAACCACATGCTGCTGTCTTCCTATCAATGTCTGACTAAACTGATTATTCAGTCCCTCACATCATATACCCAACGAAGTATAAAGGGTTTATAGCCAATCTAGTGGATTTAAGCAGCCTGTAAAATGACTGATTGTATCTGAAGAAATACAATACCAGTCTTGATGGTGAAATTTATGCTCCCCTGCTTTTTAAAACATTTAGTAGTTTAACCTAATTCCATAAACTTTAATCTACAGTGAAACTATTGTTTGCAACAATCAATGGTGGATAGAATGTAGCGGTGCTTTTGGACAGTTTTTTTTTTAGTAGCCAATTTCTACAGATTCTTTTTTCTTGGAAGTAGTTCGTACTGTTCTGGATACTTATTTATTTTCAGGCGACCAGTGAAAAAGACGTATGTCTACCTGTTCTGCATCCTTTGTTCAAGTGTTCTAGGGTCTTAAGGCTATTTCCATAGAGACTGAATGACAATAGTTTATTTTAACTCCTCCTCATCCCCCAGCTAGTATTCTACGAGCACAAATTTTCTTCAAATCTTCTCCAGGGAGAGACAGTGCATCTGAATATGAATCACAGTGAAAATTAAACCCCAGCTACAAACTCAGCAGTGAGATTAATCTGCAATTCATTTGCACTTGAGCACAAAACTAGTGTTGTACTTGAGCTACCTGCCTACGTTTATTTAAAAAAAAAAGCAATGATCAAATAATCACTTTGCAATAAACCTGAGAAATGTTCACGTCTTGCTATCTGGAGCAGGCAAGATGCTGTCATGTTGAAGGAGACCAGCAGCAGTCTGGACACAAGACTTGGAAGCTGAGGAGCCAACATGATTAGACATTGGCCCCAGGTCTCAGTCCCGAGCTAGTTACAGTTGATACCCCTGAGCCAGCTCAACCTGACCCTCACACCTCAGAGCTGGCCAGAGCCAACAGCCCTCAGTCAGTGGACCCTGGCACCCCAGCAGTGGAACCTCCAAGGGCTGTCTAGTTCTACTACCTGCTGTGCAGAAATACACAGCTGAAGCACTCCTGGAAGGCACCCATTCAACTTCTGTTTAAAGACCTCTAAAGAAAGAGAGTCCAACACTATCTGAGCCAATCTGTTCCCCTGTCAAACAGTTATTAGAGTCAAAATGTCAATCCTAATGTTTCAGATCCTAATGTTCTTTCTTACAATTTGAAATTATTGGTTCTTTTTCTAAGTCTCTGGAGCAGAGACTTCTGTGTGACATTCCTTCTCACATTTAAAGATGGCCTTGCAGTCTCTTCTCCAAGCTAAACATACGCAACTCCCTAAATTGTTCTTCATAAGGCTTAGTTTCCAAACCAACAATCATCTTGGTTTCCTTCTCTGGGCACGTTCCAGCTTGTCAGTATCATTCTTGAACCATGATGCCTAAAAATGGACATAGCTTTTCAGGTGAGGTCTGACCAAAGCAGAATACAATGGGACTAATCTGGACACCATACCTCAGTTAACAAAACCTCTGACAAAGAAGCTCATCTTTACAGAGTTATTTTATGGGAGCCCAGCCCACACCCCCTTCTTCTTGTTTTCTGTCTAGCTGGAAGTTTAGGGGCCCCCCCCAGCATTGGCATTGGGAGGATGGTGAAGAAGGGCTGGAGAAAGACAGACTTTCAGCGTTGGGCTGCAGCAGAATACTTGCAATAAATAATGCAATAAAGCTTGAGCTGGGAAAAGCAGGAGTCTGCTCTAGACGATCCCACTGTAACCATGCATGTCTGCCTACAACAAGCAAGGCAAACAGCACCTGCCTCCAGAATCCAGTACTGAGCTAGTATGAAGAGCAAAACAGACAGGAAAGGGGACAGCCTGTCTCTCCTGCCAACCCCACTACGCCAAAAAAGCACAGATTTATAAGTTTTGACACCAAAATCAACATCATGAGAAAAGCAGAGGGCAGTTAAAGGAAATAAAATAATTCCTTGGATACAGTCTTGAAGAAGCTTTCAAATGGTTTCTAGAAAATTCAAACTGTTTTTGTTTGTTTATGCAAGGCTTATATGATCGGGTTGTTTTGTTTCACTTGTATATAATGTTAGTTTTGAGTTAAATGTTTGCTGGAACATGTTGAATTGTTCTTCTTTTTTGTAGCATAGGAACTTTTCCCTATTTTTTTCCATGGTATTTGTCTCTCTGGTACCAAAGTTTCTGTTAGACATAAAGCTCAGGAACACATCTACTTTGCTAACTAAAGTAAACCTGTACTCCTGCTGATGTAGCCTAGAAGTACATTGGCTTTTCTGCCAGCCGTGTTACGCTTACTCGTGTACAGCCTCTTGCCTATAAAGACACCTAGATCCTTTTCACTTGCATTGTTTTCAAGCCAGGTGTCACCTATCCTAGAGCTATGCATTCTTCCTCCTGCCTAGATACAGCACTTCATATCTATCCCTGTTTGTTGGTTTTGTTAGCTCCTCCAATGTGTCATGCACCTCACTAGTAACTTCTCTCCAGGATGAAGAGCAAACATTGGTGTTGATTGGTTATATATTGTTACTGATGTCTGCACATGTGGGAGAATGCAGTACAGTCCTTCTTCCACATTCACGGGTTTGACCTTCATGAATTTGATTATTCGCAAAGTGTCTGCTTGCCTCCTCCTCCCCATTCTCCCCTCCCATTCCCTGGCCTTTTGCCCAGGCGCCCTACTTTCCTTCTCTGTGCCCCAGTAAAAGGCAAGTGAATGGAAGGGGGATAGGTGCATGCATGCAAGCCTTTCCTCTTCCATTCCCCTGCCTTTTGCCTGGGCACACAGAAAAAAGGAGGGGCACTCAAGCGACAGGCAGGAGAATGGAGGCGAGAGTGAGTATTTCCCTCTCCATTTGCTTGCCTTTCACCTGGGTGCACAGAAAGAAGGCGGGGTGCCCGGGCAACAGACAAGAGAATGGAGGCAGGAGTTGCATGAGTCTCTTCTCCACCTGGGGAGATGCCCCCTCCCATTTGCTTGCCTTTTGCCCAGGTGCAAAGAACAAAGGCATACCTGCCCAGGCAAAAATCAAGGGAATGGGAAGAGGGAGCCCCAAAAGGGAATGGGGGGGAGTCTCACTCAGGTGGGGGGAGTTATTTGTGGGGGGGGTTGACTTTTATGAAGGTTCTGTGTCCCAAATCCTCACAAAGTTGAGGGGCCGCTGCATTTGTTATTCTGAGTAATTCATGGAGAATTTCCAGGGTACTTAGTTTGTTACGATGTTTCCATGTGATTTAAAAACAGGCCTAATCAGCTGTTCTTGATCTTCTTGTTCTTGATGCAACACTAGTTGGGAACTGTAATTTGGCAACATGTATTATAAGCAGACTTACAAAAGTAATGGCCAGTGACACCAGAACTCTGAGGTAGACTTCAGTTCTGTTCTACATTCTCTAGAACAGTGGTTCTCAACCTGTGGGTCCCCAGATGTTTGTGGACTTCAGCTCCCAGAAGCCCCAGCCACTATGGTCAATGCTCAGGGCTTCTGGGAGCTGAAGTCCACGAACATCTGGGGACCCACAGGTTGAGAACCACTGCTCTAGAACATATACTAAGTCAATAGATACAACTGTTTCAGAAATGTTTTAACTCATTCTATACACATTCTCTATTTTTGCTTCTTTGAAGTTTTTTCTTCTCAAACAAGAGAAGCAGTAATATTTGTTATTACCTAAAAATACATTTATGCAGTCTGCATGGAATATATACTAGTTACTGACACTGTTAACCTAGGAAAGAGAAAAGACTGCACCCTGATGGATGCATAAAAACATTCTGATAATTCACTAGATGTCATCTTAATGTAAATAATTAGGTTGTTTATTATCAACAATCCCTTCATGTTGACGGGTCAAGCTATACACCAGATTTATAAAAACTAAAAGTGTCTTACTATCACACAGGAGTACATCAGCTCTTAGTTAGAACAGGCGATCTCACTTTGCTTTCAGCAAGCCTTAACTAGTTTAACAGCATTCCTAGTCTGTTTTTTAAAAAACTGAAAGTAGAAGGCTGTTCTTCAATCTGCAATACTTAATGAAAGATAAAGTTGTTTGATTTTTTTACAATCAGCCTCAGTTTACAATACTCTGGTTCAAAGTAATAACTTTACTGAGTGAGCTAAAAGGCAGAGTACCAAACTAATCAGTAGAACTAATCCTAGCAGAGTTGCCAATTTAACACACCTTCACTGTTTAATACAGACCTGAGAAACCCTGGCTCCTTCAAGATGCTACTGGAATCTAATTCCTATCAGCCCCAGCCACCCTGGTGATGTGAAGAGAGATGGAAAAAGTAGTTCATCAGCATCTGTTAGACATAAAGCCCAGAAACACATCTACTTTGCTAACTGAGGTACACATGGACTCCTGTTGATATAGCCTAGAACTGCATTTTCTGCCTGGCGCATTACACTTCTGACTCATGCACAGCCTCTTTTCTATAAAGACACCTAGATCACATTATTATCTTGGGGCAAGAGTTTCTGAGGTGTAAACTGTTTGCTCAGCTAAAGTAGAACTTCACCCACTTGACCTTTCTCACCTGGCCATTAATGACACCTAGACTTTTACTATTTCATAAAGTTGGTTGTTACACTTGTCTCAAAATTATCTGAAGTTTTCCATACTACTAGTAATTCAACGTATTTAAACTGAACATTTTAAAAAATATAGTTTTATTCTGAGTGCCTTTACATGGCATAACTAAGCCAATTTTACAGTGGACTCCTTTCCACAGTTTCTCTTTAAATGAGGCAAAAATGCTAATTTGGATGTATGTCAGAATCAATACAGCAGCTTATTTGTCCTCCCAGTGTATTGATGCCATCTCCGGGACATTATTTGTTTAGCAGTTGTTCCCTCAGACCAAGTGATCATGAATGGAGCCACTGGGTGAGAGTTAATCTTCAGCAGGAGCCGTGTTTTCTATAGCCAAACTGCATTTTGTTCAGCATCTTTTCCTTATGAAAAGGACTCTGAACAGCTCTTACTTTATGCTGAGATTCTGAAAGAGATACTTATCTTTCTTTCTGACAGAGACTTCCAAACACAGCTGTAAGGGGAAAACCTGTCACTTATAACAGACCTCTTTTTATGTGGCTGGCCCCAAACTGAATTCCCAGTGACAAATAATCAGGTCCACATAAATAAAAAAACAGTCCAGTTCACCTACCTCAGCCAATGAGATGTGTACTTGAATAAAATTAAAGATTAACACTGAATTTAGTCTTTTCATGTGTTCACATGCCCAGAAGCTGCTTGCCTTCTCTGTGGCAAGAAAACTGCTTTAGCCACACTGAGGACACAAGCATAAAATTGCCTTTGAGAAATTACAAGCAATGGACAAGCCCTTTAAAACTATAATTGCAGGATGATGCAAGACAGTTCCTCTCTCTCTCCTTCCTGATTTGACATAAAATACAGTAAATGTAGATGAGATCCACGCAGGCATGTGGCTGCTAATAAATACGATTCTTTTCAAAAACAGTCTATAAATGGTATCACTGCAATGTGGAATCATCTGAAGCAGCTCTGGTCAGCCTGAAGCCTGACAATGACAGATGAATGGTTCCTTTTCAAATGGAAGCACAGAGATGGTCTATTTAAACAAAGGTCAAAGGCAGGGGAGAACAAAACACTGCCAGCATGAGGCTGGCTCTAGTCATTCAGCGGGTGCAGTCTTTGCTTACAGGTATTAGAGGAATGTTTCATAACTGGGCAGACTATTGAAAGAGAACAATGCTCTCCCTGATTCCTGAGCATCACCTCTCTTCCATATCCTTTCTGACATCAAGACACTTCTTTACTGCTTGCCAGCAGAGAGCCTACCAACTGAATGACTTCTTTAACCAAAAGGATGTTTGCAGTTTTGGTATCACCGGTGTAACAAGAGGGTACAGACAGCCTTCAGGTGATCAGAGTAAGTTCTATCTAAATGAATAAAAACATTACATTATCTCTTCGTACTTTTTCTAGTTTGAGACAGGCCACACATATTTAAAACTGCAAGGTGCAGGAGCCAGTAGAAGATGTAGGACCTGAGGGTAAATCCAAAGTTCTGCTGATGGCTGACACACTTCCCCTCCCTATTAGCCCTTTGCACCACCCAAAACCTATTCCAGAAGATTTCTAAGCCCTTCATTGCCAGTTTGGACGAACACAGGGGTTGAAATCCCTACAGTAGGGATTGCCCCCCTTCACAATTCCACTGGAATCTGCTGTTCCACTAGTGGAAATGGGACACTGCCCACTGTTATCTTTCATTTCCCCAAGTATGTTCTCTGATATTTTATGTTAGCGTCTGGACTAAAACAAGCTATTAGCACATTCAAGGTATCCCACAAAGATGGGCCAGAAACGCAGCCTAAGACTGGACGAACTAAATTTATTAGTTTCTGCTGTCTTTGCTGCCAATGTCTTAGTTTACTTCACTGCTCTCATGTAACTGAACAATAGTGCCTTTATCTTTTTTCCAGCAACATTTTAAGCATGAAGCACATTCCTGTGCAGAGAAGCTTGCATTCTTGGAGGCAGAGAACAACATGTCCTCTTTACAATCTAGAACTTGGAAAGTTTTTATACTGTGGGCATGCAGGCAGGAATTCTTTGGCACATCCCACTTATCATCACAAATTAAAGGGAAAGGATTCTAATTACTAATAGTCAATTTGTTTCATTTCCAAGGCAATGTGCAAGATATTTTTTTTAAAAAAGATATGGCTGTTAATTCAATAAATAGTTCTTTTTTAAGAACTGATTCAGAACCATATATGGGAAGGTAGGCAAATCCAAAAGGTTCTATGTTTTCTATAAAAATCTTAATTCTTCAAATTAGTCCTGGCTGTAAGAATGGGCCAGAAACACAGAAAGTTCCATCTACCAAGTCACATCAAATTAGTATTATCTACACCACTGCTTCCTATGCTATTTGATGTCGGAGAACTGGCATTTTTTGCCCAGTGAGGCAAAGACTGTGACCACATTCATGCTCATTGGCTATAACCGTTTCTTTCACTGAAGCTCTCCAGGGATGAGCCACTGATGGACCAGGGAATGGCACTGGTCCACAAATCACCACTTTAAGCAGCATTGGTCTGCACTAAATAGTGATGATTCCTTTTTTTCTCTCCCCCAGATGGGGAGCATTCTCTGCTCCACCAGTTAAACACACAGGCTTAATCTAGGACCTTCTGTGTATAAACCACGAGCCCTGTACTGAGGTTGGGTCTTTCTTCCCAGAGAATAACACACAACATCTTCATTTTGTTTGCTGTTAGCCTACCCACTTGCCAGGCACTTTTCATGCTACAGCTACCACCTGAATTAGCAACACCGCTACTCCACTTTCTCTTCCAGTACTTCACAAAGAGAACAGATAAGATTAACTCTCCTTCTAGACAGCACAGGGACTATGTTGCTTCTAGAATCAAAAACAACGTCTCCTATACTTATTCTGTGTACTTATTTATTGGACAAAAGTATAGGATAGCCACAACATAGACCAAACTATAACTCGTGTACGGGAGTCGTTATATTCTCAGTGAAACTGTGAACGTGGTTACTCTCTTGTTGTACTGAACACTGAGTGGTACTAATATAGTGAAACAGTATGCAAAGATAAACATTCTTATACAAAAAACTATCTTTAAAATCTAAATCAGATTTTATTTGTTAACAATATCTCAACAAAAATATTGAATTCTCTTGATTCTCATTTTAACTGTTAAAATAACCCTCATCATATACTTCTTAACTAAACATATATTTACGGGCTCATAAACATAACTCTGTTACATGCATACACACATAATTACAGGAAAAAGGCAGGAAAATGCGTTTTAGTCTATGAATGAAATTGACAGCCGAAGTGTAGAAGATGAGATCTCGTCACAGAAGTTTTAAGGACAATGTGCATTTATTTATGCCAAGAAAAACATGAAAAACTGAAAGCAAAAATCAAAAGCTACAATTTAAACAAGCCAACAGCATGGTGTAAAGGGTCAAGTGGTCTAAGCTTTTGCCTTTTGGTCCCTGCCTTAAGAGCCTTTGGTCTGATATCTCCTCCGCTTTCCTCGGGGTGGTTTGAGGTACAACACTCCGGTGATCACCAAAGAGCAAGTGGGTGCTGTATGGGTGTATGTACGCATATTTTAGGGCCAGCCATTAATCAGTTATACTACAATAGTGAATGTGAATTGCTTGTACAACATTTAAGTTTTAGTTTAATAAACCATGGTCCACATTGAATTGTTATCCCCAAAAACAGCAGATACATTGAATTAATGAAACTTACATAAAAATTAACTTAGCTGAGATTAACAATTTATATGTTGAGATCAACACCTGAATTTAGGCTTAAGTGCTGCTATGTGTGTGATTAACTTCTTATTCCTAATGTAGTCACACAGTGTGGTCAGTTTGCCATAGTTAAGAATGTACTACGAAATGTACTACAGGTTGAGCACCCCTTATCTGAAAATCTGAAATCCAAAAAGTCCCAAAATCTGAAACTTTTGAAAAGTGGAATACAGTCTTCCTTCCTGTAGGGAACATGAAGGAATTACGGAGGCTTGTCTGGATCTCATGCTCTTGCAAAGGCTCTCTGTCAGCATGGTGCCTTCCCCATCCTCGCAGCTCACGTTGGAAGTAGTGTGTGAAATACCCAAGGTCCCAAATAAGCTGAGAGGAGAAAAAAGATGCCAAACTACATAGAGACTTTGCAAACAGTGCCAGTGCACTGTAAATGACACAGTGCAAGTGATCCCCGGTAATTCCCTCATGTTTTCTATAGGAAGAAGGCAAGAGGAGAAGAACTTACAAAAGAGCAGACCCTGCAGTGCAAAAGGGCAGTACACAGTCTCATTATGTATATGCAAATATTCCAAAATCCAAACTCTGAAACACCTCTGGTTCCAAGCATTTTGTGTAAGGGATATTCAACTTGAACCAAATTAATAAAAATATACAAACCATGCTCACCTAGATGTTGTAAACTGATCTGAGTTGTGGATTAACGTATTTTAGATATATACCACTGTTCAAATGATATGTGAAATTATTATTTTTTGGTGGTCATGGGGACTTCATTTAAATTAATGATTTAAACTGGTGTTATGTCTTGGTGATTTAAATCAACCTCATAAGCAATAAAAAAATCACATTTTGAAAAATTTAGCAAGTAAAATTAATGTCTAAAATATGACAGTTATCTGAGGACATGGTAATTTAAAGCTATATGCTTTGTTTTTTCTGCCCTTTTTACTAGCACAGGCATCTGGCCCGTGCTATCTCTAGGTCTCATAATTGAAAAATAAGGACTCCAAGCTGCAATTGACTGTGTACTGACCCATGCATAAAGACCAATGGCCTTGAACGCAGCACACCATGTGGCTATTACACTATTAAGTGGATTCCTTTTCTGGTCTTCCCAAATAACTAATATTTAGAGCAAATAACGAGTTTTAAAGGTTTTAAACACTCTAGAACTAGATCAGAGCACGTCAACCACAAGCAAATGCAGCAGATCATTGAAAGGGTTAAGTGTGAAGAAGTGTATGCCTTACCATAAGTTGCAAATGTCCTTCTCTGTTGTTCAAACATGAAATCATTAATGTGTGCTGGTTCTGTGTATCCAGAAAGCATATTCCTAGGTGCAGCCATCTGTTGAGTCCTAAATGGATTCACTGGGCCAAACTGCATTAAGAACAATGTAATAATTACAAGGATATTGACTGGACAGTCATTAAGAACCACTTTAAATATAGTATTTCATTTACCCGGATAAAGATATTTATTACATTTTCCTCTGCCCTTTCTTCGCATTGAAGACTAACTCAAAGCCTTCAATGTGCCTTTTTTAAATATAACTTTTTATTCTTCTCCATAGCAAAACAAAGGAATACCTGTGTGAATCTGCCAGTAACATCCGGCAAACTGCATGATATTGCAAATTTCAGAAGCCTAGCTAGCATAACCAGCAGTAAGGAATGCTGGGAGTTGCAGTCCAATAACATCTGGAGGGCTGCATGATTTTTACTTCTGCTTTAACCACTACAGTAACATGTAGACTTCAATTCCCATCAGCTCCTGACAACAAGAACAATGCTCACAATGGTGAGGCCTGTAATCCATAATCATCTGGAGGGTCACAGTTTGCCAATTTCAGCTAGATCTTTACTTCCTTGTGTGTTAAAATCTTACGCAAGTGCATTTTAGCATTTGCATGAAAAAAGAGAATTTGTGCCTATGCACCAGAACAGACATGCTTCATCTCTAGATACCTATCTGCTGAACAATATGAAATGGAAAGGGAATTCCTTTCAAGGAAGACATTTGTTTTGCTTTCAGAACTTCTTCATTACGTTAATACAATAGTTCTAAAGCTTTGATCCTCCAGATGTTTTGGAGTTCAGTTCCCAGAATTATTGACCATTAGTCAAGGTAGCTGGGCCTTCTGGGAACTGAAGTCCAAAACATTTGGAGGATCAAAGTTTGAGAATCACTGCATTAATATAAAAACTACAGATTGCTCAAAGTTATAAAAAGCATTTTACATATATATATATGTATATATATGTATATATATGTATATGTATCTCTCTCTCTCTCTCTCTTTTTTGTTCAGTAGTAGCAGTACCAAAAGCTTGACCAGATAAGAAAAAACAAACTGTGTTGGTGCACATAAAGCTTTCCATGCTATCAAATGTGACTGGGTCTCATTCTGGTCTTCAAGTCCAGAAATACCCATTCCCTTCCCTGCACCACAATGGAAACTGACCTTTTGGTATCTTTAAATCTGGGACTAAATGTGTTTTTAAATCCTGATCAAATTTAACCAAGCTGAGTAAGCCTCAGTGCAGAAATAGCACTACATGAGGACTAACGGTGAAAAGTGAAGGAGCAGTAAGTTTGCACGACAAGGAAGATGAACATTTATACATGCTGTGTGTTTCCTACTTCTTAAACATATAATGAGACTGTTCCAGACCTGCTCCTCCATATATAGAATTAGGATTCAGTAGATCCTCCCCAATGTAGGAAGTGGTGTGGGTGGCAATTTTGGCCAACTCTTGTTATCTATCATATCCCCTGTAACCTTGGTCATCGTCTCCAATGCTGTTCTGGAGGTTCGCTCAACCATCCAGAGAAGATTTGGGGAACAAATGGGTAATTACAGAAGAGAGAAGAAAACCAGTAGACATCACTTCCTCCACCTTCTTCCTGAAGGTGTATCTAATTTGCAGTTTTACTCTATACCTCTGAATGCAGACTTGAATTAATCTCAGACCTCCATGATTTAAGTACTGACATGATGCTGTAGCATAGTTTTAACTTACGAAAAGTCTCTATGTCAACACTTGTCTAATATCTTTGATTAAAGCTGCATACCTCAAGGGAGATACAAAAGCTCTTAAGAATTCAAGCAGGGGAGGAACATGGCAACAGATTGCCAAGGAACTGACCGGATGAAAGGAATACATTTCTCATGAATTAACTACTGTCACTGATATGAGACAGGCAGGGATAGTATTCTAACTCACCCAAGGACTAGAGTTTTCCTCACTGTATGAGTTCACGGAAAAGCAATATTTCACTGCAACTGCTGTATCTACACTGCAATCCTTTACACTGGCCTGGTAGTAAGCCCACTGAAGCTAATGGCAAGAATGTAATGGAACTTAGAATTTCTGAGTAGGCATGTATAGGATTGCACTGGTAATGAAACTTCTCAAAATGCTGTTTGCTCTTCCCAGCCCTCTAGAGCTATCAGAAACTGCTGTTGCTGGGTGTGTGAGTTTTGGCAGCACTCCCTTACCCCTCATACTTTCAAAGCAAGCCAAAAATGTCACCAGCAATAAAGCTGGCTTTCCATATCAGCGGATTCTGCACCCACAGATTCAATCAACTGTATCTTGAAAATATATTTAAGAAAATCCAAAAAGCAAAGCTTGATTTTGCCATTTTCCATAAGAGATGTCATTTTACTAGACCCTTGTACATAATAGGACTTGAGGATCCATGAATTTTGGTATCCATGGGTGGGGGAGGGGGAACCAAATCCTGAATACCAAGGGTCCACTATATTAATATATGTACACTGTAACAAAATTTTATTAAAACTAGACTAAATTTGCATATGCTTCATAATTAATATACTGTACTCTTGCTTTAGATTAGGTTTAACATAAATGCAGATGATTATTATTGATTGGTCATACCGAGAAAAACTGCCTTAAGCCCACAAAAACAACTTCCAATTTTGGGCAGCCGTAATTCTAAGGCTTTGGCAATTGTCTGAATTAAAACTGACAATCTTATATTTCTGTACTTGCTGCTTGTTCCTAAGGAGGAATACTCTATTTCAAGATTAAATTATTTTGAGAGTCCAGGTGTTTGACAGCTTTCACACAGCAGAATTATTATTCAACTTTTTCCGCATCAACATCTAAATGAAATTTACTAGGCAGCTCTCCATAAGACTTTTATCATTAGGACTTGTGGATTCAAAAGGGATGACAACTATAATGCTTTCTGTATTCTGTTGCTGCTCTTATATGTTAATGGAGAAAATAAGGGGAGATTTGTGCATCCTATTATGCTATTGTGCAAAGTCAGAAAAACATGTTACAGCATGCAGAAATGTAGCACACAGATGTTACATGCAGTCTGATCAGATATGACAAGGATCATGATTTCTATCATTCCACTGTATACAACAGATTTTTGGATATGTAGACTTCAGATTTGCTCAACTATGAAACAAACTGGTACAATATCAACAAAAATTTCCTGCATCCCATATGGCCATGTATTATATAAATAATCTTAAATTTCACCTTCACTTATTGTAAGATCTGACACTGCCCTGTCAGAAGAAATAAAAAAGGCAGTCTGTGGTATACCCACCAAATGTATTACTGCATAAATGGAAAGGAAAAAGGAAACATAACCACTGGCTATGAGATTATAAAGCTATGAATAATACATGCTTTTCTTTGACTCATCTTTTCTATTTCCTAGGCCGAAAATAAAAAAAATCCAGAACATTTTGATCAGACCAGGATATTTACTTTGAGCATGTCCATTTAATGATTTAGGTCAGATGATTATACCTAGAATTAGCCTCATAGCCTTTTCAGTTCTAAGAAGTCTCATATGCAAAAGCTGAAAGGAAGGGGAAATAAATGTTCACCAGGACATCCTATTCTGATGATTACTTCAAATCTGAGTTTTGTATTATGAAGAATCACTACCCTATTCCTACTTTTTGGCAATTATTTATTCACTACAAGAAAGGATTGCTAGTTGCATTAATCAAGCTCTTTATTTAATAAAAACTGCCATGGCTTTTTCATTACATATTTTAAAGTATCATGAAGCACACTACACAGACACAAAATTAAATCCTGGTTTGCTGGGCCACAAGTCAACATCTATGGAGATATTTGAAGAACTTAGTATTAGCCATTCTTAAATGCAAAAGTTAATAATTTAAATACATGGTTTAATAACTCAGGTTATTAAATACAGTGCACTGAAACTATTCAAATTAAAAAAAAACTAGTTTGCTTACCTCCGGAGCAAACATGGTGTCATAAGATGGGTTATACTGAACTTCCTTGGTAGCTGGATCAAGGTGAACTCCTGTTTCCACATCTTCCTAGAAAATTCACCAGAAATTAAATGGCAACATTTCCTTGTGATGTCAGATCTTATGGACTTAACTAACTAGAGCAACTGCAAAACTCATTGTTTTCAATTCGATGTTTTTACACTTATCTCTTAAGACACTCACTGCCACTTTTCTTTTTGAGATACTAAAATCCTCATATGCAAGAAGTCTCTTCTGAGCAAGCTTTGCAAGGAATCTATCCCAAGAAAAAGTCATAAAACTTTGAATGAGATAACATCAAAAGAAGGCCTATGTTGGTTTCAGAAAGAGGAATTTTGATGACAGGAGTGCTTATTTATCCATATTACTTTATGCTTTTCCTTTTTCACAGTGTAACTTCTCTTAGATGCAATCTAGTGGTTTGATGCATAACCAGATACATCTGATGCTCTCCTTCTGACAGGCCCATGACTAAACCAAAAGGGCACAGCAAGGAACCTCTACATGCTTTGGTTAAAGCAGAAATGAAAGAAGCATCAGCTCCAAGGGTAGCATTTCAGGTAACTGCTTTAGGTTTAATGTTGTTCTTGCCACTGCTAACTGCTTTGGTGGAGGCTGCCCCTATTCTGAGCACTGCACTGTCTCTCCAGCATCACCTACCTTCTCCAAAAGTCAAATGCATCCTCAACAGGGAACAGCTTTCCTGTTTATGAGCTAAAATAGCCAATAATTTGATTTTTTAATTTCTTTTTTTAAAATGTTTGTTAGCTGCCTACAACTTTATTTTTTAATGGAATAGCAAGACAAAAATGTAACAAATAAAAGTTGTGCCACACAAAGCTGCAATTTATCTATACATCAAGCATATTTATATTGTGTTTCCATTACTTGCATAATTTTCCTTACTTCAGCTAGTCACAAGGAAAAGGAATGAACAATGAAGCCACACAACCACCTACTGGGAAACCACAGGACCACTTTCTGACTTCAAAGATTCCATCAGGATTTCCCACATCTCAGAAAAAAAAAATGATTCTTACAATTATTAAAATAATGAAAGCTTAGATGCTCTAGATACTGAATTCAGCAGCCAATATAAAATCCTCCAGCTATTTAGATCTTTCCCAGATATTACTTAAGTAGTCTTGCATTCACACTTACTGTTTTGAAAATGCCTTTTTTAATATCAAAGACAAAGACAGAACTTGTGACAGATTCTGGAGAAGTTGATCCAGAAGCATAGGGAACCAAACTGACAGCACACAACTACTGGCTTCTTCATATTATTGTTAGCGCTGACTCATGGTGATATATGTACACGAATACACAAAGCTGCAACAGCTTTGACCTGGTTTTCTGAGTGTAAATGGGTTTCCAAAGGACTTCTAATGCCCAGTTTCTACCTAGGGACTACCCACTTCATAATTTTGTCCTGCAATACATCAATGCAACAAAAAGAGGACAATACAACAAGAACCACTGCCATTGTAGATGCTCATAACATTCAACCATGTGTTTTTGTTTTTTTTTAAACCAGCTGTTATTTTCTAATAGATAAGCAACAATCAAGTCATACCTTTTACATTTTCTCCCATGACAGCCCACCTATTTTGAGAACTATTATTCATATAACTGAGAGGGTTGGATGCAATTCAGGATGCTTTTTACGTTATTAACATTTTATTGAAATGTTTTATTCCTCTTCTTCATTCTTTCCCTGTCTTTTCCAACACCATAATGAAAATACATATCATTGCAAACAGGCAATGAAAACAAGTTACAGAACATGATATTAAACTTGTAACACTAAAACAGATATTGGTTGGCATCTTGCTAGTGCCATATGCAGGTGTAAGTACATGTCTTTTAGAAATTGTGGAGGTTAGTTTTCTCTGCTTCACTCCAAAGACCACAGTGTTCTCCCCAAGATTTACTACTCAGCTGTTACAGCCATGCCACAGTAATTCTGTGTTTAGTGGAGAATGGGGGTGGACGAGCAGAGAAGCATCTGGCTATGGCCTTGTAGTTAGATGATTACACCATCTGCTGAAACCTCTGAAAGACCCCTGTGGATCTCAATGGATGATGCAATCATTTTACATTTGGCTACAGGAATGTAGCCAGATGTGTCTATTCCCCACTCTCCATTCTCTACCAGTCACAGAATGGCTTTGGAGGGGCTCCAGTGGCTCAACAGTAAGCCTGGAAGGTATCAAATGGCTAGCTGAAGCATAGCTCTGCATACAGAACTGTCACACTGTGCCATAAAGGACTGTCGTCGTTGTCGTCATCGTCGTCGTCGTCTTCTTCTTCATCATCATCATCAGTTCATTTATTTATATAATGCCATCACTATGCATAGTGCTCTACAAGGAAAAGAACAAAATGCTCCCCTGAGCTTAGGCTTACAGTCTGATACAAAAGGAAAAGGGAATTGCAGTCTGGGAGGAGATTACGTCCAAAAGATACTGCCTCTTCTTCTCTCCCTCTGAGGCCACAGCAGTGGCAGCTGGGATGGATGGTGAGCCTTTCATCTGCTTTTGGGGGCACAGGCATGATGAAGCTGTGCCTACCTCTTCTTCTCTCACTCTACAACCAGGGCAGTGGCAGTTGAGATGGAGTGAGGACCTTTCATCTGCTTGTAGTCCTAAACATGATGGAGCTGTGTCCTTTATTTGCCGTAAGTATTGCACTAGGAAACACCAAGAATGCTTCCCATTAGATGGATTCCTTATCAAATGATTTTTTTAAAAAAGATTACATTTAAATTTCCATTTTACATTTACATTTAAAAAAGTATAATGTTCATGGAAACTTTGTGAGCTATCTTGATACAATACGGCCAAATGATCAACAAGAAGCTACCATGGCACTAATGACAATATACCTATATGTCTGTTTCTAGAGACCAGTCAATTGCACATGATAGAGTTTAGCTTCAGTTCAAACTGTAAAATCACAGGAGATGGAGACATGCACATTGTTCCAACTCACTGCCTTAAACTATGAGCAGGAACCTCTGGCCTTCTAGATCTTAATGAATCACAAGTTATAAGGAGGCTGTACCTCCTAAGGCTGAGGGGAGCCATAATTCAACATTATCTGGAGGACCAAAAACTTCCCATGCCTGCCCTAAGAACTGATATGCCGCAGATAAAGTATGCACAGATACCTACATGATCCCTGCCCTCATCAGAAAGAAAGGACAGAAAAATGCAAAATATTTGAAAGCCAACTTTTTCTGTTGTTCTTTACCAACTAGGACAATCTTCTTCTGGTTATGCTAAAGAAACATCAGTCTAAAAAGCCCTTGGACGCACTGGATCACCTGCATGCTCTTTTTGACCCTACCCAATAGCTTCTTTTGCACAATGCAGACAACTACATGACTAGAACCACATGCTCAGACACACTTTGGAGTCAAGTTTCTTGCACTGCAGCTCCTGCATGCTGCATGACAAATCACTTTTGAAATACAGGAGTGTTTCAAAACCTGATTATTTTTTTCCCTCTCTAGGCTACTGGATCCGCTTATCAGTCTGTAACTTTCCTCTAAATCTACTTGTCTACCAACATCCCTTTGACCTACAGCATCTAGAAGTAAATTTGCAATTCAAATATAGGAGTGAACATACACAACAAATTCAGAAAATTATGTTAGGAAGCATCAGTGAAAAAAAGACCAGGCTAGATATTTACATTTGGTTGAAAAAAAAACAACCAAGTTCAGTATTGTCTTGCTCATGAAGATCTGAACAAAACAGTTGATGTGAACAGAGGCCCACTACAGTGGTCTAAATCCTCTCTTGATGGAACTTTTGAAATCTTCATCTTGCCTCCTTTCTGCTATTTTCTGTGCTATGAAAAATCTACAGTAAGGAAACCACCTTCAGTGAGACCTAAGTTAACCGCAATTTAAGGAATTGACAAATAGCACAATTACAGTTAAGGAAAATAAGCCATGCCTGAGTATTATGTTTCCCTTTAGCTCTGCTGAGCCTATACAAAGATAGGTAGTCTGGAATAAATATAAGTCAGAGCCTTTTGCAGACTCCATTTAACACAGGAGACAATAGTTATTTTTTTCAGCTCAGAGAAGCAAACACTGTATATTTACTGAGGGTGAAACGGTTCTCAAATGATCCAAAAACTGATAGGGGATATATTTGCAAACTTCAAGCCTCTCAAAGGGCCTTTTCACACGTTAGAATAGCAAGAATAGGAACAGCCTCTGTTTATAAGAACAATAAAAAATATAATTTTAAATAAGATAAGGAACTCGGTTCTCATTCCTCAATTTGTTACTAATGCTTCAAATGTGTGCCCTCCCTTCATATCTCAATAAAAGGATTACAAGGGATAGAAGACATCAGCAATTCAGTGAGCTACTTTGCATAATACACCATCTAATCCAAGACTTGCAAGCCAAAGTAAGTGTGTATCACTAGCTCTGCCTATTAAAAATAATGTACACAAAACATTCCATGGCTTGTGCTTAATGCTGTTGCAGACTCACTGTCTGACCTCATTCTTTTCATAGCAGGACCTTCCCAATTCATTTGTCTAGAATGACAACAGCTACTAGCGCGTTCATAGATCTACACTTGACACTCCATGTTCTTTAACTGAAAAAGTTATAATAACAAATGTTAAACCATTCACTAGGCCACACACAACCAAAGAGTAGCACAGTTGTCTTGCAGATTCTGTTCTTTGCGCTATACTGGTATCTTTTCTGTCCCCTACCCAAACTGTTAAATGCTCTTAAGGGATTCCACACTACTTTGTTAAAATATATGGAAATCTGTTTTGACAGATCAGAAACTCTATTGTGTAAAGTATGTTGATTCTTGCACAACAGTGAGCATAGTTTTTATTGTTAAGGAAACAAGATAGCTATTCAACTATCCCAATTGTAACTGATGTAGTTTCATAAATATCAAATATATCCAAATTTAATTAAGTGAATATCTATATAAAAGTTTATCTCTACTAAAATTTCATAAATGCATTATTTTATCTCCTTCCTTCTTCCTGCTAGAAGTGTTTTATTAATCCAGTAGCAACCTGCAGCAAACAGACAGTGACATGAGCAATTCTCATGAGGATAATTATAGCTTACTGATTCTACTGTACTGTTCGTTCAACCTGTGAGTCATTTCAAAGGTATGAGTTCACTAATCTCTCTAAAATTCAGGGGTCTTTGAAATGAATTACAGGTATGAATTCAGGCTTCTCCTACAAGGCCCTCTATATTCATCATTTTCACTGACGGAACTAAAGGTTTGTGCCATTGACTCTCTGCTAATCCTTTTTCAGCAAGCACATCTAGATTCTTTGTCTCAAAACATGTTCAGCATTCTTCTGTTTCAGCCATTTCAGTATAGCTTTGGAAAAAATAAAGGCTAGGTCATGTTATATGTGTAATTTTGGTATAGTACATTCTAAAATTTCAAAGAAGTGATGGACACTTTGCAAAAGACTGAGAACGCAGCCAAGGTATTAGCACAAACTTAGATATCTGCTAATATACTATAGTTTACTCACTTTTTGAAATACCACAGTATGACTATGTCTAATGGGGATAACACTTCCTATAATTTGTCATGTTAAAGTGGGTCCACATCTTAGTGCCATGTTATTTAAATTCTTCCCATTTTTATCATATATTTCTAAACACTGGGTTTAAAAAAAACAACACAAAAAGCCTGACAACAATACTGGCTGACAAAACAGTTCAGCATTTATGGGAACACAAAGAATTTATTATGACTATTTAATTAAACATTAATAGGATAAAACTGAATCTGGAAAGCACTGCCTGTGAGATTTGCCTTCTTTAAGTTATTTACAGTTTCTCAAGGATAAGCATAACATTAATCTTGAAAGTACTATATAGGCTTTAATAAAGAGGAAATAACTGCACTGGTGAGACTGCTATGCAGGACTATTTTGAAGATGATTCAATTGCTACAGCAAATACAGAAGCATTTGTAAATACTTACAAGGACAAGACACTGCAAGTGTATTATTTCTGTCTTAGTTCACCTGCAAGGGATGACTCTTTACTTTTATGTCTAATTCAAAGAGTTGGTGGTCACCTTTAAAGGTGATTTAAGCTGTCTTCTCCAATGGTGCTCTTCAGGTGTTTTGGACAACAATTTCCATTAGTTCCAGCCAGGATCATCAATGGTTAGTGATGATGGGAACTGTAGCCCAGAACATCAGAAATGAACCAGGTTGGGGAAGGCTGGTTTTAGTTCTGTTCATTTTCTAATATATGCATGTTCTCATCATCTTAGATCTGTGCAAGGAGTTCTAATCCTTGACACATTCCACCCATACTGTGGAATAGGCTCAGCACTGTCCACAAATTCCACTGTAAATAATGAATAGCCAAGAGGCTTAAGAAGAGGTTACTGTTTCATTTCTAGATGTACTCATGTTTAAAAAAGGTCCTTACATATAATTTAAATGAGAGGAAAATCATACTTTCCTTTTCCTTTTCTTTCAAATCTATACATCTTTCCTATGAAGCATGGAGCACAAATAGAGGTTCTGCTCTAAAAACTCCTTTTTTATTCAATTAGACTGTATTCTCTACAAGAACTAGGGCTTCAGTGTATTGGGTAACAACCTGGAAGGCTGTTATCAATATGAGAGCATTCTGGGAAAATGCGGGAAGAATGTAGTTTAGAAAACTACTGTAGCAGCAAGGAAGGAAATCCCACTTCTTCAACTCTCTGACTGCAGTATCAGCAGAGAAAGACTGCAGTGCAAATCCCCATTCTGTGCAGAACACAATGAAAACACATTTACTGCTTCTGCTTGAGTATGATTCTCATCACTGATCTGCTGACAGCAAAAACTATCATTAGCATGTATATACTACCAGGCATAAGTTGGACTGAAAACTCCAGATGTGTTTAGATGATATTTATGAGCACTCAGTTTGATAAGAGTAAACTTGCATTACAAACAGGAAAAAAAAATTCTATACATAAAACAGAGTTTGCAAACCCTTGGAAGCACTTAACAAAATCAAGAGAGCTTTAAAAACACAGGCTTTGAACCCACCCTGCACCAGCATGACAGAGTTTCCCCACTAACACAGCCTCTGTGGCACCTCAAAAACTTCTCCAAATGGAACACTTTGGATCAAGTTGAAGAGGAACATAGGGGGCTGAAGAGAAGAAAAGAGATCTCTGTAGGATCTCCTCTACCCTTTTTTACATATGCAAAGCTCTTTTTAGCGAATCTAAACTAGTTTAAGATGCCTTTATAATGGGATACTGTGCTTTACTGCTTTATTTTGTAAGCTACTTTGGAAACATGGCTTAGAATATAACACAGCTTGCTGACTTCAACCATTAATGAAACCAAAACACTCACTGAGCAATAGAAGTTAAACAATGAAGTCGTCAATTAGTATATGTTAGTCCTAACCAACTTTGATCATAGCTAAAGTGATGATTCGACAGCAACCTGACGTTCATATGCTGTTTTTAACTGTTTCTTGCACAGTATGCTGTGGTTTGCTCTGTCGCTGATGTCATAGCCACCTTCCACCTCCATTAGACAGGGAAGCAGAGCCTACATGATACAATAAATGAGATGTTTGGAGATGCTGCACTGGTATGCTGTATACTATGGATTTATTTGCTGCAGGACCCAGTCCAAGATTAATCAAGAGAAACTCCCGAATAAACCTAGATACTTAGGCAATGCAATTATCTACCTAGTTTGTGACAACTGTGTTACATCTGGAATTGCTTGTCAATGACTGAAGCTTCAGTAAATATTAATGTCAGTACGAACAATATCCAAATTAAAACCCAGGCTGTATGGCAAGTGGTAAGGAATTATGGAATATGTAGTCCAAAAAACCTGGATAGTGTGAGTTTATCTGACAGTCACTACATTATTGTACCAAGGCCAGCAAGAAGAGATATGAGCAGGAAGGCTTTTCCATTAATGAATACTGGTATTCTAGGAGAGAATCTACAAAATTATACTTTTACTTTTTACATAAAAACTATATTTAGTACAGTATTGAGAATGTTAGGCATCTCCTCATCTTCAGATGTATCCCTATCATGCATATATATGAAATTAAAAGTATACTAGTCAACAATAAACAAGGAAAGAAACACTTCAGTAGTCTTTATTGACAGTATCTAATTTTTTCATAAATTAAATATGAAACTGGAAGCTTCTCATCACTATTCCTTAGTGAATAAACCGTCATCTGTTTCACAATTACACTAATAAATGAATTCTATCATTCTATTTGCAAATTCAGACTTTCTCTTATAAATGGTCCTCTTAGTACAATAAAGAATAGTAATGGAGAGACCATTTTTGCATTGAATATTATAATTAAAAGATCTAAAAAAAAGAAGGGGAAGTATAGGGTCACCATTCGGACCCACCCCTTTTCCCCGACCTGTTTTCAATCCAGAGTGCCCATCATGCCTCGGCCCCCTTCCCACAGATACATGCACACATTTTGATATTTGTGTTCTTTCCACTTTTGTGGGGTCCAGTGCTCCTACTCCTAGTGAATATGGAGGGTCAACTATACTACAAAACAAATTATAACTTCGAGATGAAGGCCAGTAAATGGGGAAACATTTGTCTCTCCCTTCCGTTCAGCTTATCTTGATGTTTTTATGCACACTCCTGCTAACCAGAATGCAGAACTATCATTAGAAGCAGAATGGCAAACACTGGCCACTTCCACACTACGCTGTTATAGTGCTATTATTTGACTTTCAACGTCCTGTGGAATTCTGGGTTTACTGAGGCCAAAGAATTCTTCAGTTGAGCATTCTAAATGCCCCTCCCTAAACTGCAAATCCCAGGGTTCCACAGGATGGTGAAAGTGGGATAATAGCACTGTAACAGTGTAGTGTGGAAATGGCCTTTGTTTTGAGATAAGGAGCCAGCAGACTCTAGTGATCTGAGCATCAGACTATATCCTTGAGACCAGGGTTAAATTCCCCACCTGACCATGGAAACCCACTTGGTAACCCAGGGTGCATCACACTCTTTCAGCCCCAGGAAACTCCATGATAGGGTCACCTTAGGGTCATCATAAGCTGGAAATGACTTGAAGACACACAAGAACAACAACGATGACGACGACGACAATGATGGTGATGGACAAATACAATAGTGCAGAACAGACACTTAACCATAATAACATGATAATTTTATGCAGCTCTCCTCAGAGGTAATTCTCATAAGAATTCATTTGTATTTGCACCCAGGTAGAACTGATTTATTTCATACCACTTTTCATTAACCATACTCATGGCTGTAATCAATCTTAAAATAAGAAGATTCTCTACTCTGTATTATAATGATGAAATACATTAATGTAGGTTAGGACAAACTTGTATCACTTAATTAAGAGTATGCAACCTCCAGAAATGGGTCACTGCCCATAATCAGTGTCTATTACTTTCTGATTAATGTTCATGCTGGCCACTTTAAATCTGAGGACTGCTCATTTCCTAAAAATTATACTAAATTAAAATTCTCAACTGGAACACTACTAATAAATATGGCAAATTACACCACAGTTACAAAGGCCTGAATCCTATTGGTTTAGGCTTGCCAGAGTGAAAACTCAAGATGGTTCCTGTACCTTTAAGGGGTTTTGGGAATTTTGGCAGATGTTGACTATCAAGCAATCACGTAACAAAGAATACCTGCTGAAATTTCCTATTTTACACAACCATGAGAGGCACAGAAGCTCTCTCTAGCTTTCACTCTGGCAACCATACATTATTTCAACTAGTCAAGAACTACTGACTCAGTCGTCAAATGGAGAGTCAATATACAAGTAAAATTCAGATCTAAGATTCAGGTTTATATAATTATAAACCACAAAAGGCCTATTAATATTAATATATTGCTAAGATGTCACCTTTTAACTATGAATATCCGTAAAACAGTTAAAGATAGTGACAAACCAAACAGTGAGAAGATAAAACATTCATGTTACTCATAAATATCTATCAATTAAAACACCTAAGTAAGTTAAAAGGCCTTTACATTATGGACCTTAAAAGCCTACTCAGGGAAACTGATCAAAACAAAGAATTTGCTATGACTTGGACACTGTAGTTGATGCAGGTCTGGTGGATGTAATCTTGGCCTCTAATTATCTTCCATTATTGGATATGCTTCAATCTGTACAACCTAAGGATGTGGACAGGATCCTTGGAGAGGTGAGAGCTACCACATCTGTACTGGACCCATGCCCTTCCTGGCTCCTAAAAGCAGCTTGAGGAAAACTGGCTGAGTGGGATAAGGAACAGTATATGCCTCACCACAGGATAACAAGTTTCTATCTTGCCTAAAAGAGGCTGTGGTGAGACTTCTATTGAAAAAAATTCTCCTTAGACCCCATCACATTGGAGAATTAAAAGCCAACATTCCTTTTTTTGGACAAGGTTCTAGACTACCACAAATTATGCAGTCGAGTTTCCTGCATTTGGGGAAATCGCAGGGGTCAGCACACCCGGAGTGCAATGGATGAGCCTCGCCCTGGGAAAACCACCTTCATGGTGGCCTCACAGTTCCAGGGCTTCCAGGACGAAACAGACTATCTAGATTCATTTCAATGTGGCTTCAAGCCAGGAGACAGCTTTGGTTGTCTAGACAGATGATCCATGCAGGTAACTAGACAAGGGGAGTTTGTCTGTTGCCTCTGCTGGACCTCTCAGTGGCTTTCGGTACCACCGACAACAGTATTCTTCTGGGTTGCCTCCCTGGGATGGAACTTGGGGGCCCTGTTCTACAGTTGTTCTGGTCCTTCTTGGAGGGAGGGGCTAAGCTGGTGCTGGGAAATGCCTCTTCAACAACCTAACCACTTGCCTGTGGTGTCCTTCAGAGCTTGGTTGTGTCCCCCATGCTGTACAATAGTTACATGAAACCTCTCAGAGAGATCACCTGGAGTTTTGGGGTTCAGTGTTCCCAGAATACTGAGAACACCCTATTATCTCTCCTTTAAATCTGATTCCAAGGACCTCTCTTTGTACTAAACTAGTGCCTGATGTCAATAATGGAGTAAACGAAGGTGGACAAATTGAAACTGAATCCAGACAAGATAGAAGTGCTTTTGGTCAGTCAGAACGCAGACCAGGGAATAGAGATTCAGCTTGTACTGGATGGGGTTACATTCCCCCTGAAATCTCAGGTTTTCAGCTTGGGTATATTCCTGGACTCAGAACTAAGCCCAGATGCCCAGGTTTCAGTGATGGCCAAGAGTGCATGGTACAGCTCAAACTAGACTGTTTGGTGTGCCTATTTCTTGAGAAGTCAGATCTGGCTACAGTGACACATGCCTTGATTATATCCTATCTGGATTGCTGTAATACATTCTACATGGAGCTGCCTTTGGAACAGGAAAATTCTGCATGTTCAAAATGCTGTAGCCAGGTTGTTGACTGGGGCTGGTTACAGGGATCATGTGACTCCTCACTGACATAACTTCACTGGCTGCTAGTTTATTTTGGGGCACAATTCAAAGCTTTGGTTCTAAAAGACTGTATCTCCTCATATAAACCAGCATGAACTTTTAAGATTTGCAGGGGAGGCTTTTCTCTGAGTTCTTTTACAGATATATTTGGCAAGGACACAGGAGGGAGCCTTCTTGGTGGCTGTTCACAGAAAATGGAACACCCTTCCACAAGACGGGAAGTCCAGTTGGCCCCCTTCCTTCTTTCTTTTCCTTGGGCTGGCCTTTGAGTCGTAAATTATATAGCAGTAGAATGTGCGAAGTGGTGTGCTGTATTTGTTTCTGTTATTTATAACTTCAATATATTTTGAAAGTCTTTTAACTGTTTTAATCATGGTTTTCAATACTGTTATTTCATTTTTTAAAACACTGGAAAATTTTAATTTACTCTTGTTTTAAACTTTTGGAAGCTGCCTTGGATCCCATCTTGGGAGAAAGGTGGGGTACAAATCCAATAAAATAAAATAAAATAAAATAAAATAAAATAAAATAAAATAAAATAAAATAAAATAAAATAAAATAAAATGTCCCACCCTGAACACCACCATAACTTATTTTTTCAAAGAAATTAGAACAAGGCTTCCCAGAAGATATCAAAGAAATATTTTCTCAGTTGAAAACCACCAGTACAGCACAGATATTAAACTAATTCAGCATACTGAATGGGTTTTTTTTTTTAATCTCCTTGTGATATCATCATTTCTGGCTACCTACGTCCTTACCGCAAACACAATCTGTAAATAAATAAGAAGAGTCTATACGCTAGGATAATACATATCTGCTACTTCTATATAGCATATTGGCTAAAGCGACTCATATGTATTAAATAATCCTTCTCTCAAACTCCATATACCTGAACTTCTTCAAGAAGCAGAGACTACCAGATTATAATTTATAGCTGTCTAGGCTGGCTGCAGGACTTCCACACCTTTCAAGCAAGATTCTGGGACTATTCTATCAGCAACATCCAAAAGGACACTGGGTACACAACTGAAGATCAGGGATTTCAATTTACACAAGATTCTCAGAGACACTGAAATTCTGACACTAAGAATTCTAATTAATCATCATAGCACAGATGTGCTCTAGAACATCAACACAGCACTGAAACAGTCAAAGGGGGCACAACAGCCTCATCAACATAAACCCACAGAGATTAAAGGGCAGATCAGACCTCTAGATTAGTGGTTCTTAATCTGGGCTCTGGAGTCCCCTAGGGCAGAGCTTTCCAAACTTTTCATGTTGGTGATACACTTTTTAGACATGCATCATTTCGCGACACAGTAATTCAGTTTTACTAGCAAATCTGGGGTTAAACTAACCCCTTATAAGACATCCAAGCATATACATAAACTGTAATAATGAAATGTATGGGGACACAACATATCTCATGAAAACCTTTCATTTATATTTTTAAAAACATATGATTTATTTATAATACATAACATACATTTCCAAGGCTTGGATAGGGGGCTCGTTCTCAGTCCAAGGAGGTGACATATCTACACCTTTCAGGTGACGCACTAATGTGCAGCGACACACGATTTGGAAAGCCCTGTCCTAGGGGTTCGCAAAGCCCTGCTGTTAGACATCACCAGCAGCAACAGGGATGTGGCAGTGGGGGAGGGGGCAAGTGATGAAACTGCTCCCCTTTTGCAAATGAGGGAGCACTTTAGGCACACACAAACATGACAAAAGGGACATGGCAGCAGGTGTGTGAGTGCACCCAAACTATGACTCTGGAGACTAGGTTCTGAATCTCCATTTGACCATGGAAACCCACTGGGTTATCTCAGGCAAGTCACATTCTCTCAGGCTCAGAGAAAGGCAAAAACAACAAATCTAGCCAAGAAAACTCTCATGATAGGGTTGACATAAGCCATTTTTGAAAGAGGAGAGACATGATGGAATCCCCCCTTCTCTGCAGCACTTTGTTGTGGTGTGCCTTCAATTCACTTCTGACTAATGGCAACCCTAAAATGAACTGACCACAGGTTTTTTGGCATAATTTGTTCAGAGGGGGTTTGCCTTTGCCTTCCTTTGAGGCTGAGAGAATGTGACTTACCCAAAGTCACCCAGTGTCTGAGTCAGGATCTGAATCTTAGTCTCCAGAAGCCCTAAATCAATCAATCAATCAATCAATCAATCAATCTAAATTTAAATCTTGAATTAAGTCTTGTGGTACCCAGAAATAAATTATATTTACAGGGGGTCCTCAGTAAAGAAAAGATGAAGAACCACTGCTCTAGACAAATAATTCTCAACCTTTGGTGTTCCAGAGGTAAGCTGACCACCTTTCCCACTCCTTTTTCCGGCCTCTCCAACACGTGAGTCAGGCTCTCAGAGGAACCCGTCTCATCACCACCTCCGCGGTGCGAGAACCTTTCCAGTTGACTGCCTGCCTGCCTGCCTGCCTGCCTGCCTCCCACGGATTCAATGGCTGCAGAAAGCACTGGTAAAGAACCTTGACGAGATGGGGCATTCCCCGAAACAGAAGCTGCAAGGCATAAGGACTCCCAACTCACACCATAGGGACAGAACCAAGCCAGCATGTCAGCAGAAGTCGCTGAAAAAGTCAAAGCCCGTTCGTCGCGCAGAAGACCCGGCCGGCCCCTCGCGGCGATTCTTACCTTCACCGCCACGGCCGGGGCCGAGTCCACCACGGGCAGCAGCGCCTGCGGGGCGGGGGCGGGGGCGGCGAGGTGGAGCACCGCGTCCCCGTCGGCCAGCTGCACCGAACGGCTCGGCTTGCTCTCTCCATCGGAGCCCGACTCGGAGTCAGAGTCGGAGCCGCCGTAAGAAGCCAGCGCGGCGATGGCCGCCGACATCTTAGCAAAACCGGAAGTAGGCCGCGGGCAGGAGGGTGCGGAGGCGAGCAGCGCCCTCCGGATCCTGGCAGCTCTGTAAACAGCGTTCCCCCCTTTCGAATCATTTTTCTGCCTCGGCTCTGATAAATTTAAATTAGTAAAAATATTTTAAAAATATGCATGCTTAATTTGGACGTCTGTCAACGTGCTGTGAGGGAAGCGTAATTCACCCCTCAAGTTACTTTTGAGATTAAACATTATAGGACCTTTAACAAATACATATCCCAGCATGCAATTGGCGGTGCTAACCTGACAACCGAGGTGTGGGCAGATGGTAGGGATGCTCTGCCAAATTATAATCCTGTACTTACCTACTTGAGGGTAAAGTTTCTTACTTTTAATTCTGAGGAATCATATACAGAAAGAACTGCAAGCGTAATATGGCCTGTACTGATAAATTACTTGAATATACAGTTCTCTAATGTCCTCACATACAAAAACTGGGGCAAGCGCATCTTATTTCCCGCCAGCATACAAAGGTTAGTTAATTGCATACTCAAGTGTGTGCACGTGCCTTCGAAATCACCTTATGGCGATCCCAAGAATTTCATAGGATTTTCTTAGGCAAGGACTACTCAGAGGTGATTTTGCCAGTTACTTCCTCCGAAATATAGCCTAGCTCACCTGGTATTCTTTGGTGGTCTCCCATCCAAGTACTAACCAGAGCTGATCCTGCTTAGCTTCCAAGATGATATGAGATCTGGTGCCTTTAGGACATTTTGGCCTTGTGACTGCCAAAAAAAAAAGGATAAATGATTATGTTATTGCTTAATATGATGATGATGATGATTATGATAAATTACTGTATTTGCTGGCATATAGGATTCACTTTTTCCCCCTGAAAAATGCTGTTTGAAATTGTAGTGTGTCTTATATGTTGGTGTGTCTTATATGCCCGCAAAGAGTATTTGCCAGTGCATAAATGGACTGTGTCTCGTACACGGGTGCGTCTTATATGCCAGCAAATACAGTATAAATAAAATCATGCAGCTGTATGTAGTTTTATGCTCAGTCCTATGCACTTCTTAGCTGGGAGCTTGTGCTCTAAGATGCCATGATAATTTATGGCTGCCATGCCTGCCAGTACATTCAGCCCTCCACATCCGTGGGTTGCACTTTTGCAGATTTGATTATTCATGGATTATTTGTTGTCACCTCTGCTGCCTCCCTATGCCATTTTTAATAGGGACTGCAAGCCTCATGAGACTGAGAAACTGTGAATGAGGCAAGTCCCTATTAAAAAGGGTGTGGGACAGCAGTAGAGGTGGCAGGAAGCCCCATCAGCCACCCACTTTTGCCTTGTGAAAGAACCCTGATGCCACAAAGGAATCCAGTGGGTTGAATATGGTGATCATACTTTTTTGTGTGTTAAACATGGTTTGGGAGAGCCTAGAGCAGTGGTTCTCAACTTGTGGGTCCCCAGATGTTTGTGGACTTCAGCTCCCAGAAGCCCTGAGCATTGACCATAGTGGCTGGGGCTTCTGGGAGCTGAAGTCCAAAAACATCTGGGGACCCGCAGGTTGAGAACCACTGGCCTAGAGTTATTCACGTTTTTTCACTTTCACGGGGGTCCTGTGCCTGTAACCCTAGTGAATGTGGAGGGATTACTGTACTACTGAAGACAAGACCAAATTAAGGCATATGGAAAATTGGTCCTCTATGTTGCAATGAAACACCCCCACCCCAGTTCTGTCTTACTGAAGAAACAAGACTGGAACAGACAATTCATATTCTGTTCTAAACATTCTTATTCTGTAATTCTTTCACTGTTAAGCATAGAGTTGAGAATAACAAACGTTAGAGTTTATTGTATTTATATTGTACATATTGTATTCTTGCTTTCTTGGTTCCCTTCCTTTCCAAGTAAGTAGTTCTCCAAAGGAAAATAGAAGGAAATACAAATATTTGCATTAATCCCCTGTGAACTGTTTTTCCCAGTCAGAACTGAGACCGGAGTGTGGAAAAGTTCCATTTCGTACTACAGCTGTCAGCATCTCTCGCGTGTTGATTCTTTGATAGTCTCCCATCCAAGTACTGACCCTGACCCTGCTTAGCTTCCAAGATCAGATGGGACCTGGTGCCTTTAGGGCATTTCGGCCATTCTGGCCGGGGCATTCTGGGAGTTCTGGTACCAAATAGAACTTCTCCAAGCTTACATAAGTCCATCCGAGAGCATATTTATATACTTCTATGTATGTGCATGCGCGCGCACACATCGGGGAAAACCCCCCACCATCGGTATCCCCCTTTGCTGCTCTCCCCCGCGCGGTCTCTTTCTCTCTGAAACAGCCACGAGCCCCGCCTCCCCTCTTTCCAATTGGCTGCGGGAAGCCGGCTTTGAGTAAACGCCGCAATAACTCTGGTGCCACCTCCGTCACCCTCGCCGCTCAAGAAAGAGCAGAACTAGCCTGTACCACCCGACACCTCGGGGGGGGGGAGAGAAGGAAGAGGAGGAGGAAAGCGGGAGGAAGGATACGGCAGGCGTTTCCCGGCTCCCTGTTTCCAAGGTGTTTAGAAAGAGAGAGAGACGCCGGTCTGATGGTGGCGTAAACCACACGTCCGTACCGTTGCCGGAACCGCCTTCGCCAACACCCTCCCCCGTTTCAGCAGAGCGGGTGCGGGAGCCGAAAGAGCGAGGCCACGCCTTCGATTCTCACATACGCGCACACACGCGCGCCGTTCCGTCTCTCTCGCTGTGTGTGTGTGTTTCTATTGTGAAGCTTTTGTGCTGGGGACGGTCCGCGTTTTCCTGCTCCTGTTTCGCCTTCGCTGCTATTCCTGCCCAACGCACCTCCTCCCCTCCCCTCCCCTCGGTCTTCTCCATCTCGCTGCTGCCTCCGAACCCTCAAGAGCGCGCGCCCGGCCGCCTGCCCGCGAGCGGGGCTGTTGAAAGGAGGCGTTCGAACTTCAAACCCGAACGGACCGGGTTGGCGCGAGCCCAGCAGACAGCGAAAGGGGGAGGGGCGCTGGACCGCGGCGGCGCCGGCGGCGTGAAGATGTGAAAAGGAGGCGGACGGTGGGAGCTTGTGCTGGACGAACTGTGAGAGGGAGAGGCAGACGGAGAAAGAGAGAAAGGAAGACGGTGAGTGCGTTGCTGCGGCCCCGCATTCACCGCAGTGCCCCCTCCTTTTTTCCTCCTTCCCGCCCCCTTCCAGTTTCCCACACGGCTCTTTTCCCCTCTCCCTCCCATCATCCACTCACCCCCCATTCCCCTTCGGCAAACCGAGCGAGAGAAATTTCCCTCAGTAAATTCCCTGCAGGGAAAGGTTAGTGTCCCCACCTAGCCCGCCGGCCGCCTCCTATGCTGAGAAGAGTGGAAAGGCAAAACCAGTCGGTCGATGTTGGTTGCTGGCGTTCCTCTCTCCTCTGGCCCCCTCCCCTCCCCTCCCCGCGGCCGCAGGTTGGGGCATATGGGCGCTTCCGGTGGGCTTACTCTCCCCCCACGCCCGATACGATGCTGGAGTTGGTGCTCTCTGAGGGGAGCGAGAAGGCGAGGCTGCGTTCAAGAAGCGACTTTTAAATTCCTCCTTAACGACGTTGTAGGTGAGGTTGCTGACTCGCCAGTCCGTGCGGCTGAGTGGCTTCCATTCTGTCGCTCTGCCTCAGTTCTGCAGTCAAAGGCAGCCCTTTTAAATCTCGCACCTCTTCTTTGCTCCCATCTGTCCAATTTTCAACTTGCACCATGTGCAGTGTTTAAGATCACTTTTAGTGCGAACTTGCTACCACCTCTTTCCCATGCCCCAACCACCGCCACGTTGTGACCTCACCAAGGAATCGGTGTATAGAAACGTGGGTGCCCAACTGGTTGCTCCTCACCCTCTCAGTGCCTGCTTAATTGGCAGCCATAATCTGTTTTAATCATTGGAGATGATGGTGAAGACGACAATATTTATTTTAGTCTTAAGTGTTTGTTATGTTGCATATAAGGCTTTCGTGAAGAAATGGAGGGTATTGACAAGTACCTTTTACGTGAATTAATCGTTCTTCATCTTGACTACAATGCTGTTACAGGGTGCAATGAAGTCTAATGATGAAGAGTATTGTACGTGCTCGGTATAAATAAAGCTGTCCAATCTTGGATGCCAAACACGGTTTCCTGGATGGAAGACTATAAACGAATGTCAGGTGCTATGGGCTATATCTCAGAGGAAGGAATTGACAAAACCACCTCTGAATATTCCTTGCCTAAAAAAACTCTATGAAATTCATGGGGTTGCCATAAGTCTGCAGGCGACTTGAAGGGCATGCGCGCACACAACCCAGGATATAGGATGGTGTGGAGTGTTGCATAGTTTCTCTTGTCAGCATGTATTTAGAAGAGCAAGCACAATTAACTGGTCCCATTCCTGCACTTATAAGCATGTTTTGTAAGAGACAATAGTGCCATGTGATTCTATAATCACATTACAAGTTAAATTAGTTGTTATCTTTACCTTCTAAGTATACCTTAGGTGGCTTAGATATATTTGAGACATACTTTTCAAATATACAAAGTCAAATGAAGCTGTTGATGTGTTCTGTTGTGTTCGATTGTGTTTAGAGTGTGAAAATGGCAGTATGTAAAATGCAGGGGAAATAAATGCTTGATCTTTCCCCCTCATTACATTTGTGGCTGCCATAAATATATAGTAATGGATTTAAAAGACTTTGAAGAGCTTGTCATTCTTTTGATTTGTACTTTGCGCCTTCACACAGTATTAGCTTTAAAACAAAATGTGATACACATATTAATTGCTGAAAATTGATATTTATTTCAAATATTTCAAAAGTATCTAACAATTTGCAAAGCCAGTGCTGCTAATTAAGTTGATAAAAGGGATATTTTAATATTCTTTAATATCTATAGTATGAAATGCATATTTAAAGACAGTCTCCTATTATTACTGTGCTAGTTTTCCAGACTTTTTATTTTGCACACTGGAAATTATTAATTTGGGTCATGAGATGCCTTTATTTTAAAGAATTAGAATGCTTTCTAGCAATAACAGATCTTGCTTGATTTATTTGAATTCTACTCATATAACAAACTTTGCTTAGAGGCAGCTTTTGTAATGGATGGAAAGGTAAAATATTTTTCAGCCAGTTTGCAGTTTAATTCATTGATTCTATCTACCTCTGAAGTACTGTAGATATTCCATGCCGTACAAGTCAGGAGAAGAATAAAGTACAGTAAATATCCTATTGTAGAGCAAAGCTATTAACATCTCTGTTGAATATGACAGTGCTCTTCTTCTTACTATTTCCAATATCCAAAAAAATTATGTGCTGAATGCATTTTCTAAAAGATTGTCATACCTTTTCATAAAATACTTTTGTTGAGAACTTTGTTGCTTTTATTCAGTGGCATTTGGATTCAGATATAGTTAAGCTGGACTGTCCACTGTGTGAATAGTGAATATTGCACTGTTGTACAGTAACATCTGTTGCCATAAAGTCTTTCTAGTTCTGCTGTCAGTGAAGGATAGTATCTGTCTTTTTGGTGATATGAATAATGTAAGTAGTATTTCTGTAGAACTGAAGCAGATTGTTAGTGGAGACATTCTTTAAGGAAATAGAAATTCCAAGAGGAAAGTTTAGAAATGGTTATTTAGTTTACTATTCCAGTGTAAGAAAAAGTCACTTATTTTTTTATGAGCAAATATTTGGAATTTTAATAATGCTAGCAGTCTTCAAGAAAATTGCTTTCATACCTAAAATGTTGACCAATAGGACTTAATCCTACAGATTATGATATGTGAATTTGGTCTGAGCATTGATTAGTATGTATTTATATTATTATTTGTATGTAAGTGTTTATTTTGTAATGTATATTAGCATCTATTTTCAAGAGGGGTTCTTTTATGTGAGGAATGTGATTGGCAGTTCTTGGCTGGGCCACTAGGGCTTACATACAAAATGAGTACTGTACACTCAGCCTTCTACATTTGCAGGCTTGACTTTTATAGATTTGATTATTTGCCGGTATCTTAAACCCCTGCCCTTCAACCTCAGGCGCTTCTTTTCTGGGGGATCCTTCCCTCTCAGCAACACTGATCAGGCCCTGTAGCCTCTTAAAAACCTGCCTGTGGTCCTCCTCCTCCGCCACCACCACCAGCCACTGTCTGGTCAGCACCACAAACCCTCTCTGAATGTCCCCCACACACCCAAGGGAGGAAAGAGGTGAGAGAAAGGAAGTATAGGGCCACCACACTGACCTCCCCTTCCCTCTCCTTTCTGTGACCTGGTTTGGACCCTGGGTGCCTGCTCTTTCCCCCATGCCTCAGCCCCCTTCCCACAGAAACACATAAATTTTGATACCTACGATTTTTCCATTTTCTGCATCCCTAACCCTAGCAAATATGGAGGGCCCACTGTAATTACAAAATTTGGTCATGTATGGAAATTTCTTTCTTCTTTACATCTAGGGTAGTAGAATATTCAGACATACTAGGTACAAGTGGGGATGATAGACTTGCTTTTTTGTGACACGCTTTATATATATGTACGCGATGATCTTGTTAATTTCTTTATGGATACAGAGTAGTCAAGATGATGCAAAAGTGGTAGAATGGAGTAGCAAGGGAAATATTATTTTCCATGGAGACTTTCCACTTTCTTTAGGGTAGTCCAGAACTGTGATGATATTTTGTTATTTATTCTTCATAATAACATTTTTATATCATTGGCGTTCTTTTTTTATTTATTTTCTTCATTTCCCCTACTTTTATTCATTAATGCACTTTCCATTTTTCATATCTTTAACTGTCTTGAAATGATTTACTGATATACAGAGCTTAAAACATATGACTCCACTAGCTGTGGAGAATCTTCAGACAAGAAGCCCTTCTCTAGTTTCCTTTCTTGCTGCTAGAGGGAAAATGAAAACCATACTAGCTTGCTGTAAGCATTAGAGTTATTTTCAGCTGATTTATGTAGATCAGTGGTTCTCAACCTGTGGGTCCCCAGATGTTCGTGGACTTCAGCTCCCAGAAGCCCCAGCCACTATGGTCAATGCTCAGGGCTTCTGGGAGCTGAAGTCCACGAACATCTGGGGACCCACAGGTTGAGAACCACTGATGTAGACCTATTTTACTTGGAATAACTGCTGAAAGGATAGTGTTCTATCATGTCATCAGTTCTTCCCATTATTTTCCAGAACAGTGAAGAATTTTTCCTCAACTTTTGATCTGATCAAAAGTTTGGAAGCAGGAATCTTATCTGTATTCTGGGCAATGTAGAGTAATGCAATCTCCTGAATTAATATTTTTCTTGCTTAATGTACAACTCATTTATTCTAAAGCGATTCAATTGATTTATTTGAAATAAGTGCTCTGAATATAATACAAAAATACAGTGATAGGTTTTATTTGCCTGTGACATTGTCCATTACAGAATGAAAATATAACAAGGGTATATTTGTACCCACCCTGTGATGGTCAGATCCTTTTTCTGAACCTCTAGTAGTAATTTATAATCTTATGGGACTGTAAGTCTTTAGTGCTGCATAGTCTGCTTCCTCTTTTATGAGATTGTCAGGTGCACCAATATGCTTTGCTTTGTAAATTTAAGGGTGTATTCTTGGGATTTCTGACAGATGAGACCTATGTAAAATGCACATATGGAAAAGTGCATAGGATCACATAATGATTTAGTGTGCCTTACTATATGAGACTAAAGTCCATTTAGTCTATTGTTATTTGCAAAAAAACTGAGTAATTCATCCAGTGAAAATTGATTGTTGATCTGCTGGGAGACTGCAGTTTGCCTTTTGTCCGTCCTTGAGTAATGTTCATTTGTCCTTTGTCTTCCCTTTGGAAGCACCTTTGCCATCTTTTGTCAAACTTACATGTGCTGCTGACTTACCACAAAAGTGAGGCAGAAATTTGCAAAAATTGGACAAGATTGTTTAGCATATATGTCAGTCATATATCTGCAAATTTTATCAGCAAATGCTGCAACAGGTACATACAGAATTGGGTGTAATTGAGCAATTCTGTCTGTTACAGTGAGACTTAGGGACATGTAATTTTGCATGTGGTTCTATCCAGTATTATACTTGGTTGCTGTTTGACTTTCATTATTTATACTTTCTTTCTAGTAGTAAAATGGATCCAGTTTCTCAAAACAAGAAACACTCACTTTCACATAATGCACTGTTCATCACATAATGCACTGAGTTATGCAGAGAAGTGATCTTGTTCCAGGAAGGCAAGTGAAAGTTGAGAGAAGTCCATGAGGTAGTTACACTTTTCTCATTGAAAACATCCATGGTTAGAAAATGAGAAAATGGATCTGTGATCTGTGGCATTAAGGCATATGACAGGTTTTGAAGTTGGAGAAAGTGTGGGGCAGCTGACCTGGCATTACAAGTCAAATTTTGGTCATCTTTTGCCTGCTTGCTTGTCTTTCTTTCTTAGTTGCCCATTATCAGAAGAGTCCACTACTGCGTAGTGCAGCTGGCAAAATCATGGGTTGCAGGGCTGTAGGCTGCCTAGGGGCTGACTTAATGGTTAAGCTGTTAAGCCACCTTTGTAGCTAGCTGGTGTATAGGAGACCCAGCTGGTTCTGTTATAGGTGTCCACACCAAGCTTTTTCTTCTGCAGGTAAAAGGGAGGAAATAGGACTGGCAGTCAGATCACAAGCTAGGAACATATCCCACTCCAGATGGAGAGTTTCAGCTCTGCCACCAAGGCAACTGAAGCAAGGCATGTGCATGAGTGTAGCTTAAATGGAGGAGTGCTGGCTTAGAATTTTATCACCTCATCTGCCAGTAGACACACTTGTCTGGAGCCCTGAAAATATGGGAAACCCATTAGGTGGCATCTGGATATTTTCCAGTCCTAAATGTAGCCTGTAGCCAGGGCTCCCTCACAGATGTAGAAGCAGTTTCCGTGAAAGCTGTAGTTCTAGGCCACTTTCAGTCTCCTGTCTTGAGTACAGGTTCTGGTGACTTTCAGGAGCCCTGAAAGTGTTTTTGTCTTGTGAGCAAGAAAATAAAGAACAGAACACATGGAGAAGTAGAGTGAATTGAATTGAACCACTGGCCTCTTTTTTTCTTAAGCATGCAGCAGATGCACAAAGAAAAATGAGAAAGTATGAGAGAGTGAGAGAACAGTTTTCCATCCCTGTTGGAATTGCAGTTGTTTCCTGGTGAAGCAGAAAAATGGGGTCATAATACTTCGGTCTGTGGGTTAGAGACAGTCTCCTCCAAATTCTGCTCAGAGGTTATGTGTTAGTTGGGTTCACTTACTTCAACTTCCTGGTTGTGCTTACTCTTTGCTACTGTATCCTCAAACCCTCCAGTTTCAATGGATACTGGTTGTTACTTGTTGCTGTGCCTCCAAATTGTTTCTGACTTATGCCAACACAAAAGTGAACTTATCACAGGATTATTTTTTTTTCTCTAGGATTTGTTCAGAGGTGGAGTTTGCCTTTGCCGCCTTCTGAGACTGAGAGTGCGTGACTTGCTGAAGGTCAGCAAATGGGTTTCCATGGCCAAGCAGGAATTTGAACCCTGTTTTCCAAAGTCGTAGTCCAGTGCTTGAACCGTGCTGGCTCTCTCAGTGGCTACTGCCATGTAGAATCAGCCTGGGAAAACAGGGCAGGAAGTGTTAACCCTGTGAAGTAAGGAAATATATGCTACAGATAGTTTAGCAGCCAAAACAAGGGGGAAACTTGGAAGAGAGTAAAATGAACCTCCTATGATAGTAAAATTGCTGTGCTCCCCAGGAGCAATTTGAAATATGAATAAAACCTTTTTGGTGAACCTGAACTGCCTCATCCTCTGCATACTCCACTCAACAATTATCGGTACTGGTTGTCATGTGGTATTTAATTTCCCAATTCCCTTTTTATTTTTATTTTTTTTAATAGGAGTTAGTAGTTTATAAGGGACTCAATTTACCTCTTCAACTAAATGGAATAAAATGAAATGATCAGTACCTATATTACTTGGGTCCATTCTTTCTGGAGCTGCTTCTCAGAACAAGGTAGTACAAATCTTCACATTTTTGGCTGTATGATAGTCTTCATATTATATGGTTATACAATTTTAATGATGCTTTAATTACTTCCTTCTGTTTTTGAGGTGAATTTTATGAGTACAAAACAAACCATTACAAAAGGCTCAAGAGATCTGTCACTTGAGAATTAATTCTTCTTCATATTGGCTTTTTCTAGAAATAAGAGTTACTATTCTTATAGAAGAAAATTAAATCTATACTACTTGTAGGTAATGATCTCTTTTACAGGTAAATGTAATGGGCTGTTTAGATACATTAGATCCATTCTGTTATTCTAATGCCAGTATACTGCTGAGGCTTTTACCATTTGTATGCGTATATACCTGGCATTGCCCAGGATTTTATTTTGTTATAGGTAATGCTTGTTAGAAAGATTTGAGATCCTATGTCTCTAATTCCCCAAACTGTCTTGTCCAGTACTTGTAACTTTTCCCTGTATTCCCCAATCCAGTCTGTATTCAGAGTTGCTAACATACAGAGGTTGGGTTCCTGAGGGGAATACACTGCCCTCCTCCTTGCTGCTAGGGCTCATCTCCATAGCAGCTGGCCTATTCAGAGCTCTTTGGCTGAGAATTCTAAAGGCCCTTCCCTGAACTGCAAACCCTAGGATTCCATAAAATCTTCTTAGGCAGCCAATCATATGAGGTCTTTGCCTGACACAGCCAATCATATGAGGTCTTCGTCCTACACAGACTTTGACTTTTATATATTAGATTGGATAATATTCTGTTATCCAAAATATCCTAATAGTTTATGTTGAAGCACTGGCATCACATTCCAAAAATGTAGCCTGTGTTGGTCATTTTGAAAGGTTTGAGTTCATTGTCAATCAGTCTTTATTTTCAGCTAGAACTTTAAAGACCATAAATAGCAGAGTGTTACTGTCAAAAATGATTGAGGAGGGTTAAATAATAAGCAGTTTCAGAGAGAAGAAGAGGAAGCAGTGGACTTTTTTTTTTTTAGCTGTGTTCAGTCATGTAGCCATTGTAAAGTTCCGCCCTGTTCCTGAAATATAGAATTGGGTCAAAAGGTTGGAGGCAAACCTATTGTACTCATTTTTACTTGTAAGCTTCTTTGTTCCAGATTTGCGGAAAAGTCAGTGTGTGTGTGTGTGTGGTGATTATGATAGTAATAATAAAGAAGATGATACTGCCACTCCTTCTAATAATATCATTCTCCTGTACTTATGCTTTAGTATGTTTGTATGTGGATTATGTTGTTACTAAAGTCACTAAAAGATGATGTGTGCCTTCAAGTTGTTCCTTACTTATGGTGACCCTAGGGCAAACCTGTCATGATGTTTTCTGGGGCCAAGAATGTGTGTTGTACCCAAGGTCACCCCGTGAGTTTCCATGGCCAAGCAGGGAATTGAACTCTGGTCTCCAGGTTCATAGTCTAGCACTCGAACTACTACACCACGCTGATATCACTCAGAAATTGATCCTTTTTTTTTTTTTTGGGGCAGGCTAGTAACTTTTTCAAGTTATTAGCCTTCAAAAAAAGTATTCGTTTCTGAGTGCTGGAAGGATAGAGGAGTTGTGTTTCTGTACTAGGCAGTGGTGATAGGACTTTATTCCAGCAGCCTTTGTTTCTATTCTGAAAGGATTAAAAGGGAGAGAAGAATTTTGATAACACCTCAATACTCGTATAGATGGGCATTTAAAATATTTATAATCCCTCATATCAAAATTATTTCAAGGCATCTGATAAATAATCTAACAAAACTAATAAGAGTATAATAATCATTACTCCAAAATGGAGCATGCCATTCCTGATACGTTTTAATACATTTTTGCCAGATTGTTCTATATAAATATTGCTATACGGCAATGTTTTGATAATGCTATATATATATATATTATATATTGCTGTTGCTTATATGATAAGACAAGCAGTTTCAAATGGCTGTAAAATTGTTATCTACAGAGGAAAAGTTTCTGCTGTCTGTATAGGCCAAATTGGATTGTATCTGTACAAGAGTACAAAACACAAACACAACCTAAATGTGATAAACAGCAGAAACCAGTGGATGAGTGAAACAATTTCTTTGGATATTCCTTAATAGGCATGAAAGTTGTTGTAATTTGACAGAAGTCACTGTTATGAACATGCCGAGTCAAAAATCATGGGCCTTGATACTTATCACACTCAGGTCCAATTCACTGAAAATATATTCACTGCTGAAAGTTTCTTCTCGGACTCCTTCATTTGAGAATGAGTCAGTCTGAATCTTTTACTTTCTTGACTAGATCTCAGTTTCATTTGTTCTCTGGGTGGTAATGTGATACATATCTGTCCCAGTCTTCTCACATTGTCATTCTTGGTGCCTGTTAATTTGCAAGAGTGAGTCTTAGAAATATAGAAAGTAGAGTGATACTAGGTCACACTATGCATCTAGCTCTTTATTGTCTAGCAGTCTCTCCTTAGCTTCAAAAAGAGCAAAACTGGAGTCCAGTTAAATCCACAAGAGAGAAAAGAAACATGTCTCAAGATACTGAAAAGATGGTTACAAAATCCAGTGTGTTTTTTGCCTGTGTTTTGGGCCTACTTCAAGGGGCTGCAGTTTTTGTTCTGATTTTAAGTAGGTAAACAATGATTTTATGTAATATGATGTCATATACCCTCTTGTTTTTTTTGTAAGAACCCCTTCAGAGTCAGGCTTTATAGGTAATTCTAGATAACTTCTCCATATCTTAAGATATATTTCCTTTGTCTTTTGTGAGTTTTCATATTCTTAAGAGAGATTTTACATGTTACCAGCTTCTTGTTAAATTTGCAACATAAATTGCAATAGTAAAGTAACAAATTTGATGATAAACCTATTATTAAAACAAATGAAATCCTATCCAAAATAGACAATGTCAGTTAAAATGGCTTATTTTGAGATTAATAAAACAAAAGAAAATCTTTTTAGCTTTAGGAAAGTATGGATGCCCATTAGAACTTTGCTTCTTTAATGTAATTTCAAATTAATGTGGCTTTGAGTGTGATGGAAGTTCATAAATATAATTTTCCCTCTCAGTGTAAGTAGTGTTAAGGGTTAAGATGTTAAAGGTTTGAACTTCTTTGTTTTGGGAGACAGCAAGCATAATTCTTTGAAATTCTTCAGATTAACAGACTATATTGAAATAGTTTAGAGTTCAGGTTACCATGACTTTAAAATTCATTGTATGTTTGAACTGGAATTTGTACTACCACCTATTGAATGCTTAATTGCAACTTTTTTCTTAAAAGCAGTAGTTGAACATGATGTCACTTAAGAGTGAACAGCTAATAATAGCCAGTTTGGATAGAAACTGTGGATATGTATCTTGACACAAGTTATGATATCCTGACAAGTTGTGTCAGGATACACCATGACATTAAATGGTGTATGTCATGTGCACAAAGGAAGTATTTGACTAGATGCACTTCCACACTATTTATAGAAAACACTCTTCTGAAGGTATGGCAATATCATTTGGGGCTACTCAAAATGTACTGTGTGTGTGGACCCTCAGTTATTATTTTATCTTGACATGTATCTACCCTGTGACCTTTCCTCATCTGGCAGCACTGTTGTTTTTTTGTATGATCTTTGCTGCCCCTTATAGTGGAAACTACCTCTTAAAATATTTTGGTGGTTACCTCTTCCTTTAAAATTCTCTGTTATGATGTTTTTTTGAGATAGCTCCTTGTTCCTCATACTGTGTTATTCAACAATATATTATTTGTTGTTGTTTTTAATTGCCATCAAGTTGACTTCAACTTACAGTAACCCTAGGAATGAGAGACCTTGAGGTCAACCTGTTTAGTTCTTCCAAACTCAGGGCCACGGCTTCCTCAGTTGAGCCTATTCACCGTAATACAGTTTTCCTCTTTCCCTGTTGCCTTCTACCTTACCAAAGGTTATTGTCTTTTCTAGTGAGTCATGGCTCCTTGCAGTATGTCCAAAGTATGGCAGTTTCAGTTTAGTTATCTTGGCTTCTAGGAAGAGTTCAGGATTAATTTGCTCTTGGACCCATTGATTTATCTTTCTGGAAGTCCATGACATCCACAGAACTCTCCGTCAGCTCCACATTTCAGATCAGTTGATCTTCCTCCTATCAGCTTTCTTCACTTTGAAGCTTTCACAACCATACATAGAAATCTGAAATATGATGGTGTGGATTATCCTGACTTTGGTATTCAATGATATATCTTTATACTTGAGGATCTTGTGTAGCTCTTTCATAGCTGCCCTTCCAAGTCGTAGTCTTCTTCTGATTTTTTGACTACATTCTCCATTCTGATTAATGACTGAGGCAAAGTATTAAAAATCTTAATAATCTCCTTTAAAATTATTTAACTTTGTGTAACTCTGTGGCTATATTACTCTGTGGTCATTTTTTGTTTTCTTAATGTCCGCTGACCTTGTCTTTCACTTTTTTCTTTGACTTTCATCAACAGCCCTTTCAAGTCTTTGCTATATTCTGCTACTAGCATGATGTTATCTGCATATCTTAACTTGTAGATGTTCTTTTCTCCAGTTTGCACACATTCTTCCTCTGAGTCTAATCCAGTTTTATGTATGATATGCTTAGTGTATGAGTTAAACAGAGTAAGGTGATAAAATGCAGCTTTGCCTGATGTCTTGCCAATTAAAAAACGTTCTGTTCCTCCAGTGGCCTCTTGTCCTGAGTACAGAAGAATCAAATGTTGTATCACTCTCATTTCTTTAAGAACCATGCCTAAGAGAAGTTTATAAGTCTGGCTGTATGTATCTGACTATATGTAATTGTAATTTTATATTCTTCCCTTCTCGTCATTTCACTATCTGTCTTCCTTCAGTTTGTTAAGTGACTTGTACATGGATGATGCAGTATATTTGAGAAAGTATGATAAATGTGAGGAGGCATGGATTTGGTCTGATTGTTCAGTTTGTGGAGTATATCAATTTTACATCTATCTTAACCACAAGAAGTATTTCACAGCTTTAAATCTGCTAGGACTAAGGATGTAAACATGTGTTGTATTAGGATACTTTAACTATAAGACAAATCAATACTATCTGGGATGATTACATTGCTATTAAAATTATGGTATTATTTCTAGTGGAACTACATGTGTAATTGCCTACATATGTGAAAAGTGCTCTCCTTGCCTTTTATTTGAGGGGCTTCTTTCAATAAACTGTAATTCTCTCTGTAAAACATACAGTAACAAGAGGTCAGAATTAGACATGAAATTTCTTTTATCAAATAAGCTTGGATTAAATTTTGTAATAATTAAGAGCTGATCAAGGCAAGGGCAAACCACCTCTGAACAAATCTTGCACAAGAAAAAGGTGATAGGGTCACTATAAATCACAAACAACTTGAAGGCGCACAACAGCAACAACTCAAGGAAACATTAATAAGTAAATTCCAAATGGATTATAACTCTCTTTATAACAAAACTATTTGGGCTATTTTGGCTCAAATTCAGATAGTTTTCCAAATTGCAGGTTTCACCTTTATGTTGGTGTGCAAACAATAACCATAATTTACTGTTTCAGAAATTATAAACAGGAGATGGTTTGACTAAGCCTGTAACATCATTATACTGGTACCTGGGTGCCTTCTAATTTTTCTGGATCATAATTTTTTCATCAAGGGAAATTTTTGTGTTGTTTTTAGATATTATATGATGTTTCTTTTAAGCTAAGTATACTGTACTTTATGATGGAAATCCAAAGCTGTTAAAATTCTTTCTTAACTGATTTCTGTAACCTGTGCACATTTTGCCAACTAAGTACATTTTACATAATCTTTGTTTCCAGTTCATGTTTGTGGTAGTCATAGGGCAGGGCAATGCATTATGTACTGAAGGTCTACCCCAAAGAAAAAGAAATTTTACACAAGGAAGCCACAGATTTCTGAAACTTTAGCAGGCATTGCCTACATGCTTTCAAGCATATTTTCACAGCTGTAAGGCTGTTTGTTTTATTGAGACCTGAGGGTTTCAGTTGAGTTCAGTGCCTATTATCATATCCTGTATTGTACTTTATTTATTGAATTTATGTCCTACCTTTTCTCCAAGATGGGATTCAAGGGGGCTTACAGTATCTAAAAAAAAAAAGATTAAGCTGAAACATTAGTTCACAAACATGAAAAAAGCAGTAAATAACAATATTATTTTAGAAAAATGATTAAATGTAGCTAAAAACTTAAACTGTATTTAAAATACAGTTTCCCGGAAAAGATTGCAGTATAATCATTTATAACTTATTTAATGTGGTAAGAAAATTGAGGATATGCTGTTGTATTAAATTGTAAACAGTGTAAAGTATTTGAAGTTAAGGCTGTAACGCAGTGATTGCTTCTGCATGTTTACATGCTTCCTTGACTTTCTATAAGGAGATTACTCTTGAAGAAAGCTCACTTTAAAACTTGAGTGAGTCTGCTTTTAAGAATGTGCTGACTACAAAACTATTTAGATACACAATACTTCCACCTGTTTGACAAGAATTTTCTTTTTTAATAGTTGAGACTTCTGATATAGAGTGTTCTGTGTATTTGTTCACCTTCCCTTTCAAAATTCCCTGTGGGTAGGCTGGATGAACCTGCTCCCTTAGAAGGATTTGATTATAATCAGTTTCTGAAGATTTGTTACTGTGGTGCTCTTGAGAAATCTTAACAGTATGCAAAGAAAGACGATTTTGATTGTGTGTTAAAAATTTGTCAGATAACACTTAGGTAAAACGGGAAATTTGCTAATAATGAAATATTGTCTTAGAAAAACTGACAAGATCTTGTTTAGTCAGATTGGAAGGTATTATACAAGAATATGGATTCAGCTTTGATAAGGATCTTGTTGCAACAACCTGTTTGAGCAAAAGACTGTTCACTAGCAACTTTACTTTTCTGGCAGAAATAGATATTCACTGGATTATTGTATGAGCAGATTTCCCAGTTTAATAGCAGGGATGTCTGTGAAGAATATTCAACACGGGTGATTCAGTGTAACTGCAGGATAGGACTTTTCATTCCAATGGCATTCAGTTGTGTCTTGGACATTAATTGCTGTAATACATAAAATTTTCCAAATGCATACAATTTTTCCTAAGTATATTTCTGCATCCTTTTTTTCCAGACCTGCATCCAGTAGAGTTATCTGAAAGCTTGGTGGAGAATTTCCCCCGTTAATAGATTTCTGTTCTTACTAACGATAGATAGAACAGTAAGAAAATATATTCTCTTAAGTTTTGCAGACAATCATACATATTTGCCTAGCTTTTATAGGAAGTGGTGCATAATCTCTTCCGAGTAAAGGAAGAAGTAGCTATTTATATATCTACAAGTAATTACTATGGAGAGTAAGATGGCTCAAAGGATTATCAGCAGAATACAAGACTGGTGCTGGTTTAATTCTTGTATATCTAATCATCCATCCATTGGTCTGAAAGATGTAAAAAAAAATCACAATCCTTTGTGGCTTTTGTATGAAAGGTATTGATGGCCTCCTTTCAGATCCTAGTGGGCAGGTGTTGACATTATAATTATCTAATTGCACTTGTTGACAATCAGTTGTGGAACGGTCAAAGATGAAATAGCTCTAAATTAACCTTTACTCCTGGATGTGACCCTTTTTTGACCAGAAATGAAAGACAGAAGTTATAGCAATATGCACTTCTCTGGTAGTGCAATAACACCCATCTACACATAGAAAATGTGGTTTAAGAATGCCAAAACGTTCTTCAGGAGATAACTGAATTTAAAAACAGTAAGTTAGTGTAAAATCATTAACTTAATCTGTGGTCTTAGATACATTAAGCTTAGTTGTAATATAATAAGCCAGGGTACTGTGGGGAACCCGGCTCATTGGCTGGTGGTTCTTGCTTGCAGTGAGAATAACTGTCTATGGTTTATTTCTTGTGTTTGAGTGAGAGTGCTTCATTTTGTTTTGTATTTCATCCAACAAACCAGAGAAAGAATCCAAGACTTGTGTTTGATTCGTTCCTCTGGGGTTTTGGGAGAGAAACAAGCTAGTGAAGATGAAGTGCCTCTATTTGGATGATATAGTAAACTAACAATGAAAGGAAGCTCCATAGTTTGACTGTGGGTACTGCAACCAGGAGCTACTTGGCAGCATGCCAAGAAATGGATAAATCAGGATTTCTGTTGTCCTCTTGACTTACTGTGTTGTGAAGACATGCCTTTTGGGTTGGATCCAGGCTTGATCATACTTAGGGGAGACCCATTGATTTCAGTAGGATTTGTGAATAACTTAAATTCCTTAATTTAATTTAATTTAATTTAAGTAGTCTACTTAAATTTGTCTGATTGTACAATGACATAGGCTTTCATGATGCTAACTGTAAAAGGAACACTGTAATGTTCTGTTATAGCTTGCAGTGTTTTTTTCTGTGTATATTTGTTTCTGGACTTTAGGCAAATCACATTTATTTCAACAGAACTTTATGTACTATGTGTAGTGCACTTAGAGTTTGGGTTCCAGTAACTCTGTCAGGGAAAAAATAGCTTAATCAATGTGCACTTCAGTTATTTTCTTGCATGTCTTATTTCTTTTTTCTTTTATTTTCATGATCCACATATTTTAATGCTGAGCAGTACAATTGCTTGGGGCAGTTATCTCTGGCAGAGGCAGATCATGGAAAAATATCCCATCTTCTTCTGCTACCTGCCTTCTTTTTCAGTGTGAGTTGCCTTAAGAGGATTAATAAACATTTGTGTGTAGGAAATTAGAGAAATAAGTCAGAAGTTAGTGTGCCTTGCTATATCACCCATAGCCCTTGAAGAAATTCAATAGAAGTAGCTGAGCTTTAATCAGTTGGATATGAATGGTATCTAGTATTCTTGCCAGAGCTGATATCATAAATCAAAAAGTATTATTTCCTGTTAGAGGAACTTACAAACTCATTCGCATTCACTGACTCAAGAACGCCATATTTATTTTAAATATAGCAAGTTTATAAGTTATAATTCAATTTTTTCCTTTTTTAACTGTTTCCAAGAATCTCCTTTTCTGTTTTGCATAATGTGCTGCAAATTCTTTTTTCTCTCCTTTGCTACAGGTCTCTTTCTTTTTTCATATTTAACTGTGCAGAAAGGCTTCTACATTCCTTCTCAGCTATCCCTGTTTTGTACCCCCCCCGAAATATTGAACTTTTTGTTTTTGAACTTAAATTTTTTATGCTAAAAGGCAAGACACAGATCTTGTGAAATGGGTCTCCCTGTAGCTCTTAACACACAGCATCCCTCCATTCACCTCTAATACTTCTTTCCTCACACCACAGGTTGCCCTAGTTTTCTTTCTTTTATCTTTCTTCTACAGCTATGATTTTGCTCTCCTATTCCCATTTCTGTTCAACTTCCTACATTTAGTGGAAACAGCCTACACAACTTTGGCTTTCGCAGCAGTTCACATGAGTAAAGAAGTGTCAGATGCAAATATACAATACATGGAGGCTAGGTGGTGTCATCAGGTTGGAAAAATTAATACCAAATCTTCCTTGTGACCCTGAATCCAAATCTACCTTGTGACCCTGAACAGAAGTAATACAGGCATGTTTTCTTCCCTAGCTGGAGGGGCTCGTGCATTTCTACAAAGATGTTAAGGGAAGATTGCAAACAATGGGCGTTTGCAGTTTCCTTAGGGGATATAGATAGACAGGCGAGAGGTCACATTCCCTTCCCACCTCCACCCTGTGTGTAGTTGAAGCTTGTCTTACTATCTCAGAACAGACTTCAAAGGCCAAGCAACTCTTCTGGCACCACAGAATGCCTAAGGGAACTGATTTGAAGAATTTATGCTGTCCTGTTCATAGCTGAGTAGGGCTGCATAATTAAAATGTTTTTACTCAGTAGGTCAAGCTTTACTGCCCTCTTCATGCTAGTGCACTGATAGGAACTATTTAAAATTTAGACTTAAAAGAATTAGTTAAACAATTACCTAGTCCCATATTCCAGTTAATGTGTTAGAGAAAGTCTTCTAAGTTTATTTTGAAAGGGATTGTGTGCATTACTTCCTTACGATAAGATGCCTCTTTGATCCAGAATTTTCTGCGGTGAACAAAATCAATGGACAGTCTGTTTTTGATAATCATTTCGAGGCACTGCAAACAGAGCATTTATGCTTTTTAAATGTCTTTTCTTCTCTTAACAAAACAAAAAGTTGTATATCAACTTCCCAACTGAGAAAAAAAATTCTTTGTTACTGGAAATCTTCCACAAATCATTGTGAATTGTAAATGTTAATAGGAATATGATACATGATCCCAACTTGAGCTTAAATGGGCGAGGAAGTCTTGGAAAACGCAATTCCTACTTTTGTCCTTTACTTAGGTTGTGTCTGTACACATTGATGTACCGATGCTGATTTTTTTATTGAAAAAATACTCTTTAAAGTAAGTCTAACTAAATGTAGTAGAACTTCAGATTGCATGGTCTGTATCTATCATCACAAAAAGATCTGCTTCAACTTAAAAAGGTGAGATTTGTTGTTGCCTGCGCAAATGATAATTGAGCTCAGCGAATGTAGGTGTAGGATACAAAACAATGACACTAAGGGCCTTTCTGCACTACACTGTTATAGTGCTATTATTCCACTTTCAACATCCTGTGAAATTCTGGGGTTTGTAGTTTACTGAGGCCAAAAAGCTCTCTGGCTGAGAATTCTAAATGTCTCTCTTTAAATTGCAAACCCCAGGATTCCATAGGATGTTGAAAGTGGAATAATAGGACTATAAGAGTGTAGTGCGGAAAAGCCCCAAGTCTTGTTATACTAAAAAGGTTGATCTGGCAAAAGATCATCTATAAATAAGACTTTCTTCATGTTGTTGTCCATTTTGCTTTCTTGTTTCCAAAGTTTCCTCTAAGACCAAGGTAAGAATCAGACCCCTTTCTTGCTGTATGAAGACAACAGATAATGATTTTAAAGTACCTCTACTCAACACTGAAGAGTTGTTTTGTGTTTCCTTATGCGGTCTTGTATAATTAATACACCCACTGAAACCTATGTCTTTCTAAATATCGATTCTATGAAAATAACTTCTGCAACTGAACTTTCAACCATCAGCACTTCAAGGGAAATAATGTATTCAGATATGAAATACGTTCAGATTGAAACACAAGCTATATTTGATATGTTGCTTAGCAGCCAAAGCAAATTATGGAAATTGAAAGTTGAGGCAGATTGAACATTATGATATCAAAATGATTTCCTTCTACTAGTAACTTCATATAAAATAATAGTTTTTCTGTTCTGTGTACATTTTCAACACTTTAGTAAAATGGTTCTGCAGAGGCTTCCAAAATACTATGGAATGGGGATATTATGTAGCTGTATCTCACTTATAAAATACGAACGGATGAACAAATTAATTAAAAAATAACGAGCATAGTGATTTAAGGAATCCCTTGATATTCCTTTATCATCTCTTTCAGCAGTTATGTTGGTTATATATTTTTTAATACTTCAGTCTTTTTGTATGAGAACCATGCCCAGATATTGATAGCTCATCATAGCGAAAGGTGATGGATGTTGGGCTTGTGTTTCTCTGTGTGTATGCTGTTGGAGGAAAATTACTCATTGAGAGCTAACTAATGACCGAGTATGTGTGAATGAGTGAGAGAGAGAGAACTTCAAAAAAGGACTTTCCCTCAGGCTCATAGTGGGACAGTCTCAGTAATCATCAGTTTGTCTAGCTGATGTAATTTGTACTTTGAAAACTTTTGAAAATTTACATATTAAAAACAAATACACATTTTGCAGCATGTGTAATTTGGCACTGATATGGTGAGGTCGGCTGACCTCACAGAAAGTGAAAGACATCTGTTGAGTCTTTGTAGTTGTAAGAAGAAACTAAAGTCATGGTTAGATCATAAGATGACAAGTTTTTCAGGTCCTAATAAGGCCAACAGAAGCTATATTTGCATTGAATACATGATCAGACTGAACTGATTGAACCATGCAGGAAGACCCCACCTTTTGATGCTCTGTTATCTGATGACTTGTTCTTTTTGATGCTTCCAAATTAAGGACAAGTTCCATTAATTGACAGAGCTTCCCCTCTTTAATCAATTTTTCTTGCCTGTGGAGACTTGCTTGGAACAACTCACACAGGTGTGCTGCTTGCAAAGCGAGCTGAGAGGGGCTGCAAGACATTGCAAGCAGTGTATGGCAAGTGAATCCCTGTAATACTCCCTACAGCACAGTACATGACTTCTGCTTTTCAACCAAGTCTCTTTTTTGACAATGCTCCAGTCAGAACCTGTCAGATAAGTGGTGGAAGCCTTTCAAGGAACTTAAAGTATATTTCAAGGAACTTAAAGTATATTTCAGACTCACTAATGGAGTATATTTCAGACTCACTAATGGAGAAATCATAATCATCATCATAGTTGTCATCATCATCTCTATATTCATTTATACCCTGTCTTTTCCCGAACTGGGGCCAAGGCATGTTACGAAAACATATACAGTTATAAAATTTACACAGTACAAGAATTCAGACATACATAATCGGTAATGGATGGACTTAAGAACTGTTGCATCCTTTAGAGGAACATGGAGTTATATTCAAGAGAACTAAGCCTTTTTAATGAGTTTATACCTTAGGCATTGCTGAGAGAAAAATGGCAAGCTGCAAATTTACATTGGAAACCACACAACCAAGGCATCCTGTTACCATATTATTCCATCCCAACACTATTCTGTTCAGTTTGCTGGTAAAAGCTTCTTCGTTAACTTGGATAAATGGAAGAGGTATCAGCAAGTAAGTAGAAGATGCTCTCAACCAATATATATTCTTAGCACACCATGGGACAGAGATATAAGTCTGCTGGTACAGTGTTTAAACAAGAAAATGTTACTTATAGTTGTGAATAATATCTGCACAGGCCATGTTGTATGGATTGTTATGAGAGATGGCTTGGCAGAGAATATAAAATTCAGTCTGGCCAAGGAACAATATCCCAACTGTTAGGTTCCAAAATGTCTTTGAAAGTGAATTTCACATAGAAGTGCCTCATTGGGATAGAGTCCAGGTACTTTTCTGCGGTGAGTGGTGGGGAGGTATAGCTGACCAGTAGAAGGAGCTGGAAAAATTCCTACCTTATAGCCTCTACTTAACCCTAGAGCACTCATGCCAAATGAGTAGTTACCCCTCTCCTCATACACACACTGCTAACATGTTTCTTAGTGGGCTGAGTGAGTTCATTCCAAGCTAGTTATGGCTGCAAAATGGCAAGATATTTGCCTACTAAAAATTGTCCATGGGCTGATCATCATTATTCCCCCCCCCATTGAGTTCCTAGCTGACTGGGTGATATTGCTAAGCTAATTGCACAGAATTCCAAAAGCTAGAATAGCTGGCTAGAGTTTCTTGTAAATGATAAAGGACTAACCTTAATGTACCTCAGAGAGTAATGTCTCATGGGCTTCAACAGCGTGTACTTATGACCAAGATCAGATGTAATTTACATAGCCATCATAAATATATAGATATAGATATAAAAGAGAGCAAGCACAAGTAGTTCTGTAAGTCTTGTGTTATTCTTTCAGACCCAGATCTTTCCCCACCCAGGTGCTGGATATGTATATAGCACATTATATGCAAGCAAAGCCATTGAATTTCAAATAGACTTTGACGTATCACTTGCTTCTGCAGTGTAGTCTATCAGCCCAAGATTAATCATTGCATATGTCGAACAATCCACTGCAATGTAAATTTTTCTTGTTTATGTAGCAATACATTTATAAATATTGGAAGTCTGCAGGATTAGTAATTAACAACCATGTGATCATTAATTTTAGACTGTTTAAGTATACATAGAACAGACAGTCTTTATAAACCAATTGATGTTGGATCCAATAAAGCAACTAACTGGCATTTAATCTGCTAGTTAGATGAAATGGCCCTTATACAAATACTGTTTTAGAATGGATGCATTAGCATATCTTTTTAGCTTTGAAAGTTATGGGGAACTTTATATAATTATTTGGACTCAGACTATGTATTATCTGGCATCTCTGTGTGTGTCTGTCCATCCTCATCCATCTTCCATTTTCTTAAAGCAAAATGAGGCTAGGCAGACTGTGAGTTTAGGGCATGAGAGATTTTTTTCCCCTTGTCTCCTTTGGCTGTTCTTCCCCAAATCTCTTAGCCTTTCCTATTTTAAGGAAACTAGATTTTGAGTTGAAAGGTTTACGCAGCCTTTCCTATACTCATCATCATCACCTGCATTGACAGTATGTCAAGAAAAACCTGACTTTTTAAACACAGAGACATATATGCAGACTGGAAAAAGGACGGGACTGTGTATAAAGTGTCTTAAGATACAAACTGTTGGGGATGACGTATTCTTTTGTTATTTAATGCTAAAAAGCTTAGCGTCTGTTTATACAAGACTCTATAAACTGTTAATTCCTAATCCTTTCTGACTAGACTACTGTCAGCAAAACTTTCACTTAACTATTCAATAACTGAACTTTTGTCATTGTGTTTCTACCAAAGTGAAAGTGACATAAAATCTAGACATTTGTTTGAAGTTTGCTGGGGACACTTGTTCTTTTCACTGTAAATTGTAAATGTAAATGACTGTAAATTACAAATATAAAAACAGTTTGCTGAAATTAATATGTGAATAACAGTTTAGACTGTTTCAGTATATTCTTTCTCACTGATGGAAGCTGAAAATCTGGAAGAGTAAGCTGAAGATAAACCTAGTTTAAGGAATCACTATGTTCTTTTGTGTCTCATCTGTAAAGGAAGCACTGAAATTGACTGTAATGATTATCTTCTCAATAAAGCACATCGTTTAATGAAATACCTGTAAATCAAAAACCAATGATGCATTCTCCCTGTTGCTCTACTGCCATGAAGTTTTAGTAAGAGCCAAGCTGCACAAGTTGCAGGTTCACATGATCCACCTACTTGTACATTTTGCCATTCTAGCTGCAAGTGGACAACTGAATGTTTGAATGCTGCCCTGCGCCACATACACAAAAGCTGGTATTTCAAAATGAAATCAACAGTTAGGCCCCTTCCGCACGTGGGAAAGGAACTGCGAAAGAATGCTACTCACCGGACTTTTTCAGTGTCCGGGTGAGTCCGTTGGGATGAGGAGCAGTGCGAGCTCGTTGCTCCGCACTGCTCCGCCATCCAAAATGGCAGCTTCCAGTTGGTGGAGGCTCTCCACCAACCGGAGAAGCTTGCCAGCCTAAAGCCCGCCCCCGGCAGATCTTGTGTGCACCTGCAAATCTGCACCGGAGCATGGGGACGGAGCGACATGGAGTTGCGCACTCCGTGCTTTTTAAAAACCTCTAAAAAGAGGTTTTTAAAAAGCACACTGTGCGACCAGTTCCGGTCGCTCTGAACTGGACTGAGGTGCAGAACTACAAGAAGTAGTCCACCCCAGTCCATTTTACGGTGCAGAAGACTTCCGTCAGAGGTTGCTCTGCACCATTTTAATAGCCCGGTGCGGAAAGGGCCTTAGTATTCTTATTTGTGCTATTCTGTTTCATGGTATCTGAAGCCTATTTTATGTGGTAACACTTACATAGTTATCCATATTTAAACTTGCTAGTTTTGTAGCAGATAAATGACATTGCCAGTTATTGTATGTTTTATATCTAAGGAGGAAAAGTCCCCAGAATGGACCAACTTGGTATTAATAACTTCTATATAAGAGATAAGTAATCACATGAAAGAATGGGAAGCAAAAACTTGTTTGGGATGTTCTTGGAGCACATGTCTTTCTAAACAGGACTGATAGGAAGCAAGCAGTTTGGCATTTTTTCTTTGCCATGGAAATAAGTTGTCAAGATGGAGTGTTGGGTAGAGAAGAACTTTGGACCCAGCTAAAATCAGACTCAAAGTCACACAATGACACAACCCAGGTTGTGTATGTTAATGCATCCGTTGTCTTGCCTTTGGTGAAGGGAGGGTGCAGGTGGGAGTGAAACAAGAACATGAAGAGTCTATTCTGATACAGAGGAGAGAGCATCTAAAACTTATGAGAAAAAAACAATTGCAATATAACAGACAGGGAACAATGCCAAATCATATGTGATCTTGCCAGTTTCCTTGAAGGAAGCCTTAGTTTGTTCTGATGCAACAAGTAGCAGATCTCAGTCTCTGAAGGCTGGTTGAAAAAAATGACTGTTGCTCTGTTGATAACAGAAGAATGGAAAAAAAAAGCTTGGAACTTTTAGTCACATGTGTGATACTAAAATCTTCCTTTAGCCTTTTTCTTCTTTGTGATCTCTTCCCATCTGGGAAACAAGATAAGAATAAGATACATTTAACCCTGAGAACTAAGATGCATTTATTGTCCATATAATACAATAATAAATAATTGCAGTTGTGCTGAATCTTGCAATAGAGAGCATATTGATATGGATGTCAGTATCCTGTGTTCAACATTTTTGAATCTTACATCCTATGATATGTGTTTTTAGCCATGTAACAATAAACTATTAGTTGCACAGTGCGTGCTCACCATTTCATTTTGTGTATGCGTCCCTGTCTCTTCTCTTTTCCTGCTTTGATGTTCCTCTCAAAGATAGTACTGCTTCAAATGGAGGTGTGACTTCAGGAATTTGTGGGACCTAACCACATCATATCATGGCTGCTGGCTGTTTCTCCACCAACAGCTACTCTTCTTTATTGCTGCCACCCAGGAAGGGTTTAGATTCGTTTGTTACTCCATCTCACAGAAGCAGGCAGGAAGATGGAAGAGTGGAATAGAAGAGAAAGTGCAGCCTTACTCTTCCTCTGTGGCCATACTGAAATCAGTATCATTTTTGCCAGATTTGGAGTGAAACTGTTGAAATGTATTTTGGCTGGCATTTAAATTTTTTTCAGATCTGTTTGGGCATTCTTGTAAATCAGTTTTCTTTGTAAAAGTACAGTAGTAGTAGCTCTTCCACATTCGTGAGGGTTTGGGGCACAGAACGCTCACAAAAATAAAAAATGCAAATGTCTCCCCCATCCATGATTTCCTTCCAGAGCTCCCCTCCCATTCCTTTGCCCCTGGCCTCTGTATTCTAGATTGGGGGCAAGATAAAGGGCTTACCGGTACTTCACCCTCAGACGGAGAAGAACAGAGTTGTGACATTCTACTACTTCTAGTGGTCATCTTGAGAAAAGAGGAGTAGGAGCAAAGAGAGCACTGTTCCAATCAGCAGCTGTTACCCAGCAGCCACATGGCAGGACATGCCTCCAGCAGTAGGAGAGGGGCTTTATTCACCCGAAAGGAAAAACAAACATCCATTTAAAACACAAGCCTCACGGGCCTGGGATGAGGAACGCAAGGGAATCGGAAGAGGAAAATGGGGGGGGGCAGGGTATAATCAGATTCATGGAGGTCGACCCTGCAAATGTGGAGGGAGGACTGTATTCATTTAATTGAAGTGTTTGTTATAGATGTCTCTATATGGTTTGTTCAAAGGAAACTTACATATGAAGCTAACTAATAGAAATATTGTTGTACCATCTAGATTGATTCATCTGTGTCTTTTCCAGCCATATCAGGGCATATCAGTAATAAAATCTGGCGCTTCTTTGTACAAAGTGATCAACTTATCCCTCCCCAGCTTCTTAATGCTTAGATATCACTAGACTATTTTTTAGCTAGAATATAGCCAATTATTCTTAATTTATCAACATATCTGCAGCAGAACATATCAAACTACATATTACAGCTAATGAAAGCATCAAACATTCCATTTTCACATCAGAATTGGTGATACATATAAAATGTAAGTCCTAACTATATATCTGCCTTTCAGTGTCTATATAATTGACTTTTATTGAAGGCTAGAATTTTGAAAAGGAATCTATTGTAAATTGAGCTATTTAACGGTTTGGTAAACAAAGATAATGGTTGGTACCCAAACTTCAGATTTACATGCAGCATATGCATCTCAATTGCATTTTATCTTTATGTCATTGTTGTTGTTATGTGCCTTCAAGTTGTTTCCAACATACGGCGATCCTGTCATGAGGGTTTTCTGGGGCTGTGAATGTGTGACACGCACAGAGTCACTCAGTGGGTTTCATGGCTTGAATGAGGAGTCAAACCCTTGTCCCCTGGGTCGTAGTCCGATTCTCAAACCACTACACCATACTGGCTCTCTATTTAAATACTTCGTTGTCTACTGTATAAAAGTTTAGAACAATATTAAGTCAATATTCTGTTAATGGGATTTGTCATTTGATAAAATGAAGAAGACTATACAGTTTACATTTTTTATTGAATTTTTAAAAGTATGATTACAAAAGAAAGGGAAAGAAGAATGAGGATGGGAAGTGACATGACATGACATGAGTGTGAGGTTATTGACATACTTGAAAATTAGAAATAGAATTAGGAATAGAAAAGGAGAATAATGTAAGATTACTCTCAGGCATATGATACACAAGTTTGAGACACATTTAAATTGGCAGGATGTCCTTTTAAGGATGAGAGCCAGCATGGTATAGTAAAAACTTTACTCTGATCTTATTTTGATCTAATTAGATAATACACTCTGTGATCAAATCTGTGGATTTGTTCAGCATAACAGGCAAAAAGATGAACCCTTTACACTATTTTGTGTGTGTGTAATGTGCTACTAGCAAGGATATACAAATAGATGGGGGTAGATCTTTTCATGTCTAGTATATGTTTGTGGACTATTTGGATCCATCTGATTGGCTACAGTAGAAAACAGGATGTTTGGCTGAATGAGCCAGCAGCAGCACACTTCTTCTGTGAGCTGATGTAATGTGAAAACCAGTACTTGAAAAATCAAAATTAATGCATTTACTTATTTCCAAATGTTTGATCATTTTGTAAAAATAATTATTTCAAGGATTTTTCTTCAAAGAAAATTTAAATAATGAATAACAATTATAATCATATGGTTCAGACAGAATTTTAAACAAGAACATGCATTAAATCAGTGGTGGGCAACTGTAGTGGGACTTGGAGCCAAGGATTTTCTGCCCTAGATTCTGTCCAGGGGCTGCATGGGCTATAAAAACTGCTCCCAAAAGAACAACATAATACTCTAATTGGCTGGAAGTCCACTTCTAGTTTTGAAAAACGTGTCAGCTTTTATGTTAAACACTGCAACCTATGTAAAAAGTGAATTGCCACTCTTGGGGCCCAGGAATGGCAATGCCAGCCTGTTCCTTTTCCCAAAGAGGGCAGTCCAGGGACTTTGGAAGAGGTGAAGATCACAAAAAGCCAGATGTGGCTCCACTTTGCCCACTCTGTTAGATAAACACATTATAGTCAGAGTGAAGGTCAGAAGGATAGATTTTTTAAAAAACAGAAACATTTTAAGAAGGGTCTAGCAGGGATGTCAAACTCAATTTCATCTTGGGCCACATCAGCATCATGGTTGCCCTCAAAGGGCTGGTTGTGTCTGTAAGACTATATAAATGTATCTACTCTTTTATCATATGAAATTATTGCCTCTGCATTAAATTATAACTAGAAGTTTAGGAAAAATAATGGCAAGCAGGTATTCAAGTGTACAACTATTGTACAATTTATTGAAAAATGAGTTTTGAAAACATAAAGTTATTTTTTTAATCATCAGACAAATATTACCAAGCATTGTTTATTACATTAACTTTGTTTAACTTTTTGGTCCCAGTTGAGACCCTCTCTGTGCCTCTTTCTGCTCCCCCCTGCCCGTGCCTCTTTCTGCTCCCCTGCTTCTCTCTATACCTGGTGAGCCTGATCCGCATATTGTGGTCCCCCAGCTGCTGGTATTCTGAAGAGGGGCCCAGCAGCCAGCACCCACAATCTACTTCTTCTGACTGTTCCTCTGTCAAATTCTTGCAAGCCGTGCAGAGTGTTGCCATGGCAACACTTTGACAGTGAGACTTGGACAGAGGAGCAGTCAGAAATAGAAGTAGATTGTGAGTACTGGCTGCTGGGCCTTTTTCAGAATACTGGCAGCCAAGAGGCTGCAATGTGGGGATTGGACTCACCAGGTGGGGGAAGTACTGCAGCTGCAGGAGAGGTGGCAAAGGCCACATTAAGTGGCCTGGTGGGCCAGATTCGGCCTGTGGGCCTTGTATTTGAACATGTGGTCCAGAGAATCTTAAGTTCTTTTCAAAATTCTTTAATGACCGTTCTGTTATTTGATAAATAATATATCAGCCATGTGCTTGTAAGTTTGCATGTGCACAGTGCATAGAATTAGCAGAGAAGTGAAGTAAATGTGCTTTCCAATTCTTGATAGACACACATGCGCACGCGCGCACACACACGCACACACACAGCATTACAGGCTGAAACCATATTCTGGAAAACAAACAAAGATCTGTTATCATAGCTTACTATTTGTTCATACAGATTCATGTTGTTTGTTTATTTTTGTTTTTATATGCCTTCATGTTGTTTCTGAGTTATGGTGACCTTGTCATGGGTTTTCCTTGGCAAGATTTGTTCCTCTGAAGCTAAGAGAGAATAACTTACCCAATGTTTCCTAGAGGGCTTTCATGGTTGAGCACAGATTTGAGCTGTAGCGGAGCATTCAAACCAGAATAACCTTGTTCACTTTCTCATGATATTGTGTTGCCTCAAAATTGCAGGTAATGTAGATCAGATGAGTACATTATTCATCATTCCATTCCAGCAGTATCTTTGGCTTATACATTTGGGTGGTTTATTGCTTGGGAGACAGTTTAATGGAGAGCCTACAAAACTTGTAAGGATCCACTGCCATATTCCCTTCCTATGTAGGAATAAGGCTCCATCCTTTCTTAGTTGACAGATACAGGAAATGCTCCTGGAAATTTTGTTAGGTACCTTCTAGCTTCTGTCTGAATATACTGTTCTTCCCATAAGTGTTCTAAAATCTTCCATATTTTAAAAAACAGTACTGACACCTCTGTCCTTGTGTACTGAAAGAAATTTGTTGAATTTTAGCTCATTGACATTCAGTTCCTGCCCAGCAAAATAGATCTCTGGGCTGTTTGTTGCCAGAATTGTTCTAGTCTTTTCCTGCATTAATTAATTAATTAATTTCCTGCCTTTTTCTTGGGAAGGGACCCATTCCAGACCCATTACTTCTCACTATGTTAGTTCATACATAATGCTGCATACATGAGTTGTAGTGAGTCAGAGTAAGTTTTGGGTGCTTTTGTTCCCAGTGCTACTCTCACATGGCTGGAGGGAAAACTTCTGTGTTTAGTTTCACTTGCAGTGAATCTTGATTTAGCACGACATTTGGATCAGAGACTGTGTATTTTAAAAAAGTTGTTAGCCCTACATAAAATAGACCCACTGAATCAGTGGAATTTATGTGTTGATGTACCATTCAATAATTCATTGAATGGATCTACTCCAACTAGGATTACCCAACAGGATTCTAGCCCTAGTTTAAAATGCAAGCTTTACGACCAGTGGTTTGAAGCTGACTTTTTAGAAATTGACCAAAGTTGTTTTCTAAAAAATCGGGTACACTCAGTGTGTGATATTAAACCTGAATTCACAGAAAGGGTAACAAAACAGGGAAATTTTAGCAAAGAGGAACTAAAAAAGAATGCTTTTTTCTGGTTTCATAAATCTCTCCATCTCTCTACTTCCACTATATAATAAAAGTGCTTAAGTTTGGATACTGCAAAACTGTTGCAGATCAGCTAGAAAGTCCTGAAAGAAACATCTCTGTTAGAAACTCCTGACAAGGACTGGGATTATGTTCCACCATTTTGTTGAGAGTCTCCATGCTTCTAAATTAGTACTGCAGGATGGAAACCACACTTGCTCAAATGCTTACAATGTTGCTACAGTAGTCATAAAATATCAGTTGAATGACTGGATTGTTCATTATAATGTCGGAGTGATAGTTATAGGACTTGCTGCTATGACAGTAGTGCCACATAATATTAGTTGTCAGCTCAAAAACAAGTACATTTCTATTTAATGTAATAATATATAATGTACGAGTAATTGGCAACAGTTTCTTACTCACACACTGCAGCCATCATATCCTCAGTCCTGCTTCATATTCCACAATGATTTCTCTTGTTAGAACCCCTGAGATTGACATTATTCTAAAGAGAGTATCTCAAATTTTGTTTTCTTTTTGTCAGTTTTCTTTTCAGTTTTGATTCACTTTAGTCATCTTTTCTGTTTCTGAGTTCCAGTTCCTTGTGATTAGAAGCATTTGCCTAAAGGATCTCTTTAAGAATTGTGTTGTCTTTAAGCACAAAATCTCTTTATTGGACAGTGATGGCAACTGTGTTCCTTGCCTTGGAGAAACGCACAACATTAATTCCTGTGAAATTTGTCTGGGTTTATTGTTCAGGCATCAAGATATTGAAGTAACTTGATTATCTGCTTGTTTGGGAATTAAGAGTACAGACTATAGACCATAACCAAGCAGCCTAAGCCACCTGATCAATTAACATATTATTATGAGTGCCAGAGTCATCATCCAATTTCCACTGTCAGCTGAGAACAGGCAGTACCATGGAGGTTTGGTGTATAAACAGACAAGAAGAACTCAGTCTTCAGATCTTACAAAGTTACTCTTAACTTTTGATACTGGTGCTTTAAACATGTCTTTATGGTCACCATTTACCTGTACAGAGAGGAAAAGAGTTTGGCAGAGAAATTAAGTAGGTGCAATAGCTAACCAAGTGAATGGATGTTGAATCCTGTTCTTCAATCTAGACCATGGGTTTGTTTGGTATATAAACAAGCTGAATGCCTGAGGCATTCTTTCTCTTGCCATTGTTCCACCAAGGAAGGTACCTGTGCTGATTCCTCCTCTGACTCCTGTTACTGGTTATTCTGTTCCCCTTGCTCTGGCTCCAGCTGCTGGTTGTTGTGTTCCACTGTGCTATTTTCTGCCTCTGAACCGGAACTCCCATCCTCTCTGTCGTGGTCTCCAGGGCAGGGCATGACAATGAGACCCTAAGGGGAAGAGTGTATCAGTTGCTCAAGGGGGGGTGGTGCAAGAGAAGTCAGCCTGCAAGTATAGCAAAAGTGGAAAAGACAGGCAAGCCTACATGTGTACATGTGAGTGCCACTGAGGATTGGCTGGTCTCTGCAAAAGAGCAATGCAAGGTGTAGGTTGTTGTGGATTTTCCGGGCTTTGAGGCCATGTTCTATTAGTATTTTCTCCTGACGTTTCGCATCTTCCACTGTTATGCCTTCCTCCAACTCAGGCGTAGGAAAAATTGCCTTCCCTTTTTAAAAAGCTTTTCTCACCTTTCTCCGAACATTCCGTCATTGGCACAGCAGGCACATGTCCCTTAGCAACCACGAGACAGTTTTTGGGTAGGCAGAGGGAAGTAAGGAGAAGAGGTAGAGAGCACAAGAACTCAGCATTAAGACAGAGGGTGCATGCAGCACAAGAGACCTCAGAGAGAGATGGGGAGAGAGCCATGTAGGACAGGATATGGAGTGTGTGACATGGAGCAGGGGGCACAATGCCCTCATGTAGATTTAAAGGTGGTCACAGGGGTAAAAAGTTTGAGAACCACTGGCAAGGGATGACTCCATTGGCTGATTAAGGCAGATTAGAATTCACAGGTATTAAATTTTATGTCTCATTTAGCCCTTTTAAAAAATATTTTAAAGTAGATCTCTCTTCTTCTTCACTCACCTGCTATTGTTCATGTCTTGCACTTTATCATTGTTATAGATTGTATCATAGAATCATAGAATCATAGAAATGTAGAGTTGGAAGAGACCACAAGGGCCATCCAGTCCAACCCCCTGCCATGCAGGAAAACCCTCAAAGCACTCCCGACAAGTGGCCATCCAGCCTCCGCTTAAAAACCTCCAAAGAAGGAGACTCCACCACACTCTGTGGCAGCACATTCCACTGCCGGACAGCCCTGACTGTCAGGAAATTCCTCCTGAGGTTCAGGCGGAATCTCCCCTCCTGCAGCTTGCATCCATTGCTCCTTGTCCTGGTCTCAAGAGCAGGAGAAAACAAGCCCACTCCCTCCTCGACATGACATCCCTTCAAATATTTAAACATGGCTATCATGTCCCCTCTCAACCTTCTCTTCTGCAGACTAAACATACCCAGCTCTCTAAGTCTGTCCTCATAGGGCATGGCTTCCAGGCCTCTCACCATTTTGGTTGCCCTCCTCTGGACCTGCTCCAGCTTATCCATATCCTTCTTGAATTGGGGTGGCCAGAACTGGACACAGTATTCAAGATGAGGTCTAACCAATGCAGAATAAAGTGGTACCAATACCTCCCTCGATCTAGACACCATACTCCTATTGATGCAACCAAAAATTGCGTTGGCCTTCTTGGCTGCCGCATCACACTGCTGACTCATGTTCAGCTTGTGGTCTATGAAGACTCCTAAATCCCTTTCACACGTACTGTTAGCGAGCCACGTGTCCCCCATCCTATATTTCTGCATACCATTTTTTCTGCCTAAGTGTAGGACCTTACATTTCTCTCTGTTGAAATTCATTTTGTTAGCCTTGGCCCAGCTCTCCAATCTGTCCAGGTCCTTTTGAATTTTGATCCTGTCATCAGGCGTATTAGCAACCCCTCCCAATTTGGTGTCATCTGCAAATTTGATCAGCGTGCCCTCTATTCCTTCATCCAAGTCATTAATGAAGATATTGAACAGCACCGGGCCCAGGACAGAACCCTGCGGCACCCCGCTAGTCACTTCTCTCCAGGATGAGAATCTGCCATTGGTGACCACCCTTTGGGTACGGTCAGTCAACCAGTTACAAATCCACCTGACAGTAGCCCTGTCCAGTCCACATCTTACTAGCTTCTTTGCAAGAATGTCATGGGGAACTTTGTCAAAGGCCTTACTGAAATCAAGATATACTATGTCCACAGCATTCCCTTCATCTATCAAGCAAGTAACTCTATCATAAAAAGAGATAAGATTAGTCTGGCATGACCTATTTTTGAGAAATCCATGTTGACTTTTCGTAATTACGGCATTGTTTTCTAAGTAATTAGAAACTGACTGTTTGATGATCCGCTCCAGGATCTTTCCAGGTACTGATGTCAGGCTGACTGGGCGATAATTATTTGGGTCCTCTTTTTTCCCTTCTTGAAGATGGGGACAACATTTACCCTCCTCCAGTCTGCCGGAACTTCTCCGGTCCGCCAAGAGTTTTCAAAGATTATAGCAAGAGGTTCCGCAAAGACCTCTGCTAGTTCTTTTAAAATCCTAGGATGCAATTCATCTGGCCCTGGAGACTTGAAATCATCCAGTGTGGCCAGGTATTCCTGTACTACCTCTCTATCTATTCTGTGCTGCATTTCCCCCACTTCCTCACCTGTTCCCCAACCGCCAGGTTGTGTGTTTTTATCCTTTTGGGAAAAAACTGAGGCGAAGAAGGTGTTGAGGAGTTCTGCCTTTTTTCTTCCTCCTGTTATTAATTCACCATCTTCCTTGCGCAGTGACCCTATCGTCTCCTTCTTTTTCCTTTTGCTGCGGACTTATTTAAAAAAGCCCTTTTTATTGTTTTTAATGTCTCTGGCCAGCCTAAGTTCGTTCTATGCTTTAGCCTTTCTGACCTTCTCCCTACATCTCCTGGCTACTTGCTTATAATCTTCTTTGGTGATTTCCCCCTTCTTCCATTTCCTGTACATGTTTTTCTTAATACTTAGCTCAGCTGAGAGCTCTTTAGACAACCATTCCGGTTTGTTCAGATGCCTTCCATTTTTCCTCCTTAATGGCACAGTTTTAGCCTGTGCCTTCAGTACCTCCCTTTTAAAGAACTCCCATGCATCCTGAACTCCTTTCTCATTGACTATTCTTGACCACGGGATTTCAGCCAGCAGCTCCTTCAGTTTACAGAAGTCTGCTTTTTTAAAATCTAAGACAAATGCCTGGCTACACTTGCCTTCCCTTCCCCACTGAATGCCAAATTCTAATAGGGCATGGTCACTCTCTCCTAAAGATCCAACCAGTTCTACATCATTAACAAGGTCTTCCCTGTTGGTCAGGATCAGATCCAGAATATTTGATCCCCTTGTCGCCTCTTCCACCTTCTGGACCATGAAATTGTCTGCAAGACAAGCAAGAAACTTGCTGGACCTTGCCGCCTTTGCAGAGTTTGACTGCCAACATATATCCGGGTAGTTGAAATCTCCCATTATTACTGTATCTCTCCTTTTTGAATGTGCAGTCATTTGGTCTATGAAAGTGCCATTGAGGTCCTCAGTCTGGCTTGGAGGTCTGTAGTAAACCCCCACTATAATATCCCTATTGTTTCTCGCTCCCTTAATTCTTACCCAGATGCTCTCGACCTGGCTTCCGGTGTTCAAGTCATGGATCTCTTCACAGGTGAAAACATCCTTGACATATAAGGCTACTCCTCCTCCTTTCTTATTTGGTCTATTTCTACAAAATAGGCTATACCCCTCTATTCCTACATTCCAATCGTGAGACTCATCCCCACCAGGTCTCAGTGATGCCTATCAAATCATATTTATTTTGCTGTACTAGGAGTTCAAATTCATCTTGTTTGTTTCCCATACTCTGTGCATTAGTGTAGAGACACTTAAGTCCCCGTGCCCTTCCTGCAAGTCCCATAGCATTGTTTCCACCCCTCCCACGATTGGATACTATTCCTACTTGGCCAAAATCATTTGGGCCTTTTTCCCCTGCACTTGCCGAGTCCTTGTCCTGAATAATCTTGTCTCCCTCCCCAGTTGTACTTAGTTTAAAGCCCTCCTAATCCTCCTTGTGAGCCTGTTTGCAAAAATGTTCCTGCCAAGTTTCGTGAGGTGCAGCCCATCCCTTGCCAGAAGCCCATGTTCCTGGAATTTCAAGCCATGATCCAAAAAGCCAAACTGTTGGCGGCAAAATGTGCGGTGCCAGGTGTTGACCTCTACTATTGTCCTTTCCCTTCGTGCACCATATCCTTGAACAGGGAGGATTGATGAAACGACCACCTGCGCACCAAGGTCCTTAAGCTTTCTCCCCATAAGCTCGTAGTCCTTTGTGATGTGGTGAAAGCTGCGCTTCACCGTGTCATTGGTTCCAACATGAACCAAAACGAGGGGCTTACGGTCAGTGGGCTTGACCAGCCTGGCTAGCCTCTCTGTTACGTGGTTTATCCTGGCCCCAGGAAGACAGCAGACCTCTCGATTGAGCTTGTCCGGTTTGCAAACTGCCGGTTTGGTTCCTCTGAGCAAGGAGTCCCCAACCACCAGAACTCGCCTCCTCTGAGGCCTGTCCGGGGTTCTTCGACAAGCAGATTCTTCCAGGATTGCCTGGGCATTGTGTTGAGGCCGGGAGTGCTGGTCTTCCCGATGTTGGATGCTGTCCTGTTGGTGTTCAAGTTCCAGTTGCCGAAGTTGGATTCCTTCTTGCTGATGTTGTGTTCCCTCTTTCTGGTGTTCCTCATCATTCACAGCACCAAGAACGTTGAAGCGATTCTGTAGTTTGAGAGTCTCTGTTTCCTTCCTGGCCCTTCTACTTCTCCGTGTGACATTCCTCCAAGCATCGCTTTCCTGGTTCTCGGAACTGATTTCCTCATCAGGCAGCTCCTCCGCATATCCGGTCTTCAGGAAGGTCCTCTCTGCCCTATCTAAGAAGTCCTCACCTTCCCTAATAAGACAAAGATTAGAAACCTGTGCCTCCAGCTGCCGCACCTTGACCTCTAAGAAGGTGACCAGCCTGCACTTGCTGCAGGTGTACCTGACCACATCTTGTGGCAAGAAAAGGAACATGCCACAAGTGCTACAGGTGACAACAGCAGCTCCCTCACCTTCCATACTTGATAATACAGAGAATAGAACAAGAAAACAAAAACAAAAACTGGGCCTCCTTTCTTAATTTGAGCTGTATAAGCTATGTCTGCTCAGCTAACTACCAAGCTCAGTTGAACTCTTCCTAAATTTGTTCAGTCGCTATAAGGATCGGTTGTTCCTAAACTTGAGTGGTTGAACTTGAAGGATTGAAGTAGATGAATGAAATTGCGCTCGCCTATGGCGCGCGCCGCTGGGAGTTCCTAATAAAGCCTCCTTCCCCTAGCTGGCTCCTCTCCCTAGCTTGATTAACTCTCCCTAGTTTGATTGACAGTTAACTGACTAACTAACAAACAATTAGCTGACAATAGGCTGTGAGCTCAGGGAGAGCACACGGCCAGCGCAAGCAAAAAACAAAACAAAAACAGAAACACAGAGAAATAAGCAAACAAACTCAGCCCCACAGTCCTGCAAAAACACCTATCAAAGTTGTCTTCACAGACCCAGCTTACCTTCTGCTCTCTCCTCTGGAAGTATCAGTTTCCTATGGGTACTAAGAATGTGTGGTTGACTTCCTTAGTAAAGATTTGGACGCCAAGGATTTGCTTGGTCAATATTCTAGTATGTGTGTGTGTCTTCAGCTTCTGGATCCAATCTTATATAGTCAGTATTGCTTTTATTGTACTATTTAAAAAATTTTAAAAATTGTTTTCTTATCATTTTTAATTCTCTGTTTTAATTTTCTTCAGTGTCATGAATAGTTTGATTCTATTTCAATATCAATTTTGGTTATGTTTTAATTGTATTTGATGTATTTTAATTTATAAGCCTGAGTCCTGCTTTTGTGGAAACAGTAGAGTAAAAATATTGATAGTATAGGAGCAGATTTGTATCTTCTTCTGCTCCAGAACTAAGAGCAGCTTATAGCAGTTTTTCTAAATGACTTTTCCCAGGATGTTTGTAACCTAAGGAAGTAATTGGTTTAGAGGATAAATGAGGCCAAATTAAGAAAAAAAACACAGTGAAAATAAATAGGAGGAGGGATTCCACACCATCAATAACCAGTTGGAAAATATCATCTAAAAGACAGTGTTTCTTAAAACCATTCACTTTCAGAATAACTTGTTTTTAAAGATTTTCCTGACAAGGCCCCAGTCTGACTAAAGTTCAGTCCTAGTTGTGGTGGTGGTGGTGGTGTCTGTGGAACTTGTTCAGGAATTAGAAGCTACATGGTAGACAAATGTCCATCCTAGGCCTGAAATGATATCTGTATTGCAGCATGAGTTTTGTTCTCTTTGAGTATTTAGACATGTTTACACAAATGCCTCTAAAGTGGTATTTTCTCCTTCTTTGGTAAGTTTTGAAATGATGGAGGCAAGGATTCTGTGGACTATGATAGTGTAGTTATGATGAAAATGAGAGCAAGGATTGCAACAAGACTAAAAAGACTAGAAAGGAGGAAGAATGCAGTAGCAGCAGAAGTTTGCAAGGTTCTAGTTATCATTTTCTCCAGTGCATGGCTTGTAGAAACAGTAGGGAGTCTGTGGATTCAGATTGCTCCAGAAGAAATAACTTGGATGATGAACTGTGTCGTGGCACAGGTGATATTCCAAGTTTCCACTCTTGAAGCTGCTTGGTTGCAAGCATTCTCCACCTACCCAAAGCCATGCACTGGTGAAAATAGTGGCTCAGAGTTGACAATCTTCTTCTCCTTCCACCATCACTTTCTTTCTATATGATGGTGAAGAAAGTGCAGCTGCTCGACACATTACTCATATGGTGTTCCCAACAAGATTTCAGAAGAGATTCTGTGGTAAGTGGCACGGTATATGACATTTGATTGATATAGTTGCATTCCCAGAGGTGAAGAACGCAAGGACAAATGACACATAGACCTAGAATTGGAAGAAAATAGGCCACAACTTTATTGGCTACAGCTGCTAAAGGTTGGAATATGCATGGAACTGGATCCGGGCATCAATTAACCCTCTGTTGACTGGTGAGACTGACATTCCAGCCCACTGCCAGAACTGCTGAGATGACAGGAATGGGCAACATACAGGCAAAGATTCCATGATGGCTTCCTTGCCACCAGCGGTACGGGAAAGTCATGCCCCTGCTGGAGCATAGCATGACCACTTCTACCCCACTGCCCTCAATCCCTGATTCTGGGGTAGGGTGGGGCAGAAACCGCTGTCCTGGATCCTAAACCCATGCAACCACAAAAGACGAGTTGAGACACCCCCCCGCCTACCTACAGCCAACCACGGCAGCTGCAGCCAACAAGCTACCACCCCCACCCACCCCCACCCCCAGATACAGAGGGAGCTTTGCTGGGGCTGCCAGTGCAGGGTTGTGCCAAATTGATGAAGTCTAGTGCTGCTGCACATTCTTGTTTTCCCAGCTGAGCCCTCTGACCAGCTGGAGCTGCTGCTGCTTCTCCTCCTCCTATTAGATACATCCTGGCTGCCTGCTTTGTTCCTAGTCTGCACAGACTCCTGTTCTGTTTGGAAATTCCACTCCCTCATCTGGCTGGCTCCACCTAAGGCTGGCAACAAAATAGGTTAGTTTATGTTTCTTCATTGCTTTCCCTATGCAGTCAGTGACTCCTCTGATGAAATCCATAAACACATGGACAATTTCAACAGGAAAGAAGAAACTCAGAAAGTAAACAAAATTTGACTACCAGTGCTGAAGAACACTAAAATCAAGACTCAAAATATTCCAATGAACACCACCCAGACTCTGGAGGTCCCTCTACAAGAAACAATACAATGATGGCTAATGTACTTAATGCATTGTTATGCATATCCCCTGACTAACAACTCAACCCTGGGGGATATTCCATTTAACAATAGGCCACCACACAGGCCATCTTAACATATGTAAATTGCTTCCTTCCACCTGGGGATTACACAGTCTATGTACTCTGTCTCACTTCCGTGCCACTGGCACTGGCATCCTCTGAAGATGCCAGCCATAGATGCAGGCGAAATGTCAGGAGAAAATACTAACAGAACACGGCCTCAGAGCCCGGAAAACCCACAACGACCTATGGATTCTGGCCGTGAAAGCCTTTGACTTTACATCAATTCTGTAATATTCTACCTCATTACAGATGGCTTGTTCAGGATAAAAAACCTAATACAGTCAACTGTACTGCTGAAATTATGGACCATTTGGTCACCATAAAAGGTGATTTAAACCCCCAGAAAAATCAATTATAATCACTTATAGACTACTCTTATTCTATACAATATGTTGGATTCAGCTAATTTTAAAACAATTATAACAACATCAAAAGCTAATATAAGCTTAAATCTAATTAATGTAAATTTACTTATGTTTATACTTAAATTGTAAACATAATCATACTTAACTAACTTTTTTTAGCGAAGGCAAAGCCTACACTGAATATAATTATAGCTTATTGTGCTTACTTAGTTTCTTATAGTTTAAGAAGCTATGGAGATGTGCATATTTATGTATTTTTAAATTTTTATTTACTGCTTATATGTTGCTAATTGCAGATTTCTGGGCAACTAACAATAAAATAAAACCATAAGGTTTACGTACAATATAGAGCTACAACATAGTTTTGCTGTGTATAGCACCATACAGCCATAAAATTTCCATAGCATTTTTTCTTTGTAGCATCAAAGTTTATGAAAAATTTTGCCTATCTAACAGGGACTCCATTAATTTTGGAAAATGGCACAGTTGTATGGACACCTGAATGACTGTGGGCATTTCATAGAATTCTAGAGTTAGAAGAGACCGCAACAGCCATCGAGTCCAACCCCCTGCCATGCTGGAACACTTGCTTAAAGGACCATTCAAATGGCCATTCAGCCTCTGATTAAAAACCTCTGAAGAGGGCAACTCCACCACACTCTGAGGCAGCATATTCCACTGTTGAATGGCTCTTACTATCAGGAAGTTCTTCTTGAAGTTTAGGTGAAATCTCTTTTCCTGTAATTTTAATCATTGCTTTATGTCCTAGTGTCTGGAGCAACGGAAAAGAAGCTTGTTCGAACTTCAACATGACATCCCTTCAGAAGGTCTTTATCAATAAAAATAAGTTCCTGACATTGCAAGTGATGATGGGGTACCTCTGACGTAGATAATAGGGTTATGGGATAGGAGATAGCATTGTTCCACATGTGTTAGTAATGCTAGTATATTTTGGAGTTAGTATTAACCTTTCCGATGGCAAAATAGAAAATTAAATAAATGGAACAGTGACCCAGTGTGGTATAGTGGTTTGAGCATTGAATATGACCCTGGAGACCTGAGTGACCTTGGGTGCATCACATATTCTCAGCCCCAGAAAACCCTGTGATAAGGTCTGTGATAAACCCTGCAGGAGACTTATCCTACAGAGCCACCCTAGCAACAAAGAGGATTTAAATTGATTGGTTATTGACTATGGAACCCAGGCTACCCAGAGGGAGGGGGTAAGTAGGGGAGTCAACCTAACAGAAAAATAACTGAAACTGTAAGTGACAGTTTAGAGGTTTCCATCAGAGAGAGAGAGAGAGAGGGTGTGAACGAGGGTGAGAGAGTTGGGGAAGTGTTTGATGGTTTAGAGCAGCGGTTCTCAACCTGTGGGTTGCGACCCCATTGGGGGTCGAACGACCCTTTCACAGGGGTCGCCTAAGACCATCGGAAAATATGTATTTCTGATGGTCTTAGGCTCCATTCTCTCCTCGGTGGTGGTGCACAAGCGAGAGCCACGCACTCGCATCCTCCTGCCCCCTTTGAAGTACCTTACTAAAGAAAATTTTCTTGGCATCGAGCAAGAGTGAGTTGGAAAGGCAATCTCTGACCAGCCACTCCGAGGCTCAAACAAAGCTAAAAACATCTAGTATAAGGAAATCTGAGAAGGCAAGAATTAAAAAGAAGGTGAAAGGAAAATTACCTGGTAATGCAGTTAAGTCTGTTAAGGGCGGGAAAGGGCTCCCAACCGCTCCTTTAACTTCCGGTCGCCATGTTGAAAAGAGGCATTCAGAAAGCAAGGGAGGGGGCTATGAGAGGAAAGAGCTCTCCTGACCAATCCAAGCTCGCCAGCAATACAACCAATCACACTCAAGCATGCGAGCAGCCTCTGCCAGGAGAAATGGCAGCCTCTCAGTCAGTAGTTCCTTGCCCTTCTGTATGAGCAAATACAGTAGCGAAGGCAATTTAGCATTGTGTGTGGTGTCGTTATTCACTAGGAATCAAACTGCAATGCCTATGGAATGTAAAGAAGTAAGATTTGAACCTCCTATGTCCTCAATGTCTTCCCAGGGGAATGTGTCTGAGTGTAGTAGGGAGGTGATTGCTTAAGAAATGGAGGTGCATGTTAATAGGCAAACAATATTAGTGAAATGATTTCACAAAATACATAACAAGTTTAAAAAATATATTGCAAGTTGGACAATTCATTGAATTTGAATATAATGTCATTATTAAGCAGTCAACAAACTACTTCAATGAATCCTTCATTTTCACATGATTTTCCTGGTGATACAAAAGTTATTCAAGCTGAATCAAATGATACTGGTGTGTGTTTACGAAAAAGGTCTACCTATAGGTCCAAAGTGACTAGAGTTGAGGAATCTACTTTGTCACACTCTGAACAAATCAACACTGAATCTGAAAGTGATGAGGAACCAGATTTGGCAGATGCTCATGGGGATAATGACTCTAAATCAGATGGTTCTATTTCTGAGGAGGAGGACGCAGAAGATGATAATAAAGTGAGATTATTTTCCTCAGATTCTTTTAAAAATTTGCTGGAAAAGGTGTTGGTAACTCTGGGACTGGACAGTCTGGAGAGTGCTACTTCAGATATTGATAAAAACAAGAATGTTGCATCAATTGTAAGGAATAAGCCTACAAAATCTAGTGTTATTCCTATGCCAGATTTATTTTTGGATTTAATTCAGTCTGAATGCAGTGAAACCAAATCTTCAAACTTTATATCATTTATGGTGGACCAAATATCAGATATTTACATTACGATTCATAACAGTAGCAAAATTACAGTTATGAAGTATAATTTTATGGTTGGGGGTCACCACAACATGAGGAACTGTATTAAAGGGTCGCGGCATTAGGAAGGTTGAGAACCACTGGTTTAGAGCTAAAAGTGTTTTGATGTTTGATACCTTAAATTAGCCAACTACCTTTTCCCTTGTCAGTTTGTTCAATAAAGATTTTATTTTTTAAAAAGAGCAGTCTCCATATAGTGTTTCTTGAATCTGGATCAGTTACACACACTACCACCAGTGACACATTCATTGGGATAAACCTAAGAATGTGTTACCCTATATCTACAAGGGTGTGGGTTTAGGGAAAGCAGAAGAGAGATATAAGTGTTGAGAGGGAGCCAGAGAGTGTTAAAAGGGTTAAAAGAAGGGTGCTGTTTCTCCAGGAAGGGAGAATTTAAAGCAGACCTGATCTGGCTTGGTCCAGATCTCCACATTTTGACAAGGGGACCTTAGGGTTACCATAAAGTTGGAAATAACATGAAGGCATGCAGCAGCAGCAGCAGCAACAACAGCAGCAACAACAGAGATAATAATGTATTTCTCCACTCTTAGTGTATTTTTTTCCTCCAGTTATTTAGATCATATCCTGTGATGTGCTAAAAGAGCGATATCTAAAAGAGACTCATTTTTGTCAGGCTGTTTTACACTTGTTTCAGATGCAAGGTAAATGAGGACAACATCATATTATGAATAGTCTCTAATGCAAAAGTTAGAAATAGTTAACAGCAGTTCTGTCACTTTTGACAATATGTAAATTAAAAACATAAGCAAACATTTCCATGCTAAGAATGAATCAAAGTTCTGAGGTTATTTTCTTTAAACAGCTGCAGGGAAAATGACCTTATATGTAATCCTAAAGGATGACCAAAATTTAGTGCAAAATGTAAAATGTTAGACTAGTTGGAAAATGTCCAATGTAGTAAGATTTTCCTTTACTGTCTAAAACAGAAAGCTTGTTGGAAAATGGGAGGAGATATTATGGGAGTTGAAATGTCAAGCTCTCGTAGATTATTGCTCTAATCCACAATAATTCAAGTCCAGCAGCATAGGTACACAGGTCAGGAAAGGCACTATATAGTTTAAAAAGTTACTAGGATGGCTAATGAGCAGTGTCAAAAAAGCTGTCAGAGAAGGTAGGTTGCCTTCAGAAAATGGGAGTCTTCTCCCAACAAAATGAGCTGAAATACCAATTTCTGTTAAAAAAAAAAAAGCAAGTAGACAATAAGGAATGCAAAACAGGATTTTGTGGAACATATTGTTAAATTACATTAAATAACATTAAAACATTAAAATGTTATTTAAATATATACGAAGGAAGAGACTGGTCAAAGATTTAGTTGGACCATAGGATGGTAAGACAGTTAAAGGACTAGTAAAGGAGCATAAGAAGATTTTGGAGAAGCTACATGTGTTCCTTGCTAGAATAGGGCTGGGTAACTGGAAGTGTTTAGAGAACCACATCACAGTCAGGGGCCTTGGAAGGCTGCACCCTAGCTCATTTTAATGCTTTTGGCCCCCAAATGCCTAGGGGACATGGGCAGTTTTGCCATGTTTGTTCCCCTCTCTGGGCCATTTTAGGCTGTGGGGAGGCCTTTTGTTTCAACAAGAAGTATCCCAGATGCAGGGCAGTGTGGTTAAATTGCCTGACATATCTTCTAGGGAGACATTTAGAGGCCAAAAAAAAAAAAAAGTATTGAGGGACTTGGGGCAACAAAAAAGGTCCAGGGGAATTCAGGTGACCTGTGCCCCCCCACTATAGAATATATATAACAGATGCCATAGGAACTAAGGCAAATAATGATGGCAGGAAGTGACATTTCAGATCTATTGACAAATCAAAAAAGAATAGCCGCATCTAAATGGTATCAATCTGTGGGCTAAATCAGTGTGTAAGAGCCTAGTTGGCTCTGTTGAATCAGTGGAACTTGCTAAGTCAACACTTAACATAATTTCATTTGATTCAAGGGGTTTACTGTAGTTGGAATTAACAATTCAAAAGTCATATTTGCTATGGCACCTAGTAAACTTTCTGATTTTCATACAATATAGAGCAGTTTAAATGTAATCTCTCTGTGATTCATGCTATATCCAGCCCTTAGAATGAGAACCTAAACTGCTTATTACTTCTAATTTAATGTTTATTTGTTATCACTCTTTGGAATAGTGATGTCAACTAATTGCTAATTAGTATATTTAAAATTAATTGGCTTAATAAATAGATATTTGGGAAGGTGGAGATCTATAATGCATATTTTATTTTAATTTCAAAACAACTAGTTTGCTGGGGTTTAATGGAAGGTTAAACAGTTTGGGGCTTGTATAAGAAGGAGAGGAAGCAGTTGTCTAAAAAACTTATAGCAGTTTATAACATTCTGTTATTTTATCAAATGACTGAAGTGATTGGAATTATGCATCATTCTTGGAATAATCAACACATATATAATTAGGTTCTTTATGGTATCAAGCTTTTTGTGGTATCAGATGACAGCACAATGGACCTCATCATGTGTTAGATGTCTGACAAGATTCATTATTTCGTTAGGTTCAATTTCCATTTTGTATTCTACAGTAAAATGCACAGTGTGCCCTATTTTCCCTTCCTTTTTTTCTTTCGTACTGAGCATAACCTCATTTCATGTTATGTCCTAGCCTAGGATTTAGGAATTATGGCTTGTTACAAAACAATAATTCTTCCCATAACATTTTATCTTATAGATTATTTTTTTTCTTTTTGTAAGGGGAAAGGGAACGTTGTAGTCATGAGGGTGAGTGTTTCTGTGTTTTCTTTGAAAAGATAGCAGAAATACAGTGGGTTGAAAGTGTATTCCTTTGTGCAAAGGCCAGGCCATTTCATAGAATTACAGACACTGGGAGTGTTTAGTGTGATAAATATTATCACAACTCTTTGATTTACTAGATGATCTATGCTTCCTCTGTATCTAGAATTCTACAACTTGATTCAATATAGCAGACATTGCATGGCATTCCATTCTCCTTTTCAGCATCAGCAGATTTGGGTGTGTCACCTTTTTAAATACGGAAGTTGAAATTTATTTTTTTAGAACTATTTCTTTTAATGTTGCATTTTACTATTAAAATGATGCGGGTTTGCATATTATGGAATATTTTCTAAATGGTGTATATTATAGAATATTTTGTGAATAGCTTTTATTTAACATTAGCTCATGAATAACATCAGGTCATTAGTCCCTTCGTGGAAAAGTGGCAGTCTATAATTGAATCGAATGATGGTGATGATGATGATTAGTATCAACCCAAGAATTAAAAAAACAAGCTGACCTCACTTGGCAGAGCGTGAAGCTGGAATTTCAGTTACAGGAGAATGTTAAAAAAGTAGGTGCTTAAAAAGAAAATTCCCATGTTACTGTCTAATTCATAAAACATATTCTGAAAATGTGTAATTTGGTTTTATACATTTGCTACTGGGATTTTTAGCTTTTAGACAACACGAGAGTAGTTGTTCATGAATATCAGGATTACAGTAAGTTGCTCTTATCTATTGTTGGGCTTTTTCACCTTCTGTGTTATATTCAGAAGTGGTTAAAAGAGACTATAGGCTGTTTCAAGGTGGAGATGCTAGTTCACAAAAAATAAAAAGGAATTTTATTACCAGTTTGGGTATTGAGTTTTAAAAAACTTTTTGGGGGAGGAGGAGCAGTTTGTGATGGAAACAAAACCAGCCTATGTACTAATATTGTACTTGACTGCACAGAGTAATTGTGTTGACAAAGTGAATAGGGACATACTCTATTCAAAGGGAAACACATTAAAGTCCATTGATTCCAGTGAGAGACAGTTATGAATGTGCTTAATTAACTCATAACAATTGCTCCTAAGAGAGTATAATGTCTGAATTAGTTTGGAGGCTCATGTAATTCCTCTGACCCCTTTATGTGGCAACTGTTCCTTTTTGACATATCTTTGCCCTGGCTATGTGGGCCTGCCAATTTCCACACATCCCAATTTTTAGCGAGCGTAAGGATGTATCATCATGTCCTCAAAACTATATGGGCAAAACACTGTTTCACTGGCATAAGTCCTGCACGGATTTGTGTCCTCTCAGTGAGTGTTTCTTGGTTGTAGCGTTGAATTCTTCTGATTGTTTCTGCATTGCGTTTCCAGCATATTCTGGTGTGTTTTGAACCCCACCCCCACTACAGCTAGGAGAGACTGACAGGTGTTTATTGAGAAGTAGGTAATGAATTTTGAACTAATGGTGTCCCATCTCACTTGACCACAAAGCTTTCTTTATGTTAGCAATTTAACCAGTTTCTTTCTGTCCCTCTTGCTGTATTCTTAATGTATTTCATCTAGACTGTGACAAATATATATAACATACGTGACTCCAAAAGTAGTGTAGCTTGTTGTATGATAGTGCTATCCATTTGAAAGCGTTGCTCTGATTAGATAAATAATGACAGCTAAATAAAAACAGGCTTGCAAATCAAGTTTAAGAGAATATCCAAGTTTTTTTTTAAACCAGTGTTGGCTCCAATTGCACGTGTATATAATTTATGAACAAAAGAGAAAGAGAGTGTCCAATCTACAGAATACTTTCACCATGCAGATGTATGGTGGAAATATGGGGAAATGTCCACCTCTTCTGATGGCAGGATAGGCTAATAAAAAAGGACATAGAAAGAGAGAAGAAAGAAACGAAAAGTACGACAATAGGATAAATCTAAAGTTATGTATACTCTGGATACACAATATCATAAGGACAAAATTAAACTGAACTTTTAGAAAGCAAAGTAGCTTTTATTTTTGTATTTTAAAGACATATGAAAGCTACAGTCTTTTGTATTCTCTGTCTGGAAGGAAGCTCTGTTGAGCACAATGTATGTCCTTCTTCAGGCTTCCAGTGTTAATTTTATGCAAAATATTTATATGAATCCTAATTACTTTTATAGTAAGAAGATATAAAAGAATCCTATAGCACCTTTGAAGCTAATTAAGAAAATAAATTTCTAATATAAGGTTTCATGAACTCCATTCAACTTGATTATTTTCTCAGACTCAGATTTATGCTGGAACTAACACAGCTGTGTCTTCGAATACTACTTTTGTTGTGTCGCTCAGCTAATGAAAGTTCACAGTGAACAGGAATTCAAAGCAAAATTGTCCTGTACTACAAGTGTAAGAGCTCTTGAGTTGAAGAAATCCTTTCTTCATGTTACTTTGAAGGTATTTTATTTTGCCTTTATCAGTATGTAGTCATCAGTCATAATAAAACAACTTTATAATAGAACAACATTATAATTGTCTGTTTGGTTTCTTGACAGGTGTGCTAGCTTTCAGGATGCCGCTGGTAAAAAGGAACATAGATCCTAGATATCTTTGTCATACAGCACTGCCACGAGGAATCAAGAATGAACTTGAATGTGTTACCAATATCTCCTTGGCAAATATAATCCGACAACTAAGTAGCCTAAGTAAGTATTCAGTTTATTGAAGGACAGTGAACGTTGGCTATGCTATAAATCTAAAACAAAATTACTCTTTTCAAAATACTAATTTATTATGTTTAAACTGTTTTAAAAGAACTCAAAAATGTTTTCTGCTTTTTAACTGTGCATGTAACAATGTGCTCTTTGCAGAGTTTTTGTTGCTAAATTGAATACTTATGGAAACTGTGTCTGTAGTTTTGCAATATTTCCATAAAGACAGTAGGCTTAAATAAGGAAGATGTGTTTTCAGGCTGACTGTTACAAGGTGGCAGTGTGTATGGCTTACTACTGTTGATGAATATAATCCTGGTTTGATGCAACTACAGATACAACTGTCTGTAAACCAACTTTACAGGACAACTTTTATGGGTGATAAAGTGAGTTCTGCCATGAGCTACAAATTGCTCTGATGAATTTTGATGGGAAAAGAAAAAAAAATCTATTAAAAATATTTCTTTTAATGGGATTTTTCTGGTTTGCAAAGAATTTTAGTGGCAGACCACAAAAACCTAGTTAAAGCAAACATAGTCTACTTCCCTAAATGGAGCTGTGAACATTGCTGCATGTTCAGGAGCAAAAAGAGCAAAACGTGGGGAGCATCCAATGAAAATCCTAAGAGATATATTTTAGGGTGCTAGAAAATAGCCTGATGTGTTTTGTCTTGTAGGTACTTTTAAATGTTACTTCAGGTGGCTGTGTTAAAAAAAGAATCACAAGGGGGCTACACACAAATACATGACTTTCAGTTAGATAAGATAATTAAGCTGCATCTTCTAAGCAGATATATGTAGATGGTATTTTTTTAAAGAAACAGACTGATAGGTTTGCCAGAAATGACTTGATTTCAGACTTAATTTGGAAACAGGAGTTAAGAGTTTGATTTTGCAGCTGACCAGTTGCCTCTAGGAGAAGAAACTTGGAGATTTTGGTAGGATTGCCTGATATTCCTTTCTGTTAGAAAAACCCGGATCCCTAAAATGCCATTGTAAGGCTGTATGGTTCTGAACAGATCATCTCTAACCATGAAGCTTTGGGCAGGAAGCTGAAGGGGTCTGAAGCACAGGTGGTATCAATTCTGCCAGTGAAGGATACACGACTGCACAACAACAGTAAGATAGTAAAAGTGAATGACTGGCTACATAGATGGGGTAGATAGGATTGGTTTGGCTTCTATTACCATGGTCTTCACTTCTTTTGAAGACTACTGGCTACAGATGGGCAGCACCTCACAAAGATTGAGAAGAATATTTTTGGTAATAACATGGCAAATCTGATCAAGAAAACTTTAAATTAAATTGCTGTGGGGTTGGAGATGATAGCTCAAACATCAGTCCAAAGACAAGCTTTAAGTCCAAGGATGTGAATTCTAGGAGAGAACCTGCAGGAGAAAATGGAATCCACAGAAAAAACTGACAGTAAACTAATAGGTGAGAACAGACAAAATTTTGTATGTCTGTATACCAACACAGAGAATTTGAGAAACAAAAAAGATCACCTTGAAGTCAGTGCAGAAGGGTAAATATGACTTTATATGACTTTATAACAGAGACCTGGTAGGATGACCCCCACGATTAGAATATTACATTTGAAGAGTATAACCTATTCAAAAAGAACAGATGTGTCAAGCAAGCAGGGACAGTATATATCAAAGACAAATTCCATTGTACAGAAATCCAGAGTGAACCAGGTGAGAGGGTCTGGGTAAAAATAAAAATTGAGAAATAAATAAATGCAGTATTATGGTAGATGTTTGGTACAGGCCACCAAACCAAGAAGAGGCAGTGGACAATGTTTTTCAGAAACAAATCTTAGAAATCTTAAAAGACGCAACAATTAATAGTTACGGGAGACTTCTATTACCCTGATATTTACTGAGAAACTAACTCTGCTAGGCATAGGCTCTCCAACAAATTCCTGATGTGCTTTGCAGATAAATTGTTATTTCAGAAGATAGAGGAAGGAGCAAGGGGATTGTCAATACTGGACTTGATCTTAACCAGTAGGGAGGATTTGGTCACTGGAATCAAAATAGTCAGTACTTTAGGAGGAAGTGACCATGTAATGCTAAAATTCACAATTGTGGGACAGGACAAGGAAGAATGTAGTCAAACATGGACCTTGGATTTTGGGAAAGCTGAGATTCATAGAAATTATTGGATGGAATGTCATGGCTAGACCTGCTAAAGGAAAAAGATAACCCAGCAAGGGTGGGAGTTCTTGAAGAATGAGTTAGAAAAGGCACGATCATAAACAATCCCACTGAAAAAGAAAAATGGGAAATATCTGAAGAAGCCAATGTGGCTGTACAGCAAACTCAAGAGGAAGTGAAAAGAAAAAAGGAGTATGTATAGAATGGATGAAAGACAACTCACCAAGGAAGAGCACAGATATGCATCACAGGTTTGCAGGAATAGTATATAAAAACTTAAAACTCAGAATGAGCTGAGACTGGCTAGGCAAGCAAAGAGTGACAAAAAGGGTTTTTTTCTGATACATCTCAAGGCAAGAGAATGACCAAGGAGGCAGTGAGGCTGCTGTTACGAGGATGGAAAAATGTTCACACATCACAGTGAAGAGGCAGAACTGCTCATACCTATTTTGCTTCAGGAACTTGCTGATGTACTGTCTAAACCCAGAAAAGTACAGGCCAGCCAGCCTGATCCTCAATACCAGGAAAAAATTTAGAACAGATTATGCAGGAGTCTGTGTGCAAGTGTCTTGATGACAACACAGTGAACAGTAGGAACCAACATGCGTTTGTCGAGAACAAATCATGCCAATCCAATTTTACTTTTTTTTCAATCAGGTTACTTATTTAGTAGATTATGAGAATGCTGTGGCTGTCATCTGGATTTCAGCAAAGCATTTGATAAGGTTCATCATAATGTTTTGATTAGCAAACTGATTCAGTGTCACATAGATGAGGACACTGTCAGATGGATCCATAACTAGTTGGAAGACCATGCTCAAAAAATCATCAATGGCTGTGCTTCCAACTGGAAAGAGGTCTCAAGTCGTGTGCCTCAGGGTTCTGCTCTAGAGCTATTGCTCTTCAACATTTTTATCCATGACTTAGCTGATGGTGGAGAGGGAATCCTTATCAAGTTTGTGGATGACACAAAACAGGGAGGGTGGCTAGCGCATTAGAAGATAGGAACAGAATTCAAAGGGACCTAGATAAGCTGAAAAATCAGGCAGAAATTAATAAAATGAAATTCAGTAGAGACAAATGCAATTTTCTGCATTTAGGTCATAAAAATGGGGGATACATGGCTTTGCAGCACTACATGCGAGAAGGATCAATTGTCTAGAGTGGTGGTGGAGTCTCCTTCTCTGGATGCTTTAAAAAAAGAGGCTGGACAGCTACATGCTGTGAATGTTTTAGCTGGAGATCCTGCATTGAGCAGCGGGCTGGTGTCCTGAGCACAAGTCAGCAAATGCCCATGTTAGCAGGCTGGGGTGTAGGAATGGTCAAGTATTCAGTCCAGTCTGGATTAGTTACAACTTATCTGAGTGAGATACGTGGAGAAGCCCAGGGTGGTCTTTAGCTAGCCCAAAAGTTGTATCAGAAGTCCAGGTACATGAACTAGCAAAGAATGTGCAGTATAGTCCAAAATGGAGTCAGTTCAAGGTCAAAATAAAACAGGAACATGGTGATGGTCGGCAACCAGGTAAGGCAGTTGTCAGCACTAATACTGTGAGGGAACTGTCACAATATTTATGAGCGCACCTTCAAGGTCAACAGGTATCTCTTTAGTGCTAATTGGGTCAGTGTCTATTACTTAAATGGCTCTGGCTTCCGTGTTTTTCCCTTCATCTGATGGGGACATGTCATCTTCAGCATCTGAAGCCTCTGCCATGTTTTGCTGAGGAACAGGATCCTCCTCAATCTTCATTTCCTCAGATTCAGAGAAGGCTGCAGATTTCTGGCAATCTGCTGCCTCCTTTTTCCTTGTCTTGAGTCTTTCAAGGTGTGAGTTATGATTGTTGAACTAGAAGGCCCCTGAGGCCCTTGCCAACTCTATGATTCTGTGTCTATAACTGGAGTCTATATCACTTGGGGCTGCAATCCCTGAACAGGTTCCTAGCTTTTCAAATAATTGATGATGGATAGTCTTTAGAGAAAAATGTCTAAAAGAGTCTTCAGAGGGAGGTTTTGGCTGTTAAACACTGAACAGTCTCAGAAGATTTGTTTGCTTATTTATAGTATTTATGTGCCTTTTTCTATAGTGAAATCTCTTTAACAGTATACATTAAAGACATATAGAATAGAATATTAAACACTAAAAATAATAAGTAATTAAAAACACATCAACAGGCAATATGAAAACCGTGTGAGAGAAATAATAATTACCAGCTGGGGAAGGCTATATATAATATATATACATTTAAGGTGTTTAAATTGTAACAGAAGATTTTTTATTCATTTCTCTGTTGAGGGATGTTAAGCACTTGCTTAACATTGTGCTAAGCACTTTGATGCAATCTCGCATCAGTTTTGACCTGGACATCTCTATTGGATAAGTTCAGTTTTTCAGTGTTTCTGCGGCCCCACATGCCATATTACTGTTGGAATATTTCCAAGTGATATTCTCACTGTGTGTGTGCATGGGGAACAGTGTGGTGAGAAGTTACGTTAGCAACTAGAGGAACTCCAGTTCTAGATACCAGGCCTTGCATCTCCTTCTTTGAGGACCTTTTTCTTAGACTTGACACATTTTTATTTTTTTATCCAGGGAAGGAATTTCTTCAATATATACCCCAAAGGGGTATCATCTCTCTTATACTCAGATGCAGCTAACAACACTTTTTTCTCCCCCTGGAAAAATGGGCTCTTTTCAGCCTTCTTTCTGTATTACCTCTCTGCTTCAACTAATTCCTTTGTCTTGCTTGACTCAGCTTTACCCACAAGAGAACATTACACATTCTGTATTCTAGTATGTGATGAAGTTTTGGTCTGCTGAGAAACAGACCAAAACTTGTTCAAGTTGAAACAAGAACTAGTACAAAAACTTCCCATTGATTTTAGGTAACATTGTGTATGACTGTAACAACAACAATTAATTTATTCTTATGAGACTGTTAAGTACAGGCTCAGCTGGGATGTCTGATGAGATTTCGTTTTAACTGTTATTTCTTAAAAGAGATCAAGAGAGGAAACTTACTGTTGTTTTTATGTTTTTTAAAAAATACTATTCTTGTCATCAGTTTTTATCACCAGAGTCACTGGAATTGCTGAGTAAGCAGTTAGATACAGTAATTAAATGTATGAAGACCAAAATAGAGCTCTTGCTAAGGAAGGTTCTTAAAATGCATACTTTTAAGTAATTTTGATAGCATGCAAAACCTTTGTAGTTCCTCGGGGCTTTTAATTAACTCATTCTTATTACAGCAGTTAACTCATTCTTATCACATCAAGTTAAGCCTAGGCCGTGCCATCCTATCTTTAGTACTACCCTGTTTCATAGTCTACAATTCACAGTAATCATTATCTGAAAAGTTTAAATGGATATACTGGCGGCCTCTGTGGCTGCATACTGAGATTTCTCAGCTTGCCTTCAGACCAACTTTGTAAATAAGTAAATAATCATGTACTCAGCTTTCTTCAGATACCTAAGTTGGTGACATGTTGGTCCTCTGACTACTTAAGTCTGCCATGAAACTTTTCTTTCCAGATTTTCCCTCTCTGACTGCTGAGTGTAGGACATGCTTTTCCTGCTTTCTCATCTGGAATTTACTTGGGACTTATTAGCTCTGGTCACTAGCATCATTTTGTTGGTACTTACTAACACTTCATTTCAGAGACTGCATTTATCTAAAAATAACCATATCTCTGATGGCTTGATGTACCATGGCAATCACTCAGAAAGTTACCATATGTATGTTGATGTGGGTGGCTTTCTGATTTTTCTGTCTTCAGAACTCTTGGATTTACCATGCTAACAGTGAGTCCCTATTTCAGATTTACATTTTTTAAACTGTGGTTCATTGATCTTGGAGATAGTTGGCCATCCACGTTTGCTAGAGTTGGGGCACAGGACCCTGCAAAAGTGGAAAAATCACAAATATCAAAATGTGTGTGCGTGTCTGTGGGACAAGATCTGAGGCATTATGGCGAGAATGGACACTCAGGGTCCAAACTGGATCAGGGAAAGGAGAAAGAAAGGAGTGGGTCAGCATGGTGGACCTTCCTTTCTCTTGCCCATCTCCTTCCTTGGGGTGGCAGGGGGAGCACTGAGAGAGGGTTTTGATACTGAGAAATTAGTCTGTGAGCTATCCTTAGCTGGCCAGGCAGCAGCTGGTGGAGGAAGAGGAGGACCAGAGGTGGGGTTTTAAAGGGCTGCATGGCCTGTTCGGAGCTGCTGAGAGAGAAGTATCCTCTGGAAAAGAATCACCAGAGGTGGAGGAACAGGGGTTCCAAATAATGAAATCTGTGAAAGTCAGATCCACAAATGTGGAAGACTCTGCTGCTCTTCGTAGATAGAAACTGCTGCTTGCTTTACTGTGAAATGTTACAGAATGTTGCAGTTTAGCAATAGAATTATATTATAATACAGCTAGAGGAGACAAAGGAAGACAACTGAGATGAATTGGACTTAATCTTTCTTTGTTCTGCTTCACCAAAAACTTGATTTCAGGAGCCAGAGTTACAGAAGTTAAGGTGCCCAAACATTTATTTCATTTTCTTTTGCTTCAGTCTGATGCAGACATAATGTTCCAGATCTTTAGCTATGGTTAAAAAAGGGGTTCTTGGACTCTTTATCTTTATCCTAATTGTTCTAGCTATGTTGAAGATTACAGCTGCATCAACCTGACAGGTTTACTCTAATGAGGGTTTTCACTGAAACCCAGGTTTGATACTTGTTTTGGAAAAACTTGTTAAGAGGGAACATTTAGCATTAATCAAGGCTAATATGGATGCAGGTGTGATATTGAATTGTGAATTTGATCATTGAGAAAGGATAAAAGATATTTGAATGTGACAGAGGTGAGAGTGAAGAGCAAGCATCTTATAGTCCACTTCCAATCTACTGAAGAAGGGTAGAGCGGTGTGAGCATTACATTTGCTTGGGTATGCCTTGAATTCATTTTCCCTTTGATTTTCTGCTTTATGCTAGACAAGTCAGGCTGCCCTTTCTTCTTGTTGTTGTTGTTGTCGTCGTCGTCGTCATCCTCCTCCTCCTCCGCTTCCTTCTCCTCTTTCAGTAGCTCTGGGTATGCCTAAATTGGGCTGTTTCTGCTGAGATATGTTCTGGGAAAAATTACAGTAATCTGCTTACAGTGTCCCTCATAACAGGACTTCTCATAGTGATAAATATGTTTGAGAGAGTATATTAGAAAGAAATATTCCATTTTTCTCATAGTATTGCTTGTAGTATCCATCCTAATGTCTTTTGAAACATTAACTACAGATACCTACTTGCAAATGAGAAGTGCTCCTACCAGGGCAAGAAACTTTTCCTTATCAGCAGATCTGATTACAAAATAAGGATTCTTTGGTCCATGCATTTCCTCATCTTGTATATAAGCAGTTTATAATTGGAGCCAGAAGAACAGACAGGGCCCTGTATTTAGGCTCCTTAAATGAGTCAAAGAATTCAAACACTGAATGGTGTTTTGGACTAGGAGGGTCAGGAAGCAGAACAGTGTACACCTGCAGAACTTTTCTAAAAGTTTAAAGACTACTTGGAAACTTTACAAAACTCTATGCAGACTTACTGTGGTGTGAGGAGCTCCATCCCACTGCAAGCATGCACAGATTTTCTTAAGAGTTAGGAGCTTTCTTCAGACCCTACTGAAGCCTTTTTCACACTTGCAGCCAAATAAGGCTGTTTAGTCTAGGAAAGTTTTGTTGTGTTGTAAATGCACAATTGAATATTCTCAACATACAAAGTACCATTTCCACAAATGTCCTGCATGACTTGTCCAGTTACTATTAGATCCTCTAGGTGAGTTTCCTGGCATACAATCTGAGAGGTACAACCCAACTGGTTCCAAAATATAGCTTGAGTGTTTCGAGCATTCAAACAGAAATAGAGCAGAAGGTGCCATGGCTTCAGATAGAAAGTTCAGAACAATTTAACATTGCAGCAGACTACCATTAGTTGGTTGTACCAATCAGAAGAGAACTATTGACATCCATATATGCTCCACTCAGGACCAGATAAGATACTTGCTTCAAGAATTCCGAATTCCAATTGGTTAAACTTCCATAATTTATCTTTGACTCAGATGTTGATGTTTGTTTACTCTCTAATATTTTGTTGATGGTTCCTTTCTACCAGTGATCTTGAGGGCACCTTGTATTTCCATACTGGAGAAATTTCACTTTTGCTCCTGAACTGCAAAACTGACTTGTTGTCTGGCATGACCTAATCACAGCCCGCAACATGGCCTAATTTCTTTGTGTTTACAGGCTTTATGCACCTTCACCTTAGTGTTAGTTCCTCCTTTTCTGTATCTTCTCATGTTGAAGTAGCCACTTCCTTTTCCCCTCAGATTCCTTTTTCTCTCTGCTCCCACTGATGTCATTGCCTCCTTCATCTCTACAAATTCAGCCTTTAATGCCTACTCCTTGGTCTGACAACAAACAGACCAGTATTCAGCCTCAGCTTGCATCTCCGGTTCCAAATCTGCAATGGGTCTAGGATCTGCTCAAGTGCTAGGATGTTCTTCAAGAAGAAATACTTTGGACTGAAGAAGAAGACCTTCTTTCTGTGGAGCATATCTCTGAGGGGGACAGTAATGTTCACCTAGTAGTCTCCTTTTCACATGGGGACAATTCTGGAATTATCTCCACATAGAGAAACTCGACTTATGCCATGTTCACAACATCATTGTCATTCTCCTCACAGTGGAGGATCTCTCTCTTTTTTATTTTTTATTGTGATCACTGCACCTTTTTCCATATTCCAAAGTAATTATCAGGCATAAATCTTGGACTTACACTCACTGTGGTGCTGCTCCAAGAAACACTCTCTAATCCAACTTTCTCCATTATCTGCTAGGAAAATACCACCAACATCAGTGCATTTTGTTTTATCCTGTGGCTTTCTTGCTAACTTGATTCCATAATCAGCTTGTTACAGCAGTATGCCATCACATTTGTGCTTGCAACTTCTGATGCGACATTGGAAGTGGATGACTCTTCCAGAGTGAACCACCAACATGGTGTCAATAACTAGTGAGCCTATAGTGGTATTTCCCCAGCCAGACTGGAATGCAGTCTTAGCTTGGAAGGTCACATGTCTGCTATGATAGTCAGGTCTGTTTCTCTAGAAAGACCATAGGATACATTTACCTCATCCATGGCCAACTTACTTTCAAAGCAGATTTGTCAGCCTAACCAATTTTGAAAGTTCAGTCTGCTTCTTCTGAGTCAGTCTTGCTTTCCTGTTTGGATATTCCTGCAACAATATCCATTTTGTAGTCAGTCTCGCTGCTGCTTGCTACAACTAATATGTAATCTCTGGTTAGTATGAGTATAACCGCTACTCTGTACCCTTAAATGTGCAGTTGTAACAGCAGATTGATAATTGATCAGGCCCAAGAATCTTATATAACAGGGATTCAGGTTTGACAGCTAAAATGATTTCAGTAGATTCTTAGTCTTGGACCAAGATCTTGGAGAGTACTACAGCTTCCCCAGAAACCATGATTTTTGAGAAAAATCCATCACATCCACCTCTTAAGAATGTGCATTCCTATGCCATTCAGTCTACATGGCTAAGTCACTAGACATAAAAGTAAATCCAGCCCCCGCCACCCCCAAATTGACTCTGTTTTCAAGAAGTCCAAGAAATCTGCACCAGTAGCACTGCTGATGTTGGCATCATTGCTTCATATTGCTAAAGACATTGTTCCAACACTGAGGAACAGTGAGTTCAAGATTCTGGATATGATTTTTGTTGTTGTTGTTTCAACACACAATGCTGAACTTATCATAGGCCCTTTTCGCATGGCTTTTTTTTTTGCGCGAGAGCCCCTTGAGCTTCGCGTGAGTGGGAGCATCACTCCGTACGACGCACTCCCACTCATGCGGCACTCATGAGGCTCAAGCGGGGCGGCTGCGCATTTTTTTATTTTCGGCTTTAAGCTGAAAATAATGCGTGCTCACGCAATGCTCGTGGCGGCCTCGCACACTTACCTCCGTGCGATGCATTGTCCCAGGCAAGCGGGTCGCGCTTCCTCCCCCAGCGCAGCCTACAGCTCCCAGACTGCGCTGCGGAAGGAAGGAGAGGGGCTCAAGAGTGACGGACGCGACACCGGGAAGCCAGCTGTGGTACAAAGGAGCGGGGAAGCGGCAGCGTTTTGGTTGAGGCTTCTTGCACGAGCTGCCCTCTCCCATCGTGCAAACAGCTGAGATGCGGAAAGGGCCATAGTAGAAACATCTCATCTAAAAAGGCCAAAGACATACACAACTGATGTCTTCAGATAAGGAAGAACATAAATTGGATATTTACAGGAAGATTTACTCCACAGCTAAATCTCTGTGCTAATTATCGTTTACTCATTTACTTATTGCTAATTAACAAGCTTGTACAATGTATACCAGCAATTTCTGTGGGAGAAACTAACAGATTATCCAGTGATGACAGATGTACAGTCTGTATATTTCAGACAGGGACTGGCCACATCTCAGATCAGTGTGACTCATCCTGTGGCAGACTGTGTGGTTAGTCATGGCTTCAGTTATTACCTTGTGACAGCAGTGCTCCTGGCTTGGGTCCTTAGGACTACCCTGAGATGTTCAGTCAGCAGTGAAAGATCTTCTGTTTGATCTACAGGGCTTGTTAAATTCATAAACTGATATGCTGGATCACACACCAAAGGTGTAGAGGTTAAGTAAGAAGATGGAACTGTCCAACTCAATCAAATCTGTACCTTGATAATTGTCCTTCCTTGTGGTTGAGCATCAGCTACTTCTTGATTCTTAGCCATGCATTCAGAGGTCTCATCCACTCTCTTAGGGATCATTGTCTTTAAATAAAATTTCTCATCTATCCAAATACCATAGCTTCAATCCCTCCCACAAGTCTGAGGGCTCTCTTCCATGCTTTTGAGGCCAAGGTCTCTCCCTGGATTCACAACCCTGTCTGTCTGTTGTTTCTCCCTCTCCCTCTCCCTCCCCCTCTCATTTCAGCCACTTTCTGCTTGCTTTGTATGCAATTGCTACAGGTGCAATTGTGTACTATTATTGTGCATCTTGGCTGTACTGTGGAATTCCTGCTTGACTACCCGTGGGATTCTACTGCACTACTCTCCATTCTTAGGAATTAGAAGACAAAATATTTAGCCTTCATGAGCAGTAGAAAGAATGCCTCACACTCGGATTTTAGATGGGTTTTGTTCCATCCTGAAGCATGATGGAGCCGTCTGTCCCATCTTGGACCTTTGAGATGTGAAACATGACATAAATCTATACAAATGCAGAATGCTTACTGTGTTTGCTATGTTTACTGTGTTACCTTTGATAAGACATGGGGATTTATTTGCCAGGACAAATCCCAAAGATGCTTATTTCCACACTGCCATCAGACCAAGACTCCAAAAGTATCTTTGATTTGTTGCAGGCCATTCAGTTTTCCAGTTTTCTCTATCATTCAGACTCACATTGGGTTTAATACTTGGCAGTAGTGGCAGCCCATTGAATTCAGTGAGGAGTCACAGTCTTTTCATACCTTGACAACTGCTGCTAGTTTCCAGTTGCAAGGCACAGTTGCGTTAGACCATACACCTTATTTTATCCCTAGTTATGGTTCTGGGTTGCCTTCCCAAAATTCAAACAGGCTTATTCTTCTCATGCCAAGCTGCGGCAGCCACTTGCTGTGCCTTTTGTTTTGTTTTGTTTTTTCAGAGAAAGAGAGAAATTAATTCTATCAAAACAGGTTTGGGCAACTGTTGTATTAAAGGTTTAAATTTGGGTGTGGAAACAAAGGTTTAAATTAGGGTATGGAAACTGGTTATCTTAATCAGTTCCATTTGGTTTTTCATGGACTAAAAGATGGTTTAAATAAAATCAAGTTTCTCTCTAATGGAAAGAATGAACGAGAACACACACTGAAGAAATCTACCACTTACATGGATTATTCAGTGAGCTGTTGCCTTGTTTCATTCATTGCCACATTGAGTATCATGACTAAATTAGGTGACTGCTCTGAAGTTTCAGGTAAATTGAGGTGATATCAGATTCCTGATTCTGAGGTTTGACCTATGAGACTGTAGCTGTTGCCTGGTAAAGATCTTCCTTTCATCTTAATCTTTTAGTGGTTTAGTCTATGTGCCATTCTGAATGGTAGAAGCAAGCTGATAAAGTAGTATTAATAGCAGTCACCATCCCTGTTATGAGCTTTATCTCCCTAGAGGATTGCCAGAGTAAAATCATTAGTATTTTCTTGAGACAGTACTTGGCAGAATTTCAGTGATTAGGATATGAAAAGTTATAGTTTTGTATATTTCAATATATTTTATATTTTATCTGTTTAAAATGGTGTAAGTCAGAACAGAATGAAGTTGCAAGATTAGAGTAGAAATTTACAGAAACTAGCTTCCCCATAAGACTAAGTGTGAATGCCTGATGTTGTGAAATATTTTTAAATGAATGGAGGAATTCCAAAGGAAGCAGTTCAGTTACAGCCTCTTTCTTTGCATGAAACCATAGGATGCAGCAAGCTATATATGTGGCAATGTGTACCTAAAAAACTATAGTACTCAGTGAGATTGCTGTATTTGCTGGCATATAAGACTCACTTTTTCCCCTGAAAAATACTGTTTGAAAATGGAGTGCAGTTTATACACCAGTGTGTCTTATACACCACCAGATAGTATTTGCCAGTGTATAAATGGGGTGCATCTTATACAAGAGTGTGTCTTATATGCCAGCAAATACAGTATTTAGACAAATAATCCAGAAATATCCAGTAGAACTCACATTGTCAAATGTGTTCTTTTATCTTTTTCTTGTGTATATTTAAACAATAAAACACATTTACAGCAAGCTAACAAGAAATTGAAAGCAGCAGTAAAACCAAAAAAACCAAAGAGCCCAATCTTTCAATAAATGAAATTGTTGTTTTATTATTTTTAAATTCATTTATATCCTTGCCTTTTCCTAATAATGAGATTGAAGGCAGTGTACAGATTAATAAAACTAGGACTGATTAAGTAATGATGTGTGCATTTTAAATTGAAAGAAGTGTGTCAGAGTTCCGTCAAAGAGTTTGTTCAACAGTGCTTCTTCAGATTTGAGCAGAACATTACATGTTTAGCCAAGATAGTTGCATTTCCACATAGGTTGCTAGGTGCTCAGGATTCAAAATAACACTTCTTTGTAGAATCCTGTGCGACTGGCCGTTACACTACAGTGCCATTGTCTTATCTTGGAAATTATTTTCTGGCAACCTTAATTGCATTAATTCTATAGCGGAGTATAGCAGAAAATTGAAAACATATCGGATTTACCCCTGATTTAAGTTGTCGTGGGATCCGTTTTGTTTCATTTGCAGACATATATTTAAACTCCTCTTCATGTGTCTCAGAGGTTTAGAATACTGTTTGATAATTAGAAACATAGAGTTGGGAAAGACCACAAGGGCCATCCAGTCCAACTCTCCACATGCAGGAATACCCTGCATACTATCACTTGACAGTGGAAGGAATAAAGTATTAGATGTCTGCCCCTGGAAGAATACCTGATATAATTGTTGGATCAGGTTCTAGATAAAAAAATGACATATGTAAGCATCTAAGAACTTAGGGAGCCTATATTAATTAGAATGCATGTATAAATCAATTTCAGTAATGACTTAATGGATTACTGTAGCATGATCTATATGGGGCTGCTTTTGAAGAGTGTTTGGAAATGTCAAAATGTCAGCTCTCCAAAAGATCTGCAGCCAGATTGTTAAATATAGTGGGCTATTGGAAGCACACAACTCCCTTGTTGTAACAGCACACTGGCTGCCTGTTAATTTTTGGGCACATCAAAATGCTGGTTATGACCTAAAGCGCTGTATGGCTCAGGTGCAGGCTATCTGAAGGACCATATTCTCCATATGAACCTATGCATGTTTTCAGGTCCACTATGGAGGGCCTTCCCTTGCCACCCTCACGAGTACATCTAGTGAGAACATGGAAAAGGTTTTTGGTGGTTGTTCCCAGGCTCTGTAGCTCCCTTCCAAGAGAGGTTAGACTAGCATTTTCCTCGCTGTCTTTCTAAAGGCAGATAAAGACTTTAGTTCAGCAGACCTTTGAAGAATGATTGCTCAAGGGGGTGGACCTTGCAGAATTGTATTGTACAGTCTGTCTTTGTTTTGTATATTCACAAATGGTTTTAATTTTATGGATAGTTTATGGGTAGTTTATATATATATATATATGTATATGTATATATATGTATGTATATATATGTATATGTATATGTATATGTATACACACACATATACATATCTATATCTATATATATTAGCTATGTCTCTTCTAATTCTTGTGTGCCACTTTGACTCCCAAACTGGCAAAAGGATGGGATGATGCTGATAATGTGCTGATTGAATTTTTAAAAACCGGATATGTTGCCGCAATTGACAGTTGTGTCAGAGTTCCTAAAATGAAAGCTCAGTTTAATAATCATCTACAAAAATATGTTCAGATTCTTAACTTTGCTTTAAAAACTTTCCCTTTGCAGGTAAATATGCAGAGGATATCTTCGGTGAGCTTTTCAATGAGGCACACAGTTTTTCTTTCAGAGTGAACTCGTTACAAGAGCGTGTGGACCGTTTATCTGTCAGTGTTACACAGCTTGATCCGAAGGAAGAAGAACGTAAGTTTTTACAGCAATAATATGTGCAGTTCTTCTTCATGGCCTCTGTGATTCACACAAATGTGTCATCTGTGCCTGTGCAACATGTGTTTTAGAACCTGTTAGAGTAGTATGACATGTGTATTTACAGTAGCCCCACCCACTCCCCATCTGCCTATCCAACTCACTTCCCATCTAAACCCTCAGTTCCTTTTCATCTGCCACAGCAGCAACATTGATTATGATCCTTCTGAGGGTTAGCTGGCTTTCTCTTTATCAGCTAAACTTCAGTTTTTGACTCAACTCTCATTACAATTTATGGCTTCTCTTCTGAGTTTTGGTACTTCAACAGATCAGATTGTTTATGGTTTGACTTATTAACTTTGATTTTTTTGGACTTTGGCTTTGGCTTTCAGATATACCGTTGGTTAATCCTTTTTTTAAGGATGGGCTCCTGCACTTTGCTTGAGCCTCCACTATTTTATGGCCTCTACAGGACGTTTTAAGCATTGTCCCTCCTGTGGAGGGAAAACACCTGACAAAAACAGTCTATCTATGTACCTCCTTTGTCTCATAGAGGGGTACAATGTTGGTCCCTGCCCTCATTGCCAAGCTTTTACCTCACAGTCCAGAAGGAACTGTCCCCCAGGTTAAAAGCGCTCCTTTGGGAGAAAGTTCTGAGAGCATCAGATACAGCCATGGAGAATAGGTCACTGTGCATGACTTCAGTAACAGCCACCAAGGCCTGACATCATGTGTCGTCTAGATGGCATCAGGATCATACTGACAGCATCAGGTTTGTCCAGATGGGTTTCTCTGAAGTGATCCCTCACGGAGACTTTGTCTGCTTCTTCCAAGCACTGTGTGGTAGAGAAACAGCCCCTGAAGCAGCAGTAGCTAGGCCTAAAGGCCCTCCACACTTAATCTGTCACTTGGAACCATACTTGAGTCTGCATCCACCCACTGTGATTGGGATTGTGTTCCTTCAACACCAGGCAGGTCTCTGGAGTCAGAAGCTGATACTACCTTAAGTCACCCACAGCATGCCCATTAGAAGCACAAGAAGAGGAAGAAGACCGGAGCAGATTGTTCCTCTCAACATGCACCGCATGTATCATCCTTGCCTGTGGGTTGAGTCTGAGATTTTGGTACCGATTCTTAACTGGTTTCATCCTTCGTTGATCAGGGAGATTGTAGTCCAGTGGCTGGTTCTCCTGTAAGATATTTGAGTCTTGTAAGATCTTCGAGTCTTGTAAGATCTTCAGGGCCAGCTGTCGTGCACACAGTCTCAGATGTAAAATCATCAACTTCTCTCCACTGGTACAAGAACCAATCTCTCTTTCACCTGCTGAGCATAGGGCTCCACCTCTCAGACAATCCTGCACATCCTCCACTTATTCATGTCCTGCCTTTTCTTTCAGTCCCTAGCTGCTGCTTTGGTATTCATGGAACTGGGGTTTTTGATGGGAAGCTTGCTGGATAGGCACATGGGCGATGGATGGGGCTACTGCCAAAATGCATCTCATATTGCTCTAGAAGTTTCCAAAACACAAATTGTACAGGTGCAGATGACCCATTTGTGTGAGTTCACAGATGGCAACTGAAAGAACCACTGTTAAAGGTAAGCAACCTGTTCTTTTGTGGGTTGCATCAGACATTGTTGCTGTTGGTAGGTCAGAATATTTAACTATGACATAGCCCACTTTTTCCTGGATTACATATCTGTTACAACCTTTTTCTCCCTGTTGCTGTGTTGCCTCTGTATGTATATAGTACAGTTTCATTAGGGTAGATACCTCTCAGGTTCTAGGCAATCAATTGCTAAATGGTTTACACCAAGACTTGGAAAACTGCTGTTATAAACTAGGCTTGAAAATAGGCTGCTTATCAATAGAATTAGGCAAAAGACACCCCTCCTGCCCACTTCTGCTGTGTAATCTTACTTCTTAGAATTGGAACCACACATTTCAATAGAAAATTGGTGGTCATATTCCATCAGGGGTTTTATTAGATATGTATTACCATGCTGATCTATGAACTCTGTCAAGTGTTTTGTCAAGTTTAAGTATGTACTGATGTTGTTTACATATGGCAGCATCTAAAATCTTTGGAGGTCAATTATGGGCTGGACAGACAAAAACAAACCATTTAAGGTGGTACTACTGCTGGGTGGTTGTTCTCTTTTTCACATTTTAAATATATCCCATTCTGAAAGGGCTTATGCTTATCTACCCACCCCACCTCAAAATCAGGTTCATGGCCTGGGGACACATCTTCATTGATACTATTTTTTTAGTGGTGGTGGTGACTAAGAATCCCTTTAATCAGTTTCAGATGTTTTACTAGCTGTGTTCTTTCCTGTACAAATCATATGGCCCTTTCCATATTTTAGTCACCACTGGATTTGTTTAATGCTCTATGTGTGGGCTGGTTTTTGAAAAGCACCTGAAAACTTCAGTTAATTCTCATTTCTCTTGCCAATTTGCTGGGTAGAAATGGTCACTTGGAATATATTTCACCAATTACTTGATTTACATTGGCATATGAGACTGAATTCAAGATTCTGTTTTATCTTTAAAAGTCCATCCATTCTGGGTACATAATAGATCTCTTCTCTTATGTGTGCTGCCTTGTACACTCCATTTACCATTTGTCAAATGAAGCGGAATCTATCATGAGTAGAGGCCCTGTAGCTCAAGCATCAACCTTGCGTAATGCTTTAATCAGAACAGCTGTTAAGCCCGAACATTATAAAGTTCGTACACCAGGAAAAATCTTGGCGCTTCCAAATGGACTTCAGGCTAAATTGAGGCCTGGGTTTTTATTCAGGGTTTGGCTTCTGCTTTTGTGTGTTGCTGGGGAGGGGGTTCTTACTTATTTTGATTTGGATCCCCCCCCCCGGTAAGTTTTACTTTTTGCATACTAGGTTTTGACTGGTTCCTTTTTTTTGTCAACTTATAAGCTGTTTGCTATCTTAATTTGTTTTACAAGAAAAAATGTGACACAATATTTTTAAAATTAATCAATGCAGACAATCCAGACAACTTCAAAGTTGTACCTTTTGTCCAGGGTGCTCAAAGTACTCTTCAAATGTTCGGCTAAGACTTGTTGCCTGTCTGTATATTGGAAAAAATGGCTTTTTGAGTAGATCTGAAGATGTTTGATCAGTATTAAAATAAAATAGTGGACTCTAGTTGAGTCTAGAAGAATCTAGAGCTGACTCAAGTAGTTTTACTTTTCAAAACCAAGAGTCAACATTTTTAGTGAAATAATATGTTTGTTTTGTTTCTAATTGGCATCTATTTGCATTGATGCTATTAATTTTTCTACCAGTTCATAATATGCTCCAAGGAATTTTCATATTAATAGGTTTGTTCAGTTTATCTTTGACAAGGAATTTCAACCTCTCTTTTAATTTATGAATGATGGATGGATGGATGGATGGATGGATGGATGGATGGATGGATGAATAAAAGGACCTTTTTCATGGTTTATGAAATACCTTTGTGTATTAGAGCCTTTGCCAATTTTGTGCCCTCCAGAGGTTTTGGACTATAACTTCTAGCATGCCTGACATTGTCTGGGGCTTTTGAAATCCAAAACATCTGGAGGACACCTGCTTCTAAGAAACTGATATATAGTAGAAGATAAAGTTCTACTGTAAAAACTTAATGGAATTATTTATTTTTAATGAAATACTGCTTTCATTGTCCTTAGTAGTTAGTTCTTTCATTTAAAAATATATGAATCTAGAGAATCTTGGTGTTTCAAGAATTTGTAATTTGGTAAACTATACAAGATAGCTCTTGCCCTTGCATCACAGGCATGTCTGAAAATTCACAGAAAATTCAACACCACAATTCGTATTTGGAAAGGCCCAGCAGCAGCAGCAGCAGGGGCACTGCTCATTTTAATTTTCAGGCCGTATAATATTGTAAACCGGAGTCAGCATGGTGTAGTGGTTTTCTGTGTCAGTCTAGGACAATGAGAGACCAGGGTTCAAATCCTCACTCAGCCATGGAAACTCACTGGAGGTAGCTTTGGGCAGGTTACACTCTGTCAGCCTGAGAGGAAGGCACAGGCAAACTCCCTCTGAACAAATTCTACCAAGAAAACTCCATGATTGAAGGACACAAACCTGGGAATAAGCCGCATTTGAGAGCCAGCATGGTGTATCCAGCATGGTGTAGTGTATGCTGCCATCAATGTACATGGCCCAGTGTGCTTTACAAAGTACGAAACATATCCTTGCCCCATGAGGTATACAAAATCAACAAAGAATGGAAAGAAAGTGGAGGTAGAGATAAACAGAGACATAGTATGTCTTTTATTTCAATGACAAGTGGTTAGATAGGCTTTGTCGAAGAAGAGCATGTGGAATAGGAATTTAAACCAAAGACAATTTCTTTTCATCATCTGCAGTTCTTCAGGCACTTGAAGTTAATTTCTATAAATGTGTTTTCGGACAAATTATTCTAGTTTAGCATTATAGGCAATTGATCTGGAAATCATTGTGAGAAGATTGTTTATGAGACTACATGTGAAATTTGAATTTTGTTGAAAATGCAAAATGAACCTGTGGGAGTATTCTTGTGGTACTTAAAGTACTGACGTCTGCTCCAAGGATGAGAAGACATAAAAATTAAAACAGATAAATAAGATTAGTGTGTGTGCAAGTGTGATACGGTTGAAGACAGATCCACAAAGGAAAAAGCTTTAAAGTATGTAACATTATTGATGTGATGAGATTTAATGTAAAACTGGACAATCATTTTCATAGCTTTATTCTGACACAAGACCTCTGTTAGTCCTTTCATTAATTTAAGAGCTTATAGATGCTTCTAGTAGGAGTTTTAGAATTAAAAGATTCAGAGTTGGCATCAAATATATTTGGTTTAGTTATTTGTTAGTCCCTGTGCTGTCTAGACCATAGTATTCCACAAAGCTAGGTGCAGTGCAGCCTCAGCATAAGTGTCCAATTCATTTCAAATTGTATTAAATTCATAATCATAAAGAATACTAAATAAAAATAACCTTTGATTATATTCAGAGCTTATATAACAGACAGTAGCAATGTATGGTTTTAAATGCCATTTTATAATTGTTCTGAATATAATGATCACAATCAAGAATTTTGGATTGTTATTTTAGAAGCAAACAATGTCTGCAAAACAAGAGCTTCTATATTTTCTGCTCAGACTATTAAATTACAACATATAAGTGCTGTTTTCTACTACATTATTCCAGTGTTGCCAATGGATAGTAGTATTACAGTCTTCAGAGTGTCTTTGCTTGTTGAGCTGATGTGGTTTTCAAAGGAACAGTGGCTCAGAAATAGATATGAAGTGAAAAAATAATCTTTCCTAAAGATTGTAAATACACCAGTCAGATTTTTAAAAAATCTGTGATAATTGAATTCTTCGATAATTGTGTGCTAACATCCCAGCAGGAATAGAATCATAGACCTGGAAGAGGCCACAGGGGGCATTGAGTCCAACTCCGTGCCATGCAGGAATACACCATCAAAGCATTCCTGATAGATAGCAATCTAGCTTCTGTTTAAAACCCTCCAAAGAAGGTAACTCCACTACACTCCAAGCAGCATATTCCACTGCTGAACTGCTCTTACAGTCACGAAGTGCTTCCTAATTCCTAATGATGGAATCTCTTTTCCTGAAGTTGGAAGCCATTGCTTTGTGTTCTAGTCTCTGGAGCAGCAGAAAACGGGCATCCCCATACAAGAATATCCCTTCAACTATTTAAACATAGCTATCACGTTGTCTCTTAACCTTCACCAAAGATGCTTTTGGTGAATGTTGACAAATAGAAGTCATTCCTTAGCTGAATTCATTGGAAGAAGAAAGAGTGCTCTTTCTGTCCTGAGTATTGAGATGTATCAGCCATTCAGTACCTCTTTCCCTGTAAATCTCCTTCAAAGGATATGAGAAGCACAATGGACTGGGAAGAAGGTTTACATCTAATTTCATTGGAGGATGCCTCCCTTCAGCAAAATGGCTGCCATTGGGTATCACCCACATGTTCATTTTAGTGCTGAGAAGAGAATGGGAGAATAATCAAACCAGTAGACAGATTTTTGTGTCCTAATTTATAACAGAATACTGAATAACAGTACTGTACTAAGGCAGTCAAAAATGCATAGTAAGCTCACACTAAATGTGGAATTTACAGCACCTCCTGCTATAATTCTGGTTATGTTGTTGATGTTCCACCTCACTTTTCTTGTCGTAGGAGTTCAGTTGTGTGCTTTCAATTTTTTTTTCTGACTTACGGCAATCCTAATGTGAAACCTGTCATGGATTTTTTTCCCCCAGAGGAGGTATTCAATTGCCTTTCTATAAAGCAGAGCGTATGATTTGCCCATGGTTACTGAGCAGGATTTCCATAGCTGAGTGGGATTTGAACCCTGGGCTCTCTCAGTGCTAGTCTAACACTCAGACCACTACACCACATTGGCTCTCATAGCAGTATTAGTGATAGTAAATGAGAAGTAATGTTCTTTGCTACATCAGATTAGGTATAAATAATTTAAGTGTTGAATTGGCTGGTCCTCCAGTTTATGAAATTGTGTGATCCAGCATGAACACTTTTGACTTTCTTTACTGAATTACAACTTTCTAAGACATTTTTTGTCTCTTAATACTGTGGGAAGGAGGAGCAATCTCCACTTCCAATTGTAGCCCCTCACCTGGCTTCCGGATTTTTTTTTTCTTTAGAGGGCTTGGAGATCCTCCAGAGCAAGTTTTGGAGCAGCTCTGAGGGTCTGCAAAGGGAAGAAGATGACATCAGCACAGCAATTGATTTAAACTATAACTTGTAATTAATTGTTTGTCTAAACATTGATGTTTCCTGTAGTTTCATTGCAAGATATAACAATGAGAAAAGCTTTCCGAAGTTCCACAACCCAAGATCAGCAGCTCTTTGACCGCAAGACTCTGCCAATTCCATTGCAAGAGACTTACGATACATGTGAACAGCCTCCTCCACTTAACATACTTACCCCTTACAGGTCAGTACCTCTTTTTTTTTTCAGTGTGATTGATATTTTGCATATTTTACTAGTGGCAAATAGCAGTCCTCAGATTGCTCTGATCAAATGAAAGATTTTAATTTGGGAATTGTATTCTTCAAGAATGACAGAAACAAATCTACACATCTCATATCTTGTTTTTTTTATCACAGCTAAATTATTCTAAGAGTGCATGTTTGTTTGAATGTCTAAATTACATGTTTCATGTTAACTTCCATTTTCTGTGATGTTATTTGCGTCATTGTTTATTAAGATTGGAACTTACATTAGTGGTTGAACCTAATTACTAGGATTTATGAAAGTGAAAGAAATCCCTTTAGAGGTCCTGTAGGCGTAGTCATCTTGCCCCTGTTCTTTAATTTGGCCCTTTAAACCTTGTGAATAGACATTCACCTCAAACCACAGAACACATGCTATCTAGCTATGTTACATAATTTTGATATTACTTTAACTGTTGTGGCTCAATTGTATGGAAATTGCGACAGATAGGGATAGGGACAGACGGTTCTGAGCAGCTTTGTGCAGATGCACACCAATCCGTTTGCAGATCACCACTCAAAGAACAACTGTTAATATATAAGCAACCTGTTCTTCTGTGATGTACTAAGGGAACTCTAACAGTATAGTTTGAGGAATGCAATAGAAAATTCTGTGTACCTCAGCAGACTATGTATCCCATGATTTCGTGGGATAGAACCTGCGGTAATTAAAATGGTATCAAACTGCTGTAATAGTATAGTGTGGATACACCCATGATATCAGATGTTGGCATACATTTCTGTCAGCGTGCAGCAAGGAGATATCTTTTTGATACTAGCAGCACTGAAATATTTGAAAAGTGCGTGTAATGGTAACTGTGCTTCATTTCTTCTACAAAGAAAGAGTGAGAGATAGTGCCAGAAATTCATTGCTCATTAGGCTACAATACCTGCTGCATATAGAGGCATTATGTAAGAGGCTGGTAAATTGCATTCAACTGTGGGGAAAAAGACACTCAAATTCCTTATTAGATCATACTTTTATATGAGCTTGCCTAGATCTTTGGGAGCCCCTTATCCTTAATCTCATTACTATCAGAGGCATATTTGGAGGGAACATGAGAGGGGACATTTCTCAGTGACTGTTCTCAGCCTCTGGAACTCCATGCCAAGGAAGGGTAAGTTGACTCCCTTCTGACTGGATGCAGACTTGTTTAATCAAACAGGGCTTTGACAATTAACCTGTTTTGTTGACTGGCATTTTGACTGGTCAGGTACTGCTTACTTCTTTTTATTGATGTGTTTTAATAAATTGGTCTCTGTGTTTTGGGATTTTATTTGTATTTCATTATTGTTAACCATCTTGAATCCAGAATATAAATAATAAATCTGTGTTCCATAATATTTTCCCAATTTTTTTTAATCTTTAGAGATGATGGAAAAGAAGGCTTAAAATTTTACACAAATCCTTCGTATTTCTTTGATCTGTGGAAAGAAAAGATGTTACAAGACACAGAAGACAAAAGAAAGGAAAAGAGAAAGCAAAAGGTAGTTTCTTCCTGTGTGGGTTATTTAGTCCTAAAACGTACACTGCTTTTAAGACAATTTTATTGTCATGTAGATGTGGCAAAATTTTCAGATTTAGCATTTTCAATTTTATTAATTTATAAGCAAAAGTAATCCCCCCCACAAAGTAACCATTAAATTAGTTTCATATCAAAATGAAGTAAAACATACTATTGTAAAAAAAATAATCAAAGAACTAGCATAAAAATACTAAAAAACCACCATAAAGAGAGATGGTTTCACAGCTCATCTAAAAATGGGATGAGGTACTGCTTTGATATAAGAATCTGCTTTACATGTCTGAGACTGATGTTACGTTTATCTCAATACTGTCAGCTCTGACTGGAAGCAGATCTCTGGGAATCAGACTGGTTTCATTCTGTGACATCTTATATAATGGGAAATCGGGGAGATTGAACTGGGCTCATATTGAGGAAAAGTATGTCTCTGCTACTTGCTTTTTTTTTTTGGTTAATGTTAGCAAAGTAAATATAATGATGTAGAAAATATAAACTACTTGAGATCTAGGGGCTGTACAAACCCATAGTGGACCTTGAAGGGCCACAACTATGTCTATAGTTGTTTGTGTTATGGTTAATTATACTGTGATTTGTTGAAAAGAACTATTTCAGTTGTCAGTTTGTCTTTATGTTCTTCTATAGCAGAAGAACCTAGACCGTCCTCATGAACCAGAAAAAGTGCCACGGGCTCCTCATGACAGACGGAGAGAGTGGCAGAAGTTAGCTCAGGGCCCAGAGCTTGCTGAGGATGATGCCAGTCTCTTACATAAGCACATTGAAGTTGCTAATGGTCCTGCATCACATTTTGAGACAAGGTTTTCTTCTATTTTGTTTCTTTATTTTTACTACTTATGTACATGAACAATTTGTGTGATAACCTAGTTGTCAAATTTGTATATTGCAATTGTGGAATCATAATAGTGTGCCATTTCTAGAAAAGAGTGTGGTTTGGGGGGAGGATTGAAAATGTGAAAAAGAAAGTAATTTCAGGTATTTGCTGTCTTCTATACAAAATTGTACCCCTCTTTGACCCAGCAGCTTTTCTTCATGGCTGCTCTGGTTCTCTGTCCTAACTCTGGACAACGCATCCCTGTTTCTCCCTCTCTCTCTCTCTCTCTCTCAGTGTATCTAATAACATGGTAGCTTGTTACTCTCCAATATGTGTCTCATTTTTATTGCTTCTGTGATTCCTCCTTTATTGATCAGCTTGTCTTAGTCTCTTCTTTGGTGTCTAAGGTTTCGTCCTTCTTTTGCCTCTTGTTTCATAACAATTGTACCCATCATTATTTCCTTTCTGTTTGAGATTACAAAACTGAACCTTTTTAATATAATTTACTGTTGTAATTTGTGTATTCTGTTAGTGTACATGGTATGCTATAGAATAATGTAAGCATGTAAAAAACAAAAGCATATGAACAATTTCATTGCTATTTGGTCTTCTCAAACTTGTATTGCTTTCTACATTTTACTCGTTTTCTGTCAGAACTCTTACTCCCTACCTGTCAAAGAAATAAGATGATTACTCAATCTTCCAAAGTATGTAAAATTAATGGAGCTAAAAACAGAGGACAAGAATTTAACAAGTATAATGTGTAAGCAGAATTTATTTCTGTTCAGACCACAGGCATATGTGGAACACATCGATGGACCCTATTCTCTTTCTGCATTGCCATATAGCCAGATGACTGAACTACTGAACAGAGCAGAGGAACGTGTCTTAGTAAGACCACATGAGCCACCTCCGCCCCCACCCATGCATGGAGGAGGAGATGTGAAACCCATTCCACCTTGCGTTAGGTGAGAAACACTTAAAATAGCAATTCAGGACACCTTTGAAATAGGCTAGTACTGAGAGGAAGAAGGTAGATACCACATGTGTTGTTTATAGAAGAATAAGGGACCTGTTGGGAAGTGTGTGTGTCCCTGTTGACTTGCCAAATACTAGATATATATGGTGTACTAGAAACAATTTAGCACTATTTGTTACTAATATTATAGTCAGTTCTTAATGTTTTTCTTCTTTAGATTTCATTTTTGTTCCCTTTTTATTGGTAATAAGCTCTGGATGTGTTTTATATTTTTGGAGCTATCTTTTTAAATACTCCATAATCCAGAACATACTGTAATGGGAAGGGTTAGAAATAGAAATATTTTAGTGGTTCCAGACTTTCAGATTTCTTTAAAGGCATGCCTATTGAGTGGGATAACCTGGGAAATTAACTTTGCAAACATGCTGCGTAGGCATTGGGGATATGAAATCTTTCATTATCTCAATTTCTTCATGGTCTGCTTTAAAGTTATATAAATCATCTGTGGTCATTTTTTTCTTAAGGTTCAATTATTTCTTCCGTAATTCTTCCAAGTCCTTGCTATTTTCTACTAGTAGTATGGTGTCATCTGCATATCTCACATTGTTGATGTTTCTTTCTCCAGTTTTCAAACCTTTATCAAAGTCTGACCCAGCTTTGTGTTTGACACATTCAGCATACGAGATAAACAGATAGGATGATAAAATGCAGCCTTGTCTGACCCCTTGCCAATTGGAAACCGCTCTGTTTCTCCGTATTCTGCCCTCACAGTGGCCTCTTGTCCTGAGTACATTGCATTGGAGTAATCAAATGTTGTGGTACACCCATTTCTTTAAGAGTGAGCCATGATTTTTCATGAGCTAAATGATCAAAGGGATAATCTATAAAACACAGAATGTATTTCTTCTGATAGTCTTTGGTGTGCCCCATTGTCCAATGTGTGTTTGGAGTATAACCTTTCATGTCTCTTCCTCTTCTGAACCCAACTTGGACATCTGGCAGTTATCACTTCATATATGGTAAAAATCTTTATTGTAAAATCTGAGCATCACTTTGCTTGAATGGGAGATTAATGCAATAGTCCTGTGGTTACTGCAGTCCCTAGTATCTTTGTCCTTGGGAACTGGAATGTTTTGAGTGTTTCCAATCTGTGGGCCATTCTTTTCTTTTCCATATTTGTTGACAGATTTTAGTTAGAACTAGAGTAAATTCTGTCTCTGTGGTCTGAAGCAGCTCTCTTGATATGCCATCTGTTCCTGGTGATCTATTTCTCCCAAGTGCTCTTGAGTGCAGCTTTCACTTCACATTCTAAAATTGGTGGTTTGTCTTTATATTTTTTCCTTGAATGAATCTGACAGTCTTTCATCTCTATTTTTATATAGCTCTTCAGTGTGTTGTTTCTACTAGCCTTTTCCTTCTTCTTGATCTTGCAGTGTGTTCCCCATGGACCATCCCCACTCTTGGTTTAAATTTCCCTTTAAATCCTCAGCCTTAGTGGAAGAGGTCTCTTATTTTACCTTTCGTGATGTCTTTTGTTTCTGTGCATTGATTGTTATAGTACTTCTCTTTGTCCTTGTACACAAGGCATACAAAAAGTTATGTTTAAGGTTCTGACCCTATTTTTTTGCCCTTTTACTTTTGCTTCTCATCTGTCCTTAATTGCTTGAAGAATTCCATCTGTCATCCACTGGGACTGTTCTTTCTTTTTGGCTAGAGATACTGTGTTTTTGCATTCCTCCCTCACAGTATCTCTGGCTTCAGTCAAAAGTTCTTCTAGCTCCCCATCACATAGGCTTAATAGTGCAAACCTGTTTTTTGAGGGTTTTTTTTTTACATTATCTTTAAATTTTACAGGGATGTTCTTCAGATTTAATTCTGGCACAGTGATTTATTGATTTAGTGTTTAGCTTTACTCTAGTTTTCTATATTAGCAGTTCATGGTCTGTGTCACAATCTGTTCCTGGTCTTGTTTTTAGAGAGAGAATGGAGCTTGTCCATCTTCTGCTTCTAATTATATAGTCTATTTGATTTTCCATATTTCTGTATTGGCATTAGGTTCTTTCCTAGACATATTTGAAGGTCCCTGGTGTTTCTGGTGGTCTCTCATCAGTTACTAATCAGATCAGCCTTTGCTTACGTTCTGAAACATATTACACTGGTTCTTTGTTGCCTTCATTCACTCTCAGCCCATTTTGCTGTGTGATTAAGAGTGCTGTTCTTGACTGGTAAAGCCCAGTATAGCTTGGGACCTTGTTACTTAACATATTATTTCTCCCCATATGTGCCTGCCTGGGCTTTGTGGTCATCAACAGAAGCACTGCATGCACCCCATTCTGAACTGTGGAGGATTGCTACAGATAAGTGAGCCTTCTTAGCACTGCCCCACCACTATCACTTTTGGAATATTCTTCCTAGAGAGGCTTATATTGCACTTACTTTAGTATATTTTCAGCAGGAGGCAGGAACATTTTTATAATTTTAAGGATGTTAATATTATGTGGACATAGTTCTTACATCCTTTTATTGGCATTAATCATTTTAGTTTCAGGTTTTATGATGACTACTTGGTTTTGCTTTATGAAGTATTTTGACACTGCATTTTGGTTTGTGTTGATTTGTCTTTTATTTTTTGTAATATTTTTTTTTATTATGCTTATAAGAAACAGTAGCACATATTTATACTCACTTAGATCCCATATTCTTTTTAACATGAATAAGATACTAACAGTAGAAAACAACCCCTCTCTTTCTTCCCCTCCCTTTCCCCCCATCCTAATAGTTTCCTTCCATCTTGTTTTTCACAGTGGAATTTATAACAAAATAAAAGAGTAGAAGAAATTTGATCCTGTTTTGTGAGATAGTTGAGTACATATCACCAATTTAACACATTAAGTATTATGTAAGCTATAAGTACGATAAATGTTCCTGTATCATACGTATAATATTATTACAATTCTTATTATTATTATTTGTATTCATTTTCAGCAAAATACAGTTTGTATATTTTTTATATGCATTCAGTGTTTGCTTCTTTGAACAATATTATTTCATCTTGTCCTCAATAAAGTCCAGAATTGGTTTCCATTCTTGTTCAAATTCTTGGATTGATGTTTCCTTCAGTAACATTGTTAACTTTTCCATTTCTAGCATGTCAAGAATCTTCAAGAATCATTCTTTGATTGAAGGTTTTTCTTCAACCTTCCATTTCCATGCATATATACTTGCTGATGTAACTAAATATAATATTAGTTTTGAGTATCTTTTTAATACAGAATGATCATCAATCATGCTTAAGAGATACAATTCCAGTTTCATTTCAAATTGTATTGGCAAAATCTGCAAAGTTGACTTGTGAATCTCGGTCCAGTATTATCTGTGGGGCGCAGCCACCACATGTGAAAAAAGGAACCTTTGTTTTCTTTCCATTTCCAACAGTTATTGTCTTTTAAATGATAAATCTGTGACATCTGGAGACACGTACCATTGGTACAATATCCTATAATAGTTTTCTTTTAGACTCATGTTCAAAGTAAATTTCAAGTCTTTCTTCCAAGTTCTTTGCCAGTCATCATAAGCGATCAGGTGACCTATGTTCTGGGCCCGCTTGATAGCTGATTCTTTGATAATTTCTTGTTCCCTCTCTCTCTCTCCAACAAAATCTGGTACAATTTGGATGCTGTTTTTGGTTGGTTTTCAAGTTATCTTTTAACACTTATGTTGTAATGTTTGTATTGATTGATTTATGACTTTGTAGTTTTCAAGCATTTTTATCTATTTAAATTGTTTATCACTCAGAGAATGCTGAATCCAATCTAGGAGTACTCAAGTTATAACTTGTAACATAATCTCAAGGGGTGAATTTTAAAGAATATGACACAGTTATTAGCTTGTTTGCAGAAAAATGTTTGAAGTATGACCTATTTTTGGACAAGCATTTTAAAGATCTCTGTTGCTATAATTACCTGCTGATGTTTAACATGTAATTGAATGTTAAATATACTTTTCAAGTTTTAATCACTTGCAACATTTTTTTTATTTCAGCTCCACTGCAGGTTTGACTGAAAATCGTCCTCAGTCACCTGCTACGGGCAGAACAGCAGTGTTTGTGAGTCCCACTCCTCCACCGCCTCCTCCTCCCCTTCCATCTGCTTTGTCTACTTCTTCATTAAGATCTGCAATGACTTCTACTCCTCCCCCTCCAGTACCACCACCTCCACCTCCTCCAACAGCCGCATTGCAACCTCCAGCTGTACCTCCGCCACCAGCTCCTCTCCAGATTGCTCCTGGAGTTCTTCATCCTGCTCCTCCTCCAATTGCGCCTCCTTTAGCACAGCCCTCTCCTCCAGTCACTAGAGTTGCCCAAGTATGTGAAACTATTCCAGTTCCACAGGGTGAAATCCAAGGACTTCCACCACCGCCACCTCCTCCTCCATTGCCACCTCCTGGCATTCGACCCTCATCACCAGTTACAACACTCTCTCATACTCCCACATCTGTTGTCCCCAGCTCTCATGTTCCAGTCATGCCTCCATCCCCACCATCACAAGTCACTCCTGCTCCTGAACCCAAGCGCCACCCATCAACACTACCTGTCATCAGTGATGCTAGAAGCGTCCTCCTTGAAGCAATACGGAAAGGTATCAGTTCTATCTTTATTATGAGTCTTTAACCAAGTTTTTTTTAGCAAATCTAATGTTTTAAATTAAATTATTCATGTCAGAAGTATTTTGAATATTTCAAAGACTTTGTATTCATTTGTGATAGAACAGTTGGCACACAGTTTTATTATAGTTGGAATATTTAGGAACTTTAATACATATTTCTAATGAATGTCTTTAAACTGAGTCATAATGATTAAAAGTATCATTGAAGCACATGTAAAAAGATCTGCCTCCAGGTTATGCCTCCATTTCCCTCTGCTGATTTTTTAATAAAGGGAATATCATAGTGCTGGTGATGTTACTTGCTTTAGCCCTGATTTGTTTAAACTACAGTTTTAATTAAATCAGTCTTTTTGTGTTACTGGTTAGTAATGTGTTAAGGAGAGTTCCTGGAGGAGAGTTGAAAGGCTTAATGTCTTGGAATTGCAGTGTCAGCTTAAATGCAACAAAGGAGAAAAGGATAAGACAACAGTAAATGTTTTTCTAGTTAATGAATGTAGTTCATATCGGAGCATTTAAGTCAGAGCTTCTTCACAATTTAGGGGTATATTTTCTATGCAGGTATTCTCCAGGGGAGAGAACAGTTCTGAAAAGTATACTGGCAGTTAATCTTGGTCACTGTATTTTTTTGACGAATTTCCAGTAAACGTCAAAGGAAGATGTGTGTAATATTAATGTTGAAACTTCCAGTGACAGTTATATTTTATATTTTAGAGTGTTCAGTGGAAGGCTCAATAGTAATCATTCTTATACCTGAGTTTACTTCTAAAACTACCTGGATAAAATTTCAGTGAATGGTGCTTGAATATTTGATGTCAACATGCAGTAGAGTATGTTGGGTTTTTCTAAGTAAAATAAAAAAAAATGGAAGAGTATATCTCTAGAAGGGATACAATCTGTCCTATCATCTTTATTTTCTTTGAAATACAAGAAACATATTTGCATGAGTAAAAGCTGGAGAAAATTTCACAAGTCTACTCAAGTGAAAATGGTATTTTTAAGGCATAGGAAGCCTATCCACACATTTATGTCAATAGAAATGAATGGAAAATGTTGTATAAAAGTCTCATTCATTTCAAAGGATCTTCTCTAGATAAAATGAATATTGGATTTAGCCTTATATTTCCTGTGTTGTATGTACACCCTAATTTAATTTATTGTTAGGGAAATTACTTATACGAGGTAAATAATAAAGGATATATTAGTAGTCAAGTGCTCTGTCAAGCAGCCTGGAGAAATAATGAATACTGGACACCTTTTTAGAACAGAATAAGTAAATAATGGAGTGTATACATTACTGATATATTCTTCTTGTATTTTAGGCATTCAGTTACGCAAAGTTGAAGAACAACGGGAACAAGAAGCTAAACACGAGCGTGTTGAGAATGATGTTGCCACCATATTGTCTCGTCGCATCGCTGTGGAATATAGCGATTCAGAAGATGACTCAGAGTTTGATGAAGTTGATTGGTTGGAATAGAATGGATATATGCTACAAAACTGAATGCTGATGTCTCTTGTGGTGCTTTGTCTTTGGAAAATGTTTGGTCATTTCTAGTGTTTTTGTATTTTCTTTATATAATCCATGTTTTTCTACTTTTCAGTTGATAAAATGTTGGCACATCTTTGAAACTAAGTGTTTTACAGTGAAGACAGCTCTTTAAAAAGAGCCTAATTTTGTTTCGGTAGACCACTAAGTATTAAGCATGGACAGCTGTTAGTAGAGTAGCAGATTACATTTTCTGGCATATCTTTAACTGTGCACTTTGTGAATTTTAAGTTATGAAGGCAATTAAAACTGAGGTTTTAAGGACAGCTGTATGTACTAATGAGCCTTACTACTCTCTTGATGATTTTAAAAACAGGAAAGAAGGGGGGTTAATTTATCAAGCAGTGCAGTCCCTATTACTTTTGTGGTACTTTAGTAGAAGAACTTGGAAGATTGCACCCCAGCTACTACTGCCTTGATTGAATCCATACATTGCTGGGTACATATAGTTCTGGCAGCACTGGACACACTAAAAGAGAAAAAAAATGAGGATTTGGGGGACATTTTATTGCTTTTTATTAAATAATTATGGCCTTATTTTAATGTTTTAAGATTTTCTTTCCTGGTACTATTGTGTGATAATATTTTGCTTGCTTAAGATTTTATTTTTCTCCTTTGTGAAACCCTTCTGACTTAAGTCATTCTGTGTAACTTATATAACTGTTAGAAATAACAGTTTGATTTAAATAAATGGTTTGTTTTAAATGTTCTTAGCTTCTGCTTTTTTCAGAATGGAGACACATTAACGCAAAGCATTCATTTGAGGAAGTGTTAAATCAGCCACATTATTTTAACTTTGAGGTGATTTCATACAGGAGAAACCTTATAATTTCATGCAGCAAGATGAGAAATTGTGTTTCTGTTGTATGTATCGCTCTAGATTTACACTAATTCATGTTCCCTTTGAATGTTTCTCTGTAGCAAACATCACGCTTCCATTTTGAAGTGGGAGTTTAGCACAGAGGAAGATGGGAACTTGCATGTAGCAGCAATATTACCTTAGCAGACATAACAATTAGATTTCATACACACTGATGTTTGTGGCAGTGGACTTTGAATGCCCCTCAGCCCCAGCCAACATGAACACTGATCAGTGTGAAAAGAACTGTGATCCAGTAATATCTAGAGAATTAAGAGTTTTCATTTATCCACACATACAAAGCTCTATAACAGTGGTTCTCAACCTGTGGGTCCCCAGATGTTTCTAGACTTCAGCTCCCAGAAGCCCTGAGCATTGACCATAGTGGCTGGGGCTTCTGGGAGCTGAAGTCCACAAACATCTGGGGACCCACAGGTTGAGAACCACTGCTCTATAAGATCTGGACCTCACTATTTGTCTTTACTGTCATTTTGCTTGCCTCTTGTTTTTATTTTCCCAGCTCTCTTTGTTACAGGCCAGTGACAGGTATAATAAATTATGTTTCTACCATGAAACACTTAGTAACAATAGGAGTAAGATCTTTACTTAAGTACCTTATACATGATTTATAAATATTTCATGTCTGATTGGCTCAATTAAAATGTCAATCCAGTATGCAACAGCTGTTAAAAAAAAAAGACTGTATTGGGCATAATTGGAAAAGGAATCAAAATTTAAGCTGCAAATATCATATGGTAATTATATAAATCTGTGTGCATTCTCATTTAAAATGCAGTTGGCCCTCCACATTTGCTAGGGTTAGGGACATGGGAGCTTCACAGAAGTAGAAACATCACAAATATCAAAGTATGTGTGTGGGGTGTGAGCGTGGTGGGGAAAATGGGCACCCAGGGTCCAAACCAGATCAGGGAAAGGAGAGGGAAGGGGGGATGGGTTGGCCCTGTACCTTTCTCTCTTTTGCCCATCTCCTTTCTTGGTTATGGGGTGGCATCAGGAGCGGGTTTGTGGTGCTGATAAATCGGACTGTGAGCCTTCCTTAGCTGGCCAGGCAGTGGTGCTTCAGGAGAGGAGGAGGAGGACCAGAGGTGGGTTTTTAAAGAGCTGCACAATCAGATTAGAGGTGCTGAGGGGGAAGATTGCCACACAAAAGAAGCACCTGAGATGGAGGAAAGCAGGGATTGAAGAAATTTGCAAGTAGATTTGTGAAAGTCAAACCCACAAATGATTAGGGCCAACTGTACTGTGAACAGTTATGGTCAGCACATCAAAAAAAGGCTATAAAAAAGGGAAAGGATATCAAAAACACTCAAACGGTTGCAACAACTACTCTTTGACAAAAGGCCGCAACATTTTGAGCCTTTTACCTTTGGAAAATGATGAAAAAGGAACCTCTTTCGAGTCCCTCTTGTTTTGATACCTGTCCCCTATGGGTGTGAACTCGGTATTCTTAGTCTTCTTAGTCTATGCCTTCAAACTGAGAGAAGAAGAATGGATACCTGGAGGAATGTCCTTCACTTCCCTGGCCTACCTGTACTAATTTTTTTTAACCCTGCTAACTCTGGGTTTGCTTTTAAGGAATAACTCCTGAATAGGCAATACTGCTCTCCATGAAAGAAGTCATCAGTAGTTTTTCTAACAAAAAATTATTTGAGTGATGACTGCAGCTGGCAGCCAGTCAGTTAGTCCCAACTAGAGTGGACCCATCAGATCAATTGATAAATGGCAACCCAACACACAAGTAAACCCAATTGATTCAATGGCTCTACTTCATTCGGGAATAACAATAGGGCTTAGACCTGTGTTGTTTGAAAATTCTATGCTCCTTGGCAATGGTCCATAACAATCAATTTCACTCTAGGACACACTGAACAAAGTATGAGTACAAACAGGAGTTAGCTGGAGTGCTATGAGGCCCCATGCAAAGGTAAAGAGGGCTTTAACTTTCCCACTTCATCTTGGACTTCTTGAAACTTGAGCACAGTGCGGCTTCTTCATTAAAACTTTGTGATTCTAAATGAGAATAATTTCTCCACAACGTATGCTGTGGTTAAGTTAGATGGATCCTAAAAAGTTATTTCAAAAGCCAGATATTGTCCCTTGGTTGGAGCTAACACGGTTGTTATTTAAAAAGAAGAAGGGGAGGAGAAAAGCTGGGAAACCGCAGACTATGCCTGGCTGTTGGTGAATACGTGGGCCTGATCAGAGGGAAGTTCTTGCCTAAAGTGAGGAGTTGAGAATAATTCAATGGGAATCAATTCACCACACCAACCAGAAATAATACAATTGCATAATTCTCTAATTAGCCATGCTATGAAAACTCACTAGCTTCAGTTGAATTTACCATTTCCCAAGTGCTTTGCCCTCACGTTAATCATCATGAAGATCTGTTGCTATTTAGAATCTTGTCCCTTGGAATGTAAAGGCCAACCCTTTTGAAAAGCAGCAATGCTTTTTCACACATGCCCCTTCAATCTGTCCATGGAATTCACTTTAAAACATAAAATATTTTGTGTTTGGAAGAGATGTGTTTATGACTTGAGTGACTATAATTTTATATTAACCTTCGCAGACATTTCAAGAGAGCAAAAGGGTCAAAACACAAAGCTACTTAGCCAACTAAAGAAAAACCTAAGGCACTGTTTTGTTTGACATCATGAAGTAACTTAGCTCCTGAATTTTAACAGCCTGCGTAGGAAGGCAATGTAACTGACAGCTAGAGAATTCATAGCTGTTATGCTTTCCAAAGTAGACTGGTGATCATTAGCATGTGGGAGGCTGTTTTTTGTTTCTTTTTAAAATTCCCTGCACTGTAGCATAGAGTGTTCCATCCTGCCTTTCACAAGATCTCAACAAGCGGCTTGATGGTAAATTCTGTGTTTGGAGAAATAGCATTTGTGTGCCAAGAAGTGCTGCCAGAAATAACTAAAATGAATCACACATAATCTGTAATCTGCATAAAGGAGATCTTTTTTTGTTTCCTAATACATTCTAATAAATGCATTAATTCAAACTAAACTAACAAATATAAATATTTTCCAATGATTTGACTTGAGGGAGATTTTCTGTTTATGAATAAGTGGTATTTTGCAAGATCAGAGGTCACTTGAGAGGTTTGCCAACTGTTTTCTGACCAAAGAAAATAACTGCTTATAGCATTTATCTCTGGGCTATCTGAATTATTTGCCATGAAAAGAAAGTGTACTTGTACACAATGTTACTGTTCTTCCCACATTTCAAAGGTTTGCTATAGCTATTTGCTACTACCTGAGAGAAGGTATGTTTTACCTAATCCATTCTTTACCTTAAAAAAATAACCCCAACTTGCTCTATTAAGTCACATTATTTGCCACTAAAACTGCATCCTGCAAAAGTATATCTAAATTATACAAGGTCATTCTGCCTTGTAACCAAAAAAATAACCTTGAATTTGATAATAGCCAGAAAAATCTTCTTGAGAAACTCCACTTTACGTTAAAAAAATGTGCATGTGTGCATATATGTAACTTTATAAAAGTGTAGGCACCCTTATGAATGTGTTAGGAATGCCTGGTGAACTCTTAGGGTAACTTCTGTTCTTGGGTAGCCAATGCCCTCCCAGAGGAAAATACACAATGTGGGAGACAGTGAGGAGATCAGTTGAAATCAGTTTTGGGGAGTCAGAAGAGGAGTCACAAGGCATCAGCATTTAAAGGTAGCAGGCAGAGTAGCCAACAAGCTGGCCAGAGAAGAATCCAAAGAATGTGCAAAAGTCAGGAAACCAAGAGAGTTCAAAAGTGTGGAATACAAGAAAGCCAAGGATATGACTAGTTAGGGTAGCCATTCAGTCCATTTGTCCTATTTCTCTGCCATGCATTCTTTATAGCTAGCTGTCTGAGGGAGTCCAGCTGCTACTAATTAAGTCTTTCTGTTGAGTCAGATTCTTTTGCATTCTATCATTCCCCTGCAGCTGATTTCTCTCCAGCTGTCACTTTTGTGGAGTCTTCGTGAGAGTTCCTCCCCTGATCCTGAAAGGATGATGTATCTCAGTTGCGTTGTCCAGTTTCTGCCTCAGTCTCCACTGATTCAAGAGGAGAACCAATACCCAGACCTCCTACTTCCCTTCTGATTTGTCCTTCTGGGGCCATCCTCTTGAGACAGCTAAGCTGGACTTGCCTAGTTCGTAAATGTCTGTGATCCCAACAATATAAAGAAGCTGTTGTGCCTCAAGATAATGTTTGGCATGCTTTGGTCAGGGTTGCATCCTTTCAAAAGGACCAGTTTATCACATGAAAATATTAATAGTGTCTGAGCTGTTGCTGGGGGTCCAGGCCTCCCTCTAGGATAGAAAGCTGTACTTTGTGGTTATAATCTGACCATAGTAATTCAGACTCTGGCAACATCCCATCTCGATTTTACATGTATTTTACATGGTAATCACCTTAAAGGGTATGCTCTATGTATAGAACACAACAGATTTTTAACTCAGCCTGAGAGGATAGAATACATTTTGCTAGTCTTGAAACAACTGCACTAGACTCTGTCCATTCTGAGCTCAATTCAAAGTGCTGGTTTTAATCTTTAAAAAGTAATTTTTAATTATAAAAGCTCTAGACAGACTGGCAAGATGTTGACTTAAGGAAGTCATCCTCTCAGGTGAGCCATCTTGATTCCTATGCGGCTTTTTTTTAGGTTGCCCTTTGTCCAGTGGGTGCTATGGTGGCAGACTTCTTGGTTGTATATCCCAACTAAGGAAATGCTCTCTTTAGACACTCAACCTGACACCATTTTGAAGGTTGTTTTATAATCCAGACACTTGAGAAATCAAGTTTGAACAATTTCCTATTCCTTCTTTCATAATCTCTCTGATGTTCAGGTTTAACTTCTTTATTTATTATGTTCTTGTTCTTGGCTAATCTTTGTTAGCCACTCTTAGAGGCTCTTTTCTGAAAGTGGACTAGAAATTGTCTTGCTGCAGAAATTGGGGTGGGGTTAAGAAACAATAGAAAATGTTCTGCCTATGCATTACTTAACTTAAATACTTAAAGGTTTTGGTGCTTGCTTTTGACACTATGCTGAGTATGACTCAACATTGCCTAATCCTATACGCTGGTATGACATGATGTAGGGTGGCAAGACAAATGACATAGGGAGCTGCCCTCTCTGAGTCAGACCATCTAGCCTAGTGTGGTTAACACTGACTTCCAGTAGCTCACCAGAATTTCACGCAGGATTTTGTCCAGCCCAGCTTGGAGATACATGGGATCAGAGTGTCAGGGTAGATAAACAAACCACACCTCATTGTATCCCCAGGTGGGCATGAAGCTGAATTGAACCCCCAAACACAAGGTAGGAAGAAAGAAAGGAAAGAAAAACAAAGAAAACACATGCACAAAGCAACTTTGGCCCAAGGATCCCTCCAAGTATCAAAACTGTGTTCAGCATAGCCTACTAACAGTAGTGATCAGGAAGGTTCATTTTATTCTTTCAGGCTTCCCTTCTTATACCATTTTCATGCTTACATAAAAGAAAAGATTCATGCATCAGCATTAGCAGAGTCACAGCTTGTATAAGTGTTACATTATCTGACCATTAACATTCCCAGTCAACATCCTGGGTCATTCTCAAAGAAAAAACTGATGTTAACAGTGTCCTTCCCTTTGCACAAACATGAACAAAGCAGAAGAAGCAATTCTGATTCAAAGGCTGTGAGAAATGCTCACTACTGCAGAGCTACAGACTGAGTGTCCAAAATACTAATCAATCTCATAGTAAATGATTATCAAGTGTTAATTCTATAGCAAGTTACAGAGCACCAAGAGCTTGGATCCTCTACTTCCAAAGCCCGTGCTCTACCACTGAGGTACAATACCACATCGCAGTCACTCCTCTGGGATCCTTTCAAAGTATACACTTACAGCGCTATGATTCCACTTTAATTCAATCAATCAGTCAATCAGTCAATCACTTTAATTGTCTTGGCTGCATCCTACAGAACCCTGGGCTTTGCAGTCTGGTAAGGCACCAAAGCTCTCTGGCTGGTCATGCTAAATACTCCTTCCTCAACTAAAAAACCCAGTATTCAATACAATGCAGCCATTTCAGCTAACGTGGAATCATACAGTTGTGTGGTGTGAAAGGGTCCCTGATCCCAAAAGCCATTATCAGTGCTTGGGGCTTGCTGGTAGCTCTCTGCTTTTCACATGGTCCATCAATCTGTCTGCATTGTTGCAGTGCTATGCAAGGCTAAAATGGAAGGCACTGGTTTCATACTGTTAAGAGTTTGCAGAGGCAGACTGCTTTGCCTCAGCTGTTAGCTACAACGTCATGTTTTAATAGTGATGACTTCCAACTCTGAGACAGGAATATACCACTGAAAAGGTAACCAATCTTCACAAAGTTTATGATGCTAATGGTGGCATCTGTATAGTGCTACTGAACTCACAAGTCTTCCCAGACCATAATCAATCAACAAGCAGTCATCTGGTGGTGTACAGATTTTAACCTCAGTGCACCACCCTTGATGAATATAGATCCTAATCCAGATGGGAAATACTGATGAAAGTCTGCTGTTGTATGTACAGATCATAATTGCTGGATATGGGCTGTAATTTGTTGTTGTTGTTGTTATTGTTGTGTGCCTTCAAGTTGTTTCTGACTTATGGTGACTCCAGGGTGAACCTGTCTTTGGGGTTTTCTGGGGCTGTGATTGTGTGAGGTGCCCCAGATCACCCCATGGGTTTCCATGGCAGGTCTCCAGAGTCATAGTCCAACATTCAGGCCATCACACCACACTGGCAGTAACACTTATGCACAATTCCTGTGTCATGCTAATTCAGGTGAATCTCAAGATGAGGTTAAGAGGAAAAGGGAATATTTCTGGGCAAGTAATGTGGAAGGTCTTTGGTACTTGAATTCAACAGAAAGCATACCCTAACTCTGTGAAGTCTATTAAGATTTCTCAGACGACATGGCAAATTATGGGATTTGCACAAGTGACAGAATTCATAAAGAGGAGAGGCAAGAATAGGCCAAGTATTTTGTTCCTTGAGGTGAAATACAAGTTGACACCTCTTCTCACTCTGGTCAGACTGGCCGTTGAATCTTTTCTTAACATTGACAATGGGACGATATTCACTGAAGGCAGCAAGAGAACTTAGAGTGCATTGGATAGACTCTATGGCACATAACATCTCTCTTGCAATGACTTGTTGTGACACACACGCACATACACACACACCAGCACCAGAAGGGACAGATGAAACTGTGTAAATAGACACATGAGGAAGTGGAACTGCTCTGGGTTGTGCATGCCTAGTCACTGGTAGAACCAGCCAGAAGAATTTCAGGGGGCAGGACAGGAAAGGAACACTGCCACTGGCCCAACAGGGTACAGGGTTAAGCGAATACCTTAAGAGGCACACCAGCGGAGGAGTTTGGAGTGCATGAAGGGGGGCGAGAGGGGTAGGGCTATGGCACAGGGGCATGACCACAGTGCATGGGGGTGCGGCCACAGCTTGCAGGAGTGTGGCTATGAGTCAGGATGCTGCAAAAACATTGCCGCCTGGGAAGAACCACTCTCATCGCCCCCCCGCCCTGTCTCTATGTGGTTGAGGCACACACTGAGTGTGAGTGGCCAAACTGTTTATCATACTGAGTGTTAAGGTAGAGATGAGAAATAGGATTGTCAGGTAAGGAGAATCCTGGGCCAAAGTCTAGGAACTAGGGACGGTCCTTTATAATGTTACAAGGGGTAGCTTCTGGTAATGTTGTTAAAATTATACATTAAGCATCAACCAATAAAAATTTTGTAATAGGACTGTGTGCCTTTACTTATTTCTCCCTTCTCTCCAAATTTGAAGACCCTTGATGAGCAACTTTAAATAAATATTTGATGCACTTTAGGGTTTCAAATCTTGAGTAAGTCTTGTAGCAACAGAAGACATTTATAGGGTGTCCAGGGTAAAGAAAAGGTTAAGAACTGCTGGCATAGACCATATATGTAGGTATCACTGTCTTCTTCCACACCTTAAGTTCCAAGATAGCATTCTTCTAATTGTTTCTTTTCCTTCTGTGTCAAGGTTATCACTGTCCCTGCAAAAAACAAGTGGTTATTTTTGGTCCTACATTGTACTTTTAGAATTGGTAGGAATAAAATCTCTCCTCTCTTTATCTTTTGAAATGAGGGTTTTAAGAAACTCAGAGATACAGTAAAACCATATTATTTTGTAAGTTTTTTTTAAATGGTTCGATAGGTTTTTAAATGTTTTTAATTTTTTTAAAAAAACTTTTTTGGAAGCCACCTTCGGTCCCATTCTGGGAGAAAAGGGGGCGTGTGAATACAATAAAGATATAAAATAAACAATAAATTTTGTTTGTAATTACAAATGCAACATTTTTGTCAAATACGTAAACCCTTTATATCTAGTCACATATACGTATGCTCTAATAAGAAGTGGGTAATGGGAGCCAACACTGATTCTAAAAGCGTCTGTATAAAAAGAAGAAATCCTCTCAGTTTCACATTTAAAAAAAATCCATGCAGATAAAAAAAAAAATCCCTTCCATTAACTGCCTTAATCTTGCTTATTTTCTGCCCACAGTTAGAATTCCAATGTATTGAGAGATATGTCATATGAGAGCTTTTTAGGAGTATTTGGGTATTGTAGAAGATCATTAATTCCGCACCCACAAAATCTCAGAGCCAGAAGGCACATGTTCACAGGAGGTGGAACATTTCCTTTATGTACCTGTGAGTACTCCTTGTTTGAGTGTGCATACATGTGTGTGTGTGTAAACAAAGACTACTCAAAACAACATAAAAGAGATAGATAGATAGATAGATAGATAGATAGATAGATAGATAGATAGATAGATAGATAGATAGATAGATGCAGCGCTAATGCTATAGAACTGTTTTTGGTTTGGGGGAAAATATCGATGGCAGATGGCTGAAACTACACCTGGCACATAGCTATGTCTCCTGGTACTACCCCACCTCAACACGTCTTTGAAATGATACAGCCTTTTCTACTTTGCATAGAGAAGGGGAAATAGCAGAGATACAGCCAACTGTTTTCTTGCAGCTGGGCTCATTGCAACAAGCATCTTCAAGACCTCCAGGAAGTCTCTGCATTTTAGCTACAAGCACATGGCTGCATACGTCTCTATTGATTGACCTATGCTCTTCATCAACAAGGGAACGGCTGGGTTTTTGTTTGTTTGTTTGCTTGTTTGTTTGTTTTTTGGTGGGGGGAATGCATTGTTTAAAAGGTGGAGTTCAAGAGGGAATTTTGGTCCCTGCATGGTTGGTAAAGAATTCTGACCTCTACAATGACCAAAAAGTTGGACTTAAGCTAATCCATTAGCAAGATGCCAGCCTTTGTTGACAATTCCTCAGGTGGTAAAGTCATAAAATACCCATGTTGTAAATCTAGTTCTGTGTGATTTCTGCCACAAAACATGGCTTGAAGGTGTTAAAATATACCGTCCACATGGCTGAGGTTTATACTGAGTGAAAATCTGAAATTTCAAAACAGCTAATCATTAGACTGTTATCACTTTTTTTTCTTACATGAATGTTAAAAATGGTTGTGTTAAGTTACAACAAAGAAGCAATTATGTTAACACCTGATGGATCATTACAGCTGTATTTGTTCTTACTTTTGTATGCATTCTTCTCTTCTGTTTGTTTATTCTCCAAATAGTATTTATGACATACAAATTGCAACCCGTTTTGCATGAGGAAGAGGTTTCTCAGTAACAATGCCAGGCCAGTCTTGAGTTGAAATAAATACCTTTGATGCAATAGATACAGTAATCTGCTCCAGGATGGAATGGGGGCCCTCTGCTGTTCAGCCTGCCCTGTGCTTTTAGGACACAAAAATTGCGTGTAGCAAAATATTAATATTTTATTATGACAGGATCTCTGGAAGGTGGGAGGAGAGAGGAATTCAAGGAAATTTTGACCATTCTAGGAACAATTTCTAAGCCTGGCTTCCTGACGCTGATGTAAGTGTCCCTTACACCAGTGGATGTACTTTTGTAGACATCAAGCAACGCACTTGTTCAGTTCATATCTGTGCAAATGTGTTTCATAACTTTTAACAGGCTATTTATTCACTGCCAAGTTGATTATTCAATTCTTGAAGGACTTAAAGAGGATCTCTGTGACAGCCTGGTATAATAAAACTGAAGCTGTTAGCTTCGATTGAGAAATTATCAAATAATCTTCAAATAGTTAAGAGAAAAGCAAATAGAGAAAAAGAAAGATAAATACATTTTTGCAACTGTTCTGGAATTATATGTGGGAAGAGGGCAGGAATAATGTAGGACTTCCAAAGGCATTCAGAAGCTTTGGTCTGAATGTATGAAGAAACATTTTTGATATTTTAAATTTGTCTTTGTATTTTACTAAATATTACTTTATGTAGCAATGTCTCCTGGAGGCATAATATAGACATAAAGCATATAGCATAAAGTTTAAAAGAGATTTATCAGGAAAAGAAGTTGAGTGGTTGCATTCCATAAGCCATTGTAAACTGAAGAGTAACACTCTGCTCTGTAACTTCAGGATAGCAATAGTTGTTCACACATAGAGAGATGCATTTGTGGTAAAAGTTTAGCTCCTTCTTTTTTTGCAAGAAGATCAGATTAGCATTCTAACCTCACAACAATCCATTGAGAGAGATCACCCTGAAAAAAGCACTGTGAATATGTTTCCAACAGTTGTGAGCTAGACAGATTAATAGACTCACTCTTTATGAAGCAGATTCCTGTATTTCCATGCACTGCTCAAAACTCACTTCATTGAGGAGTTATCTCCATACTCACAAAAAGAGTTTCCAGATACAAAGTAGACAGGGCTCCTCTGCTTGTAATAACTGCACTCTACAGTAACTATTAAAGCTGCTGAAATATCTCATCTTGCACAGCAAAGGACAGCGCAGGCTTCTTACCTGTAAAGCAAAACAATTACACACACACACACACACAAATACAATTATTACATTTTTATCCTTTTATTTTCTCAGTGTTGTCACTTCCCATTTCATCCTTACAACAGCCCTGTAAGGTTAGATAGGCTGAGAAAGTAACTGAATGTAAGTGAGCCTCATGGCAGAAAGGTAATATGAATTCTGTTCTTCCATGTTGATTGATTGATTGATTAATCAATCAATCAATCAATCAACCAGAGAGGTTAAAAACAATAAAAAGGGCTTTTTTTAGATATGTACACAGCAAAAGGAAAAACAAAGAAATGATAGGGTTGCTGCATGCAGAAGATGGCCAACTACGAACAGAGGAAGAGAAAAGGCAGAACTACTTCTTTGCCTCAGTTTTTTCCCAAAAGGATAGAAGTAATCAACCTGGGGGGTGGGGAGCAGGTGGGGAAGTGGGGGAAATGCAGCACAGAACAGGTGGAGAAGTAATACAGGAATATCCGGCTACACTAGATGAATTTAAATCTCCAGGGCCAGATGAATTACATCCAAGGATAGTAAAAGAACTGGCAGACGTAATTTCAGAACCACTTGCAATAATCTTTAAGAACTCTTGGAGAACTGAAGAAGACCCAGCAGACTGGAGGAGGGCAAATGTTGTCCCCATCTTCAAAAAAGAGGAAAAAGGAGGACCCAAATAATTATCACCCAGTCAGTCTGACATCAATACCAGGAAAGATCGTAGAACAGATCATTAAACAGTTTGTAATTACTTAGAAAGCAATGCCGTAATCACTAAAAGTCAACATGGGTTTCTTAAAAACAAGTCGTACCAGACTAATCTTATCTCTTTTTATGATGGAGTTACATGTTTGATAGATGAAGGGAATGCTGTGGATGTACCATATCTTGATTTCAGTATAGCCTTTGACAAAGTTCCTCATGACATTTTTGCAATGAAGCTAGTAAAATGCAGGCTGGACAGTGCTACTGTTAGGTGGATCTGTAATTGGTTGATGGGCTGAACCCAACAGGTGCTCACCAATGGCTGCTTTTTCATCCTGGAGGGAAGTGACTAGTGGGGTGCCACAGGGTTCTGTCTTCTGCCCAGCGCTATTCAACATCTTCAACAATGACTTCTATGAAGGAATAGAGAGCATGCTGATAAAATTTGTAGCTGATAGCAAACTGGGAGGGGTTGCTAATATCCCAGAGGACAAGATCAAAATTCAAAATGACCTTAACAGATTGGAGAGCTGGGCCAAAGCTAACAAAATTAATTTCAACAGAGAGAAATGGAAGGTCCTACAGTTAGGCAGAAAAAACGGAATGAACAAATATAGAATGGGGGACATGTGGTTGGATAACAGTATGTGTGAAAGGGATCTAGGAATCTTGCTGGATCACAAGCTGAACATGAGTCAGCAGTGTGATGCAGCAGCCAAGAAAGCTAATGTGATTCTTGGTTGCATCAATAGGAGTATGGTGTCTAGACCAAGGGAGGTAATGGTACCACTCTGTTCTGCTTTGGTTAGACCTCATTTGGAATACTGTGTTCAGTTCTGGGCACCTCATTTCAAGAAAGATATTAACAAGCTGGAACCTATCCAGAGGAGGGCAACCAAAATGGTGAATGGTCTGGAAGCCATGTCCTATGAGGAATGGCTTAGGGAGCTGGGTATGTTTAGTCTGCAGAAGATAAGGTTAAGAGGGAACATGATAGCCGTGTTTAAATATTTGAAGGAATATCATGTTGAGGAGGAAGCGGGCTTGCTTTCCTCTGCCCCAGAGACTAGGACAAGGAACAATGGATTCAAACTGGGGAGAAGAGATTCCACTTAAACCTTAGGAAGAACTTCCTGATGGTCATAGCTGTCCGGCAGTGGAATATGCTGCCTTGGAGTGCGGTGGAATCTCCTTCATTGGAGGTTTTTAAGCAGAGGCTGGATGGCCATCTGTTGGAAGTGCTTTGACATGGGTTGCTGCATGGTAGGGGGTTGGACTGGATGGCCCCTGTGGTCTCTTCCAACTTTATGATTCTATGATTCTAATTCTAGGCTTTTCCAGGATGCATTATTTTTCACTCTCATTAACACTTTTTTTGGCCCATGTGAAATGGCAACAAATTAACCAAATTTAAGCAAGAAAGAACAGATGAAGACAACCTCAAAAGATAACTTCAGCCAGAATCTTTTGGCTACGGGCCTAAGAGTAAACATCATTAATCTTAATTTACAACTTCTAAGTAAATAGATGGTACTGTGATAGATGCAGACAGACAGATACACGCTTACTTAGTCCTACTGAAGTTCAATGTTGATATAACTTGCTGTTGCACAGGCAGTTTTACTTTTTGTGTGCTTGTATCCAATGCCCTCTTATGCAAATGATGCCCCACTGATGCAACAAAAGCTGAGCAGAGCTCCATCCCTATAACCATGATGATCAGAGATTGGTCCATGGGATGTGCCAGGAAACTCCCTGTTGGATGCTGAGATCACTTGTGCTGCTGCACAAAAATCTGGAATAAGTACATCAATGGAGCTTTTTGCTATGTTGGATCTCAATTGCATTTCAGCTGTACAGTTTGTTCAAAGATAATTCCCACTGAGCTTCTGCCAATAAGTAAGCCTGTACCGTAAACTTTTTAAAACACCAGTGGAAGATGGAAGTTGCAGAGTTAAAGTTCAGCATGTGTTGTTATAATCAAAATGTATACCAACAGGTGGCAGCATCTCCATGCTTTTATACAACTTGGAGCTCTTCAAAAATGTCCAGAACACTTTAGGAACCACTGCTTTATACGATATCTAATCCCCACAGGTGTATGCAGAAACCCTGTATCTCCAAGTCCAGGCTATGTCTATACAACAGAAGCATTTTTATACTACTGTGCCCACATGTACTGTAAATCCAGGATTAGCTAATAATTTCTAATAAATATGTATGTTGTTAAATAGTATGATATATTTACTTGATGGACAAAAACAAATCTTGTGTAAAGCAGGAAGGGTGTGTGTGAATGACCACGCATGTTATACTTACATGGGATTGTAGAGGTTGCATTGATTCACCAGTGGTAATGAAGGAACAGATTCCTTCTTATCCTAAAAACCTAGTGGTTTGAGTGTTGGACCCCAGCGTGCCAAGGTTTAAATCCCTTTTCAGCCATGGAGACCCTTGGTGAGTCACCCTCTCTTATCCTCAGAGGAAGGTAATGGCAAACAGCCTCTGAATAAATCTAGCCAAGAAAACACCGTGATAAGGTTGCCTTAGGGTCTCCTTACATCAGAAATGACTTCAAGGCATGTAACAACAACAATGTGGGGATCACAGAGCAAAAGATCAGAGTAGAAGGAGAAATCCTGATGCCTAGCAGAGGTCCATTCACACAATGTAGGATATCACCCAGAAGGAAATGTTTTCTAATGGACAGCTTCTAACCAGTGGTAGTCTCTATCACAGTGGGGAAGTGAACCTAAAGGAGCTGTCTGAGGTGCTGAATGCCATTCCCAAAATGGAAAAATAGATTCACTGCCCTGCTGACATGGGGGCCATCTAAGAACAGTGCTCCTAACACTATCAATTAAAAAACAATGTGCAGCTGTTCTGCCCTCTTCTCCTTAATGTATGTGTGTGTGTGTATGTGTGTATGGCAAGAAAGAAGCAGTGAAAAATGGGGAACATCTGAAGTGGAATCCTGCAACATTTAGTGAGTTTAGTGACTGCCCAATAATTTACCTTGTCTGAAAGCACCCAAGTATACTGGAGTGTCTCTACAAACAAATGTTTTTAGGGGAGAAAGTAATTCCCCTCCAAACATTTGGACTGAAATTCTGTTAGTGTGCTCCACTAGAGCAGGCAAAGCAGAGCAGGCAGCAATGGTGACAGTAAGAAAAAGGCTGCAAGTGTGGCAGCTGCGAAACAAGTGAAGCAGTAGAGAAACAGGGAACCTATTTATGGGCATTGTGTCTGCCTATTCTCACCAGCACTGTGCAACTCAAGAAAAAGGGCCACAATTAGCATACGATGGCAGTCTTAAAAGAAGTGAGGAGCAGTGCATGAATTATTTGAAAAAGGAATACTTGTATTGAAGTGTCATTTATAAACCGTTCTCCTTAATTCTGTGTTGTGTATGTGAATGCAAACTCCTACTTGCACAGTGGTATCAAAGCACTTTAAAAATGAAACACTGGAACATTCCTTGATACAAACAATGGGAGAAAGCTGAACAAGCAAGGCTAGAAGACCCAGTTGGCTGGTCATTCTGGGACAACACTGAAGGAACTCTGGGTTTTAATTAAAGACATAAGGTCAGGTAGCAAGGGTTTGGACATTTGGTTATGCCAGGTGTTTCGGGCTAGAATATCCACAGTTCCTTATCGGAGGCCATCTGTCTGAGGCTTCTAAAACCCGAACTATGAAATACCTGGAAGACCAAAGGTTTATCACTTCCAAGGGAAGGTAACAGAATACTGAGTTTTTCTAGCCTCATTGACATTCACAACAATAAATTTAACTCTGAATTGTTCCACATCTTATTGTAGCAACACAGGATCTACTTCTTTGAGGCTTTTCCCATGCTGCTCCAAGGAAATCAGTCTAGTGGTATTAAGGTAGAAAGGTGTGTGTGTGTGTGTGTGTTTGTGCCCCTTCAATTCACCTGTTGGCATATGGTATCTCCATGAATTTCATAGGGTTTTCTTAGGCAAGAAATACTCAGAGGTGGTTTTGCCAGTTCCTTCCTCTGAATATATATAGCCTACAGCATTTGGTATTCATTGGCAGTCTCCCATCCAAGTACTAATCAGGGCTAATCCTGCTTAGCTTCCATGATCAGATGGGAGCTGGTAAGACCTCTTTTACTTCAAAGTTCTCCTCAAAGACAGTTTTCTTCATGAAGTCCATAGCTCACACTCTCATCACTATAACCAAGTCATAGTGGCTGTGAACTGAAATTATGACATATTTTGCTCCAGTTGACCTGTGCTTCCATTTCCTCTTTCTTCCTCTGGATATCAGACTTCAGGCACGTCCCTTGAAAAAGGAGGCTGTCCTCTTGTACTTGGTAAAGTTCTAAGTAGGTAGATGTCGACAAGTAAATAAATGCCAGAGTCACAGAACAATCCTTTTGTTTGTAATGCCACCAAATGTGACAAACAAAGCATGGCAAAGAGCCATATGGATTGTCTTCTACAGCACTAAGACTTATGAGCTGTCCCTCTACGGTGTAACAGGTGAGGAAAGTGTGAGAAATGTGAGAGGGCACTAGCCTAACAAGGGACAAGAAACGTGACAATACGGAAACAAGCTACACTTTGGATAGAAACTATAAGGAACCATTCCAAATGTTCTGCCAAGAAATCTCTCTCTTTATCTCTGATCTCTGTCTCTTCTTCTGGGAGTGCAAGGATGAGAAGAAAAGTAAGGAGTACAGGGAGAAGAAGTTTCTGTATACAGAAAGGCATTTTAACTATACAGTGCACTTCTGAAAAATCTTCATTCTTCTTCTCTCCAGAAAAGTCATACCGAATCACAGTGGTCTATATAAAGAGCCAGTGTGGTGTAGTGGTTTGAATGCTGGTCAATGATTGGAGACCAGGATTTGATTCCCCACTCACTCATGGAAACCCACTGCAAGATCTTCAGTGTGTCATATACTCTCAGCCCCAGAAAATCTTATGATAGGCTTGCCATAAATTGGAAACAACCTGAAGACATACAACACCAATGCTGCTTTTCATCCTGGAGAGAAGTGACTAGTGGGGTGCCATAGTTTTCTGTCCTAGGCCCGGTGCTATTCAACATCTTCATCAATGACTTGGATGAAGCTTAGAGGCAGGACGGCCATCTGTTGGGAGTGCTCTGATGTCTATTTCCTGCATAGCAGGGGCTTGGACTGGATGGCCGCTATGGTTTCTTCCAGCTCTATGATTCTATGATTTTATGATTCTATGATTCTAACAACTATATATAAAGCTTTGTTTCATCTCAAGAATCCAGCTAGCTGTTACCACCGCATTCTGGCCTGGCCTTTGGTGAACCAAAGATATCATTTTGATATCTCAATTCGGCCCTACTCTGCCACCAGCCAAGTGTTTGTGAGGCCCGCCGAACAAGCGCGAAGCTAGGCATGGCTACTACTTGCTGCTCTCACCAAACCAAGCCAGATATTGCCAGATCTGCTTTAGGGGACCTCCCGAAACAAACACCTTCATTACAAATGCACGTTACCACAAAGAGATCCTCTGCCCTGAGAGGACACCCCGGTGAGCTAGGTACTTAACTGCTGAGCTAGCCGCGTCTACATGGCCGTACCATTGTCAATTAAGACTCTAACTCAATCATGCAAATTCTGACCTTTCGGAGGCTTTGTCTCCAACCCAAAACTTATTGTTTTCACCCGAGACCAGACTAGCCTGTGGTTGTTCTTTCCCCTATAAAAATTCCCCTCTCTGAGAGCTCTTCGGAACTCTCACTGGATCGTCTGAACTTCACCTTGCCTTGTTGCCACTCGGTTCAGCAGATTCCCCTCGGTCGCCACGCCGAGCTTCTTCCTCAATCAGGCTTCTTCAGGACTACAGGACAGGTGGCGTATCACCCATTCCCCTTGAAACTCTATTTCCTTTTCTAGTTAGGAGTGTGTTTGTGCTTTTCTTTAATAACTGTTTAATAAATCTTAATTGTTGTTTGAACCATTTGCCTCCTCACTGACCTGACACTGTATACATTGGGTAAAAGATCCTGCTGTGTTGCCCTGCCTCTCGTTAGCCAAGAGAGTGCTCCAGCTAATTTCCCCCATCTTTGCTTGTTTTGTTTGGTAGTTTGGGCACCCCTCCTGGGACCCCCAATTCACAGGGTAACATAGCTTCATGATAGATCCATGCACCACCACTAAATCTTTATCAAGTACATAAATGGCAAATTAAAAGACAAAACACTTTCCCAGACCCACATCTCCCGACTCTTCCCATGACTGTTCCTTAGCTGCTATTGTACTGGTGAGATTCTGGAGGGTGCATCCTCCCATACCAAACATACACATAAAAGTACAATGGACAAGATCAGGGAGAATTGCTAGGAGGACAAAAGCAGCATCTGTTTGTGTCTGTACTGTATTCCAAGCTCCATCCATTTCCTGCCCCCACTGCTTTAAAAGGAATTAGCCCAGCCTGCACTTGGTTGCACTGCTGTCGGGGTAGAGCTTAGAAAAGCTACTTCCTGGGACTACAACCTGCAGAAGCCCCTGCCTAGTACGGACAGTGGTCATAGTGGTTGGGAGGATTCAGGGACTTGTTCTCCAAAAAAGTAACTTTGCCAAGCTTGGCATCAAATAAATCTAGTTCTGGAACAAGAGCCTTCTGTGAGCCAAAGTGCAGAACATGTTCAATTTCTTGTGCCTAACACAGAGCCACATATTTCTTTCTCTTTCAGTAATAGTATCTTGACCTTCTAGATCAGAGGTGGCAACTTGAAAAGGGTAGTGGAATGCTTTAGCCCTGCAGGAGACCTTCATGCTGTATCTGCTCCTGAAATATATATACATATATATCTTTGCTCCCACCTGTCCTCAAATGCAGGCATTTTCATCCACTTTTTAAGGCCTTCCTAGACCATTGAAGCCCAGGAAGCTCTTTTTAAACAACAGGAAGTGAATGGAAGTCATTTTTGTTTTTGAGGAGAAAAAAAAGCATTTCCTGGGCCTACATTGGCACAGCAGAAATGTGGGGAAAATGCCCCTCACACCACCTAGAGGGCAGTTTGAGGATTTTTTTTTTTTTTGCAAAAGTTTTGTTTGGGGGCCCAGGGGACCTCCCAAACATGACGGAAAAGCTCTCCACTCTCCCTAGAGGGCATTTGGAGCAAAAAAGTGACCTCTGGGGGACCCACTCGTTCTAGCAGCCTTGAAGCTTCACCTACGGCCACAATAATTCAGCTGAACCTCCTTTACTACTATTTTTCCTCCCAGTTATACTATTTCAAGAATGAACTACGTACCATCCATAAACACATATAATACCATGCTGGTGATTCTGAGGGAAAATAGCTTTGATAGCTATGGATATATGACAAAGAAGTGGCAGAGGTGCAGGCTTCACCATTTCCTCCTGACCCTTTCCTTTCTGCAGTTCCCCTTTCCAGCAGTATGTTTACCTCCAAAACATACACCTAGGTCCCCATAGAAGTGAATGGCTCAGGGAAAGTGTGACTAATTTTGTTCTTTAACAACTCCTGTCCAATTTACTTTGCCTAGAAGGAGCTGCACAGACATTTTTAATTAGGTGCCTTTGTATCCCTGTGTTCATTCTAGTGCAAGGGATTTGGTGGTAAAGGATCTAGTTAAATCAATGCGCAGCTCACTTCAGCAGCACTAATCCAGAGAGCAACTAGTTCTAAAAACTTATCCTGGAAAATGGACTATTTTTTTCTTTAATGGTAACTCCCAGAATCCCCCAGCCAAGATGGTATTGGCCACTGCCTAATGTTGCTAGTACAATATAGTAGCTGTCTTCCAAGTTCTGATCTTCTGAGCTCTGTTTTTCCATGGCCTGCTAAAAAGATAAAGATTGGGAGTTGGCTTCCAAGCTTGGAGTTGTCATCTAGGTGATTCTGGGAGTTGTTTTCCAAGTTCATAGAATCATAGAATCATAGAAATGTAGAGTTGGAAGAGACCACAGGGTCCATCCAGTCCAACTCCCTGCCATGCAGGGACACCCTCAAAGCACTCCCGACAGATGGCCATCCAGCCTCTGCTTAAAAATCTTCAAAGAAGGAGATTCCACCACACTCCGAGGCAGCATATTCCACTGCCGGACAGCTCTGACCGTCAGGAAGTTCTTCCTGAGGTTCAGGTGGAATCTCCTTTCCTGCAGCTTGAATCCATTGCTCCTTGTCCTGGTCTCTGGAGCAGCAGAAAACAAGCCCTCTCCCTCCTCTATATGGCATCCCTTCAGATATTTAAACATGGCTATCATGTCCCCTCTTAACCTTCTCCTCTGCAGACTAAACATACCCAGCTCTCTAAGTCTATCTTCATAGGGCATGGCTTCCAGGCCTCTCACCATTTCAGTCTCCCTCCTCTGGACTTGCTCCAGCTTGACCAGGTCCTTCTTGAATTGGGGTGCCCAGAACTGGACACAGTATTCAAGATGAGGTCTAACCAAAGCAGAGTAGAGTGGTACCAGTACCTCCCTTGGTCTAGACACCATACTCCTATTGATGCAGCCAAGAATTGCATTGGCTTTCTCGGCTGCCGCATCACATTGCTGACTCATGTTCAGCTTGTGGTCTATGAGGACTCCTAGATCCCTTTCGCATGTATTGCTATCCAGCCACGTGTCCCCCATCCTATATTTCTGTATTCCATTTTTTCTACCTAAGTGTAGGACCTTACACTTCTCTCTGTTGAATTTCATTTTGTTAGCCTTGGCCCAGCTCTCCAATCTGTCCAGGTCATTTTGAATTTTGATCCTGTCCTCTGGCATATTAGCAGCCCCTCCCAATTTGGTGTCATCTGCAAATTTGATGAGCATGCCCTCTATTCCTTCATTGAAGTAGTTGATGAAGATATTGAACAGTACTGGACCCAGGACAGAACCCTGTGGCACCCTGCTAGTCACTTCTCTCCAGGATGAAAAGCAGCCCTTCGTGATCACCCTTTAGGTTCAGTCGGTCAACCAATTACAAATCCAACTAACAGTAGCACTGTCCAGCCCGCATTTTACTAGCTTCTTTGGAAGGATGTCATGGGGAACTTTGTCAAAGCCCTTACTGAAATCGAGATATGCTACATCCGCAGCATTCCTTTCCTATAGCAAGCTAGTAACTCTATCATAAAAAGAGATAAGATTAGTCTGGCATGACTTATTTTTGAGAAATCCATGTGGACTTCTCGTGATTACCGCATTGCTTTCCAAGTGATTAGAAACTGACTGCTTAATGATCAGCTCCAGGATCTTTCCGGGTACTGATGTCAGGCTGACTGGGCGACAATTATTTGGGTCCTCTTTTTTCCCTTCTTGAAGATGGGGACAACATTTGCCCTCTTCCAGTCTGCTGGAACTTATCCTGTCCTCCAAGATTTCTCAAAGATTATAGCAAGTGGTTCCGAAATGACCTCTGTCAGTTCTTTTAATATGCTAGGATGCAATTCATCTGGCCCTGGAGACTTGAATTCATCCAGTGTGGCCAGGTAGCACAGGAATGTACTACCTCTCTACCTATTATGTGCCTCATTTCCCCTGCTTCCTCACCTGCTCCCCAACCACCAGGTTGAGTGCTTGTATCCTTCTGGGAAAAAACTGAGGCAAAGAAGATGCTAAGTAGTTCTGCCTTTTCTCTTCCCCCTGTTAGTAATTCACCATCTTCTCTGCACAGCGACCCTATCGTCTCCTTCTTTTTACTTTTGCAGTGGACATATTTAAAAAAGCCCTTTTTATTGTTTTTAATGTCTCTGGCCAGCCTAAGTTCATTCAGTGCTTTAGCCTTTCTGACCTCCTCCCTACATCTCCTGGCTACCTGCTTAAATTCTTCTTTGGTGGTTTCCCCCTTCTTCCATTTCCTGTACATGTTTCTCTTAACACTGAGCTCAGCTGAGAGTTCTTTAGTCAACCATTCTGGTTTCTTCAGATGCCTTCCATTTTTCCTCCTTGTTGGCACAGTTTTAGACTGTGCCTTCAGTATCTCCTTTTAAGGAACTCCTGTGCCTCCTGAACTCCTTTCCCTTTCACTATTCTTGACCATGGAATTCCAGCCAGCAGCTCCTTAAGTTTACAGAAGTCTGCTTTTTTAAAATCTAAGATGAGTGTCTGGCTACACTTATCTTCTCCTTTCCACTGAATGCCAAATTCCAATATGACATGATCTTTCCCCCCTAAAGATCCAACCACTTCTACCTCATTAACAAGGTCATCCCTGTTGATCAGGATCAGATCTAGAATATTTGATCCCCTTGTAGCCTCTTCCACCTTCTGGATCATGAAATTGTCTGCAAGACTAGCAAGAAACTTGCTGGACCTTGCTGTCTTGGCAGAGTTTGACTGCTGACATACATCCGGGTAATTGAAATCTCCTATTATTACCGTATCTCTCCTTTTTGAATGTGCAGTCATTTGGTTCAGGAAGGTGTCATCAAAGTCCTCAGTCTGGATTGGAGGTCTGTTGTAAACCCCCACCAGAATATCCCTATTGTTTCTCACTCTGTTAATTCTTACCCAGATGCTCTCGACCTGGCTTTCTGGGTTTAAATCATGGATCTCTTCACAGGTGAAAACATCCTTGACATACAAGGCTACTCCTCCTCCTTTCTTGTTAGGTCTATTTTTACAAAATAGGCTATGCCCCTCTATTCCTACATTCCAGTCATGAGACTCATCCCACCAGGTCTCAGTGATGCCTATCAAATCGTATTTATTTTGTTGTACTAGGAGTTCAAGTTCATCTTGCTTGTTTCCCATACTCTGTGCATTAGTGTAGAGACACTTAAGTCCCCGGGCCCTTCCTGCAAGTCCTATACTATAGTTTCCACTCCTCCCACCATTGGACACTTGTACTACTTGGCCAATATAATTCAGGTCTTTCCCCCCTGCACTCGCTGAGTCCTTGCCCTGAATAATATTGTCTCCCTCCCCAGCGGATCTTAGTTTAAAGACCTCTTAATCCTCCTTGTGAGACTGTTTGCAAAAACATCCCTGCCAAATTTCATGAGGTGCAGCCCATCCCTTGCCAGAAGCCCACGTTCATGGAAATTCAGGCCATGTTCCAAGAACCCAAACCGTTGCTGGCAACACCATGTGCAGAGCCAGTTGTTGACCTCTGCTATTGCCCTTTCCCTTCGTGCGCCATATCCTTGAACACGGAGGAGAGACAAAATGACCACCTGTGCACCAAGGTCCTTAAGCTTTGTCCCCATAAGCTCATAGTCCTTTGCGATGTGGTAAAAGCTGTGCCTCGCAGTGTCATTGGTTCCGACATGAACAAAAATGAGGGGGCTCGACCAGCTTGGTTAGTCTCTCTGCTATGTGGTTGATCTTGGCCCTAGGAAGACAGCAGACCTCTCGATTGAGCTTTTCCGGTTTGCAAATTGCCGTTTCAGTTCCTCTGAGCAAGGAGTCCCCAACAACCAGAACTCACCTCCTCTGAGGTTTGTCCTGGGCTCCTCAACAAGCATATTCTTCTAGGACTGCCTGGGCATTCTGCTTAGGCTGGGAGTGTTGATCTAATTGACATTCTGTTTCCTCCTCCTAGTGCTCCTCATCGTTTGTAAGGCCGAGAACTTTGAAGAGATTGTGTATGGTGAGAGTCTCTGTTACCTTCCTGGTCCTTCTACTCCTCCATGTGACATTCCTTCAAGCGTCTGTTTCCTGGCACAGTGTGCTGACTTCCTGATCTGGCAGCTCCTCCGCGCATTTGGTCTTGAGGAAGATCTTCTCTGCCCTATCCAAAAACTCCTCACCTTCCCTAATAAGATGAAGATTAGAAACTCATGCCTCCAGCTGGCATACCTTCTCCTCCAAGAAGGTCACCAGCTTGCACTTGGTGCAGATGTACCCGAGAACATCATGTGACAAGAAAAGGAACATCCCACAAGTGCTACAGGTGACTGCGGCAGCTCCTGCTGTTATCACTGTGAACTGGCCTGGCTTCGCAAGATATTAGATATCATTTTGGTATCACAATTCGGCCCCATTTTGCCACCCTCAGCCAAGTGTTTGTGAGGCCCCCGAACAAGCACAGAACTAGGCATGGCCCTTAATTGCTGAACATTCCTTTCTCCACCTAGGCAAGCTGGACTCAGCCAGATCTTGCTTTAAGAGACTTCCCTAGACAAACACCTCATTAAAAATGCACGCTGATACAAAGAGCCCCCTGCCCTGAGCAGGTAACTTGACGAGCTAAATGCTTAACCTCTCAAGCGTGCTGCATCTGCAAACTGGCCATTCCATTGTCGATTCAGACATAATTCAATCGTTCTAAATTCTGACCTTTCGGAGACATTGTCTCACACCCAAACCTCATTGTTCTCTTCCAAGTACAGACTAGCCCACAGTTATATTTTTCCTATAAAACTTCCTGGTTTAGAGAGCTTCATCGGATCGCTCTGAACTTCCATCCAGCCTTGCTGCTGCTTCGTCCGCCGAGCTTTTCCCTCAGTCTCCGCTTGAGATTGTGCAATAATGGACCTCCACTGTGATCTTCCCCGGGGTTTGGACAGGTATAGCATCACCCAATTCAACAAACCCTCAAACTCCTCTATACCGCTAACACCTTTATTTTCTATAGTTACTTGTGTGACTGTGTTGCGTACACTGTTTGCCTGTATTTAATAAAATCACAGTTAATTTCATATTTTGTTGTGCTTCTTGACTTAGCCTGACCCCGTAGACATTGGGTTAAAGATTCCGCTGCGTTGCCCTGCCTCTCGTTTTGCTAACTTGTGCTCTGAGCTAATTTTCCCCACTTAATATTTGAGCACATTTGGAGTCCCTCGGGACCCCCAATAAACAGGGTAACACCTCACCTTCCATCCTTGATACTACAGAGGGTAGTACGAAGAGTAGTTCTAGGAAGAATAACCGGGATTTCTTTGTCAAATTCAGCTATACGTCTGCTCTTCTGATTGCCAAGGGTTGAATTTGAAGGATTCAAGTAGAGGACTTCAACTGCACGCTAGAGGCGCGCGCCATTGGGAGCTCCTAATAAGACTCCTCCCCCTAGCTGACTCCTCACCCTTGTTAGTCAGTTAGACCGTGTGCTCAGGGAGTGCACACAGCCAGCACAAGGAATCTTAACAAACACAAGCAAACAAACAAACAAACAAGCACAGTCCCACAAGCCTGTAAACACACTTGGTCAAGGATGTCTTCACAGACACAGCTCCCCCTCTGCTCTCTCTTCTGGGAATGCTAAAACAGTCTTGCGTTGATCAAATAATGAGCAAGGTATGCCTACACAGGAGTATTTCAAATTGCAATTTAAGCATTTTGGGCAAAAGTAACCACATAGGTTTCCCAAACATGTTCAAGAATGGAACAGATTCCTTAAAGGGAGGGGTGCTCTTTTCTTCTTTCTGAGTATTTAGGCAGAGAATGGATAGTCATCTCTTAGCCAGATGATGTGGTTTTACCTTGCTCTACAGATCTTTCACAGAACAGAGGGCTGGATTACATGATTTCTCAAATCATTTTCAGCTCAGTGGACAATGTCCAGATTTAGTCACATTCAAATGGACTGGTAGAAACAGACACAGGACAGATCTCAAGAGAAATTACTTTTTTGTATTGCTAATGAAGTTGAAATTTTATCACCTGGATTTATAGCTCTTTGTTTCCCAGTTTCCACATTGCCAAAGAAAGGAATGACCTTTGTCTGCACTGTTTTGTTGACCCCTGACCATCTTAACTGGCAACAAAAGCAACAATTTAAGACAAAATGTAGGGCTGTGACTCTAACATTGTCATTTTTTTCTTCTCCTGTATAGTTTTTAACACTATTGACTGATGAAGAAGGCAGAGGAGCTTCCAAAGCTTGTGTTATGTATTTTGTGCTTTTTAGTTGGACCGATAAAGATATGGTTGTTTTGTGGATTTTGGAATTTATTGTGTTTTGCTGTATGGCTAAGGCAGCTACCATTGAATATGTTTTGTGATAGAAAAAGACTTTGTCTCCTCCTCTGGTCAGAATTTTCTCCACTTGATTTATTTGGGGATATGTCCAGCTTCTCCACTCAGTAAGATCTTCCAAACTTCTATGAAGCGTTTCAGGGAGGAAGCTGCATTAGAGAGGTGAGAATGAACAAGTTTGCTTTGACCAGCCCAGCATCTAATTTTAGATTCAACCCTAAAGTCTAAAGCCAATAGTGTGCCACCCTCAGTTGCTGGAGAAACAAAATTGCCTTCCTTTGTCCTCTGCAGTCTTTGGAAACTTTCTTAGCCCTCCACATTAGTTTTGAGGCTGTATGCTTTGGTCTTCCAAACCACTTCTGCTGGCATTAGTCAGTGGAACCATTGTTTGGGATTCTGGCCTGAGCACTTGATTATTCTTCTGCTTGACCAAAACAAAACAGTTGAAGGTCTTGCTGACTAGCAGCTCAATGGCCCTTAAATCCACTTGCCAAAAACACTGCTGCTAATGCTCAGAAGCTGATGTCCTTTCAGACAACGTGAAGCAGCTTCTACAGATAAACCATGGCAGACAGTGAAAACAAGCTGCCCTGTTCAGTTCAAATTAATAACTGTCTGTTCCATACTGTTCCCAAATGCAAACAAACACAGTCAAGACTCAACAAGCTTTCTTAACAAGCCTACCAGTTTTTAATTTTCTATGTGACAATAAAGGTGCTTTGCTTTTATAGTCAATTGCTCTCCAAATTATTGTTTGCTAATTAGAATGTTGTCGTCAATGCAAACGCTGTGTTTGTTACTTCATCATGTTCTTGTCCAGTCCCTGCTTTTTTTTTCTTTTCTTTCCCAAATTCTTTTGTTAAAAGCATCCCAGGGGATGAAACATGTAAGATTATTTCAGCCAGCAACTTTTGGACACAGAATTGTGACTGTGATCAAAATAATGCTGACTCTCATTGCCAGGCACGTGCCAGTTCAAAACATCTTTATTTACTCATGTTCAGAGGAAAGTGAACACAGTTAAGAGAAATATCATCTGCACAGATTGTCTTACTTGGCATCTGGTGCAGTATAGCATTATCTTCCCTTGTCATGTGTGCTTACATGTGTAGTACTCATCTGCTCCTCCAGCACAGCCAGACACCTTCTTACATCACAAGACAGCATAAATAAATAAATAAGGAATGGAAGCTGAAAATAGAAGTTCAGACTACCTTGCTCTGGGTACTTAGCTGGAAGTAAGTGCCACTGCTATCAGTGGGGGTGGGGTCTTCTTTTGAGACAATATAGTTAGGATTGAGCAGAGGCCCTCTCCCAGAGTTTAAGAAGTTTACTTTTTAGAATATCGCTCCCAGAACCCTACGGTCGGCACAGCTGCAAAGCCAGTTCTTTGACTCAAGAGAAAGTCACAGAGAACTAATCATTACAGCACAAAGAGGGTAAAGGCAAACAAGAAATGAATTCATCAAAATGGATTTTTTAATTTTTTTAAAATATATTTTGGTGAACTTACTTAGATCATGGGTTACTGGTCTGTGTGTGTGTGTGAGTGTATGTGTAAGTTTTGCTATAATTGTGGCTGGAGAGTGAAACATTAAAGCTGTAAAGGTGAGCATAGAAAGTTACTCTTAAGACAAAAGAAGCCATTTACAACTGGGCAGTGATCCCAGAGCATCATCCTTCCACTGCTCAGTTATAAATGGCTTCTATCTGCCATAATACTGGTTCCTCTTCAAAGTAAATTTCTAGGTGCCAGGGAATATTAATAGTGGGTTCCAGATGTCTTTGTTTCTCTAACACAGTCATCACCATGTGTATACAGAGGTTCAGGTTGTACCACTGCAGGTAGGCTGGGGTGGGGTATCAGGTAACAGAAGGATCTAATGGGGCTTCCCCTGGTGCTATAAAACAGTTGTTTTAGGTTTAGTTCCTCAACCTGGACAAAGGGTGAGTCTCAGGGGGAATCTGTCTCAATGGGAAAGGAAAAAACAAAACAAAACAAAACAAAACAAAACAATGGATTCTGAGAAAGGATTTGGAGGAATAGAAAGTGCCTTGCTAGCACTCTGAGGGAAGTTCTAAGCCTAGGGAGCAACAAGGGAAAACAGACATATAGAACTTCTATGTAGTGATGTTTGAACACTATGGTCTTGTGTAGTCTACAACTTATTTTTCCTTCTTCCTGCACTAATTTTCTGTACAAGTTGATTTCATGACTTCCTTCATGGGGACACAATTATCTCAACTGGTCTGCTATCTATTTGTGTTTTCCCCCCATATGGCTGTCTGCTGAAAGTTTTAATAAAAGCCCAGACAAATGTCTGCAGTTTTTTCCCATCTTACTTCAAAGATTGACCAAGGAGGTATTGATTTTACCTGATATGACCCATCTTCATGATTGCTCAATGTTTCTCACTTCTGCTGATTTATTACATATTGATCCTATGCTTATTTGTTTTAATATTTCACCCAGTATGGAAGCTCCCTGAATAAACTAGTCTTTTCTTTGTTTGTTCTTTCTGCTCTTTATAACAAGAGTGCTCTTCCTCACTTATTTCTAGAAGAAATGCTTTACTGGGACGTTTGTCTCTCAACTTCTTTTCATCATCAGCCTCATGGGGATTTTTCATCTCCAACTTAAATGAACAAGGCTGGAAGGGGAAAGGCTGCAAAGAATGCTTATATAAACCCCAATGCTTGCTGTTAATCCATTTTCAAATTTTAATTTCTTCGCAGAAACTTGGTCAAAATCAGCACTGACCTGCTAATAGCATGCCTTCCACAGGATGCCCACTGATACCCAATGTTTAGAATAGGTTTGTTTTTTTTCTGTTGAAGACCATTTTCCATTTGTGGTGATATGTTGCAAGGAGATGATGTCATCCTCCTGGACCCTTGGAGGACTTCCTGCCTGAAACCAGCTGTGGAAGCATAGACAGTCAAAGCTTGACCGCTTCCTGTTGTCCCCTGGCCATCAAATGATCATGAGTGGGCATAGCACCAACAGCAGGAGAGTAAGGTATGGGTGTCGGCAGTGATGTTGTAGCTGAATTCTGCCAACTGAGCCAACGATAAAAATACATATGCAAGTTGTTTTTTTCTCTTGTGTGAGAATGATAAGACCAGCACTTTCTTTGTTTTGGATTTTGGGGGTGCAAAATATAACATGTTTCTGCATAAATGTTGAATTTTTCACAAGCCCTCCAACTATTTTTTTGCTCAAAAATCCTTCATGGAATTTTCACAAAACAGTCTCAAAATGCAATTATAATTATTGAAAAATAGTACAAAAAAAAAACCTTACATAATTTTATCCAACACATAGAAAACTTCTGAAATTTTTGTGAGAAAAAAAGTCCAGGGGACAACAGCCAACCCTCCAACAGGGATGTGTGAGGCAGAGCCACTTTAGAATGATGTCAAAAATGGCTGGCCAGACAAAAGGAAGGCAAAGGTTATTAATGAAGAATAATGTCAAAAACAATTACATTAAGAAGATAGATCTTGGTATTTATGTATTAAACCAGGAAGGGCAAAAGAGAGGACATTTTAAAAGCCACTGAGAAAGTGAATGGCCTACAGTTATCCAAGACTGTCCCTGCTAAACTGGGATACTTGAAGGGTTTGCAACAGAGGTGGTCATGCAAGAATGAAATAAGCAGATGTTTACATCCCTAACAGAAAATAAAAAATAAAAAAGTGGGGAAAGAGGAAGAAAACAACCCCCTCCTCAAGGCAATATAATTATTTATCATCCTGGCTACAGTTTTAAAAGTGATTACAGTCAGCCCTCCACATTTGGGGGTTTCACTTTTGTGGATTTGATTATTCATGGATTATTTGCTGCTGCCTCTGCTGCTTCCCTATGCCATTTTTAATAGGGACTGCAAGCCTCATGAGACTGAGAAACTGCGAACGAGGCTAGTAAGTCCCTATTTAAAAAGGTGTGGAGCAATGGTGGAGGTGGCGGTAACTCCCACCAGCCATCCACTTCTGCCTTGTGAAGGAACCCTGGTGCCTCAAAGGAATCCCCCAGTGGGCTGAAAATAGTGATCATCCTTTTTTGGTATGTTAAATATAGGCCCTTTCCGCACATGGAGGGGGAAATGGGGGAAAACGCCCTAAAACGGAGCTTACCGGCAGCCGAGTAAGTCCGTCGCCATGCGGAGTAGTGCAACCTCGCTGTTCCACAGTCCTCCGGCGTCCAAAATGGCAGCTTCAGCATCCAAAATGGCGGCTTCTGGCTGGCGGAGGCTCTCCACCAACCAGAGAAGCTCGCTAGCCTAAAGCCCGCCCCTGGCAAATCTGCAGACACGCACTAGTGTGCGCCTGCAAATCTGCACTGGAGTGTGGCGATGGAGCTGGACGGGGCTGCACACAGAAAACTTTCTCACCCCAAACGAAAATCAGTAGGGCAGCCTAAGGAGAGATTCTGTTGAGGCCTGGAGCTCCAAAAATGGCCTTAGGGAGCATAGTAGGCAGAATAGCTATGGGGATGGGGGGAAATGAGAGTATTGCCTCTAAATATGAATTCTGCCTATCTGAGAAATTTCTCTTTAGTTCCCAAATGTCTAGCATTGCAGTAACTTGACAATTCAGTTGAGCATTTTGAATACAATTTAGGAATCCAAAGAAAAAGGGGAGGCAAGGCTGTCAAGAGAATGCAAACACAACAGTAAGAGTTGCGTAAGTGTGAATGATTTTCAATCCCTCCCTCTGCAGTGCCAGAAATTTGAGGACTGCAGGGAAAATTCTTCCAGGCCAGAATTCTCTTTTGAGGGGGCAATGCCCTCATTTTGCCCCCACATAGATATCCCCTCTGAGCTGCTAGTGGCCCATGGGTCACACTTACTTCACCCCTGCCTTAGCTCTTGAGAAAAGATCCCCCCCTCCAATAACTCATTATTGCAGTGACGGAGCTTGGAATACGTGGAGGGGGGGCAGGAGGGGGCGTGGCCACGGCATGCAGGGGCGTGGGCATGGTGCACAGCTACAAGATGGGATGCCCCAAAAACATTGCCACTGGGGGTGAACCACCTCCATCGCCTCCCGGTCCCTGTGTGACTGCATTATTGGTAACAAGCTCTGACTTGGATGGGAGTGAGCATATTTAAAAGCAAAAGATAGCAATTCCAGCAGGACAGCAGAGTGTACTGGAGACACACAGGCAGCAGACTGCAGCAAACAGACATATTAGGTACCCCATGCAGAGTCATCATTACTGCAGTCCCTGGAGTTCAAAGCCCAATCTATTACTGTAGACTTCTTCGCTTTTAAAACTCCAGTGCTTTTTAAACATGGCATAGGAGTTAGATGAAGAGTCTGAAGAGTCACTGTTTACTTCCCTCCCCTTCCCTGTGGTTGAAGGCCTCAGAAGAAAACATTAGATCGTATGTTTCAAAGGCCACAGCCAAGAGGCTCCTGTGCAGATGTCTCTAAAGAACTCCTGTCATTTGTGTGTAACAAGATCAAGCTCCACTGGGCAGAGAAGCCCTGGGGAAATTGTTAACGAGCTGCCTTCTCCCCACGTGTATGATTTGTAGTATGCAGTCACACTGCCCAACGTGTGTCTGCGGGAAACTATTAAAAGGAAACAAACAAAGTCCAGAGATCTATACAGACTGGCTGCACAGCCTGCTGCTTGATTACAAATGAGATGGTAACTTGTGGATGGCTTTGAAAAATACTCTACTCAGAGAAATAGTTTGGCTCAATCAGCTTCAGTTTTGGCACGAGGACAACAAAACAGTCAGTGGCAGCAGGTACTGAAGTTCAATAGGATGTTGAGTACATGGCAAATTGTTATCATGGTGTATTTATACATATTAATTGTACATGCTGCCCGTTATCTGATTAATCTTTGGCACATATCTCTACACTTTCCAAATCACACACAGACTGGTGATGTTGTGATTGCACCCAATACCTTTCTGGGAGTATACCTTGCTGAACTTAATGGGGTTTACTTCTCAGGAGACCTGGAAAGGATTTTGCCATGTAAACATCTTATTGTGAACAGTTTGGGCAATAGAATCTCAGGGCAATCTAAATTAAGGACATGACACACGAAGAAAAACAGAGTGGGAGGGACACTGTAGAACAGATAACAAATAGTTTATGCCTTTGATTTTAGATGCTGCAGGGTCATGGGAGAAATGGAAGCACTTTTTCCCCGAAATATTTTTATTAAATTGTAAATTGTAAATACCCGCCCTTCCCCACTTCCAAGCTTTTTGTTTTTTTCCAGCCGAGTCTGCTTCTTTACATTCCTTTCATACATAGTTTCTGTTTAAAAGATAATCTTACATTGTTGCATCTTACATTGTTACATTGCTGCTTTGTTACATTACCTTATTACATTGTTGCCTTGCATTATATACAATCTTGCTTTATTCCTTTTCCTTTTCTTATATTATATCCTAATCCAATTCAAGACTTCTCTCCATTCCCTTTCACAGTTCTGGATAGACCTATTTTTCAGTGAAAATGTTAACTTTTCTATCTCTTTCATACCCAGAACTTTTCATTTCCATTCTTTTATGTCAACATAGTTCCTTTCTTTCCAGTATTGTGCATATGTCAATCTTGCAGCAGTCATCAGATATAACAATATCTTCTGGTGACATCTTATTTCTCTTTGTTGCCCTAGCATATTTAACAAGTAAAACTGTGGCTTCATTTCAAAATTTAGACTGTAAATTCTTTGAATTTCATCATGTATTTCATTCCAAAATTTCCTTGCTATCTTACAGGTCCACCACATATGAAAAAAATGACCCCATCTTTTCATCACATTTCCAACATCTTTCATTTCCATTTTTAGTTATTTTTGCAACCTTTCAGGTGTCATATACCATCTATGTAGCATTTTGTAAAAATTTTCTCTTAAATTTAAACTTGGTGCAAATTTTATATCTGTTTTCCATGCCCTCACCCATGTATCCAACTCAGCTGGATGTCCAATATTTTGTGCCCATCTAACCATATTATCTTTAACAATCTCTGATTCCATTTCTCTTTGCAACAATAATTTATAAAATTTGGAGATTCTCTTCTCTTGGTCCCCCTTCATGAATATATCTAATTCATGTTCTTTTCTTTCAAATCCATATAATTTTTGATCCATTTTAAATCTCTTTTTAAGTTGTCTCCATGGGAACCAATTAAATTCATGTCCCAAAACTTTTAGTTCTTCTTCTGTATGCATTCTTGGCTTATTTCCTTCCCATTTCAACAGCTCTTGATAAGTTAATAGATTTCCTTGTTTTGTTTGGACAATTTTATATGCTTCTTGGGGTGAGGTCCAGATCAGAAGTCTTCTATAAAATTTCTGCTTTATTTGTAACCACACTTTCAATAATGTCTTTCGAATACAATGATTATTGAATTCTTTATTCACTGTTATTTTGTTGTAGTGTAAGTATCCGTGCCATCCAAACCTATTAGGAGAAATGGAAGCACTTTTAATACTCACCATGTTGATGTCTGTAAGAACTATTGTAGTGTTAAAGGTCTAAGTCCTAGGCCATTTCAACACTACATAGTTACAGGTCTATTACTCCACTTTCAGTGTTTTGTGGAATTCTGGGGTTTATAGTTTACTGAGGCCAAAGAACTTGCAGGCTGAGAATCCTAAATGCCCTCCCCTAAACTGCAAATCCCAGGATTCCATAGGATGTTGAAAGTAACATAATAACACTATAATAGTGTAGTGTGAAAATGGCCCTCGACTAGGGCCCTTTTTGCTCTGCATTTACCATGCAAAAGGGCACCTGGAGCATTGCGCAATTGTGAGGAGCGACCTGCATGACACACTCGCAATCGCGCAACGCTCCAGAGCCTGGCAGGTGCCACTCATGCACTTTTTCATTTTCAGCTTTCAGCTGAAAATGGTGTGCGATCGCACATTGCTCCAGGGCCCCACACGCACTTGCCGTGTGTGCAGAGCCTCCGGAACCGCAGTGGTCATGCTTCCTGCCCCAGCACAGCCTGGGAAACTCCCAGGCTGCGCTGTGGAAGGAAGAGGCAGAGCTCTCGTGCTACCTGCTCGGGAGCAGGCGGCTCGTGCAGAGCTGAAGCAGAGGGGATGCGAGAGCCTCTTGCTGGAGGCTGCTCGCGTGATCCCCGCACCCCAGCACCGAAAAAAGATAAGGTGCGGAAAAGGCCTAGGATACAAGGAGAGCAGGTTCTGAATTCTGCTCAGCCATGGATACCCACTGGGTGACTTTGGGCAAGTTATACTGTCTAAGTCTAAGAGGAAGGCAATGGCAAGCTACTCTGAATGCATTTTGCAATGAAAACCCTATGACAGGGTTGCCATAAGATGGACTCAGGTTGAAGGCACATTCACAAGCTTGATGTACACATTGTTCTGTTGTTTTTTGATTCCCTGGCTGTTGGAGAGCACTTTGTACGAATCATCTGGGCAGACTTGGAGATACGCAGCTCTCATTGTGGAAGCTTTTCTCCTTCAGCATTACATGGCTCACCTCTAGTAAGAACTCCTGACAGGTTGATGTCCTAGAATGATAGAGTTAGAAAAGACCGTAAGGGCCATTAAATGCAAACCCCTGCCATACTGGAATATGCAATCAAAGCACTCCCACCAGATGCCCATCCAGCCTCTGTTTAAAGACCTCCCAAGAATGAGACTCCACTACATTCCAAGGCAGTTTATTCCATTGTCAAACGGCTCTTATTATCAGGAAGTTCTTCAGCTAGGTGGAGTCTCTTTTCCTGTAGTTTGAATCCATTACTCCATGTCTTAGACTCCGAAGCAGCAGAAATCAAGCTTGATCCATCTTTCATATAACATCCTTTCAAATATTTATACATGACTTTCATGTCATCTCTTAACCTTCTCTTCTTCTAGGTAAACATACTCAGTTCCTAAACCGTTTCTCATAAGGCATGGTTTTCAGACCTTTGGCCTCTTTTCCTCTACTGTTGGTTGTAACTGGCATCCATTAATGAAATGGGACTCTGTCACAGTCTAGGCTACAGCCCCAGGATTAGGTCATCTCATACTAAAGGCTTGTGTCTGTTACCTGATTCAGCTTCAGATATATTACCAAATGAAGTGGCCTTCACTATTGTGCCACAAGTAGCTCCTGCCAAAAAAAAAAGAGTTTTCAGGCAAGGATGCAGAGCAGAACTGCTCAGTCCTTGATGGCATTTGAAGTCTTTTGTCCAAACCTGCAGTCACAAGCAGAGCTGCCTCAATAAAGCTTCCACACAGCCAGGGTGGGGCAGAACAGGTGGAGAGGCACCTTTCTGAGAGTGTTAACAAGCACATGGATTCAGGGGTGATTCAGTCGGCACTGTTTACTTGGACTTTCAAAGGGCTTTGGATGGATTCACTAAAAGTTCCCGAATAAGTTTAGCAATCATGAGTTAAATGGGATGGGTTTTCTTATTGATCTCTAACTCATTCAGGGATAAGAAGCAGGAAGAAATATTAAAAATGGAGAGAGAAAGAAAGAGAGAAAGAGATCTGTATTGGGACCAGTGTTTTTAAAATGTATATAAATTATTTAGAAGTGGTGTGACTCTGACATGGTCAAGTTTGGAAATGGTATCAAATTTCTAAAAAACAGATCGCAAGAAGCTCTGAAATAATCTCTCCATGCCAGAGAAATGAGCAATGAAAGTGCAAATCAATATAAGTAAGGGGAATCCCAGCTTAGTTAACACAAAGCCAGGACCCTATCACGCTACACTGTTACACTGCTATTATTCCACTTTAAATACCATTACAACATGCTGTAGAATTCTGGGGTTTGTAGTTTGGTGAAGCCCAAGAACTTCCCTCCCTAAACTTCTAATTCCAGAATTCCATAAGACAGAACCATGGCAATTAAAATGGAATAACAGCACAATAAAGATGTAGTTTGATAGGGTCCCAGTCAGAACCAAGTGCAAATGCTGTCTGGCCTGGGCCCTGTGATGGATGTTGCCCACTTCTAATACACATTGGGTATGTGCTTCTCATGGCTTTTGTTTTTTTGTGGTTTCATCCTTCAAAGCTTAAGAACTTGAACAAAGATTTGTGCAAAACCTGGCCAAGCTTTTCTCCTTTCTTCTATGGTCTTTGCCAACTTTAGGAATGAACTATGATCCCACTTTAACTGCCTTGGCTGTATCCTGTTCAAACATGGGATTTGTAGTTTGGGAGTCACTAGAGCTCACTGGCCGACCCTTTTTAGTGCTGCTCTTTAAGCTACAAACCCTGGGATTCCATGGCAGTTAAAGTGGAATTTAGTGCCAATTGTAGTGAAATGACCCTACTTTGTTTGCGTATATGTTTTAGGTATTTCTGTTGTCTTTAAAATAAGGATGTCCTGTTAGTCACTGTGAGCTGGTTCCTTTCAGATAGAGACTGATGATTCTGTCTAGCTCTAATTGGTTTCTATATGTTTTTATCCATTATGTGCTATTTTTTCTTAAAAAACCTGCTTTAAACATTTAATTTTCTCAAAACATGTATGTGAAGGAGCACTTTAACTGTCAGAAACTGCATTGCAACAGTCAGAGAAATGCAAAATTTGCTGCATAGCTGTGTTCCCATCCACACAGTAATCCAAAAGGTGCAAATTAGGTTATTTTCTGCAGAAATTTGCATAGAGCAAATCTCACACTTTAGTATCAGGAGAGTAATAGTGAAAAATCTATACCAAGGATCACATTTTTGCACATGTGAAGACAACGGGGACTGAAATTCCAATTTATTCATTTTCTAGAAATGGAATATTTACATAGGAGTGGGGAATGAGGGAATATTTTACCCTTTTTTAATTGCTCCCCCCAACACATTTTAAATTATCAGGTTATAAAAGTGAGTGAAGGCAAACTTATTTGAGGCATGCAGTGAGAAAGATGCTCCTGAGAAATAGGGCTTGACAGGAAATTGAACTGAGTAATAATTCTCCTGTCTCCTTTTGTAGATGTGAGCTGCAGACTCAGGCCCGTTCGACCATAACAACATGATCCCAGTGCAGCAGATCAATATAACAAAGTAATGGAGCAGCCAAGAAATTGTTGCGATGTATATATATGAAGTCAAAAGCCTCAGAGAGAGGCCATCTGAAAATAAGTTTGAGTAACAAGAAGATGAAGTATTTTTTATCTTCTTTTAGAGAAGCAAGGTGGAGATGTAACGGCAGCTAAGTGCTGCGACTGGGGTTGCAAAAGGGGTTGCAAGTTGTGAGACTAAAAGAGACTTGAAGAAATATAGGTGACTTGGGGGCTCCATCCAGCCAAAGGTATGCTCTTTAAAATCCCGTCCATTTCAGAGGAAGAGAATGAGGCATTTTGGGGATCTTAAAATTTGATTAACATTGGCATTTTTGCCATCCCAGTTTGTCTGAATGTTTGCCTGTCTGTTTTGACATACAAAACTATTAACATTTTTAGCCATACAGATCCAAATTCATTTATATAGAAAATTTATAAAAGGTCTTTTCTGGTAAACTTGTCAATCTGTGATATTAGAAGCTGGTATCACTTCTTACCATTCGCTATGCTGGCTAAGGCTGATGGGAATTGCAGTCCAGCAACATCTGGAGGCCTTCATCTTGCCCACTCCTAGGATAAACGTTATTTGTTTCTTTAACTGATGTCTCCAACAGGGGACCCAAGGTAGCTCACAGCAGACTAAAACAATCACAGATTAAATCAAAGTACAGCTAAAGAACAATAATGATAAAAATTTGAACATTCCCAGGCTGACATAGGACAACAGTGAAAACTAGTTTCAAAAATGAAACAGTAAGAACAATAATCAAAACAATAATAGCCTCAAATTTAATTTTAGCATAATATGAACAGTGGACCAAGTAGAGTCCTAACACTCAATTACTGACCAGAGTAAACAGGTGAGTCCAGGAGACCTGTCTGGAGGCCTGTAGCAGAGAAGTTCAAGAGACATCAGCCAAAACAGAGGCACACAATTGTGGGGGGACCTGCCAAGAAGGCTTTATCACTCCAATGTGCCGGCCCAATTCTTTTTATGCATGGGAACACAAATGGAACCTCCAACATTAATCTCAGAGTGTGGGGAATAGTTTATCACTTTATGATGTTTAAAGGCCAACATCAACACCTAAACTGGGCCCAGTGTAACTTGTCCAGTTGAAGTGTCACATGATCAAGCTGGCTAGCCACCTTTTTGCTACCTCTTGTGCCCAGTGAAGTTTCCAAACTGTTTTTTAAGAGAAGCAGTCTGTGTGGAGCATGTTACAATATTCCAATTTGGGAGGCACTATGGCTTGAATAAGAGAAGTAAGAGCCATTTTCTCCAGATAGGGTTGCAGTTGAGGTACCGCTCTGAGAAGGTGAAGAGCACTCTTGCACTGACTGAGCATAGTTTATGGCTGGCGTCCGGTTAGTGACATACATAGGAGTAAGTCCAACTGATGTCAGTGTAGGTCTTCTTATGGTGTTTGCAGGGGGAGGCATTCACCACCTTCATTGTGCAGTGACCCCATGGCCACTGAACTTACCTATCTCCTGTGGAATTCCTCAGATACATGGGCATTTAGTGGATGAGGGAAATGATGGGATAGCCTCATAGGATCCAAGATGTGCAACAATGGATGCACAGCAATGAGATCACCATTTTCTTATAAAAGACCAAGGATGAAACTGCAGATTAGGCAGAATCCTTTGAATTTTTCTCCTTTGGTTTCCTTTGTAGTCAGAATCATACCCACCCTCAGTCTTTTTTCCTAGAGGAAAAAAGGATATAGGGCCTCCATTGGTTGTTGCCATGTGTGTTCAAGTGGAATCCAGCCTATGGTGACCCTGTCATAAGGTTTTCTTGGCAAGATTATATAGATGAACTTCACCATTTCCTTCCTCTCAAGCTGAGTGTGTGACTGAGGCCATTACTGCATTTACCTGTTATAGTGGTATTATTCTACTTTCAACATCCTGTGGAATTCTGGGGTTTGTAGTTTACCAAGGCCAAAGACCCTTCTAGAGGCCCCTCCCTAAACTGCAAACCCCAGGATTCCAGAGGATGTTGAAAGTGCAATAATAGCACTATAACAGGCTAGTGAGGAAATGGCATGAGAGTGTGGCTTGCTCAAGTCACCCAGTGGCTGCATGGCAATTTGAACCTTAGCTCCCTAGAATCTTAGACCAGCACTCAAACCACTACATCAAGCTGACTCAGTCTCACCAGTATTGCAGTTATCTCTTGCCACCTCCCTCTCTCACACATATTAACTTTCTCACACAAAGACTCTAGGGAAGAGAAACTGTGAGGTGAAAAACAGGAAGAATATTGCTGAGCAGTATTTCCTTATTCATCTTACTTCTGCTTATGCAGCTAGTGGAGGCTACTGAGGATGAAAATATGTGTCAGTTTGACTGAAACAATGACAAAACTCCACTTAGTGCAGAGGTGGGAGTTATTGCAACCTCCTAATTGTGGTTGGCCCACAACCCCCAGAACACCAGCTAGCATAGCCAATAATGAGGTATTCTGAGAGCCATAGTCCAGCTACATCAGAAGAGCCACATGATTTTCGCACTGGTATAAACCATTGAAGTCCAATGTACCATCGTTTAACCTTCTTAACCTTTAAGTTTCTTCACTTTCATTGACCATGTCTGCACTACATTGTGATAGTGCTCTTATTCCACTTTCAGCATCCTGTGGAATTCTGGGGTTTGTAGTTTACTGAGGCCAAAGGGCTCTCTGGTTGAGAATTCTAAATGCCCCTCTCTAAACTGCAGATCCCAGGATTCCACAGGACACTGAAAGTGGAATAATACTGTTATAACAGTGTAGAATGGCCATTGTGCTTTCATTAAAAAATTCAGATATTTATCAGCACCTTAATTCATTCTCTGAGTAAAGCCATAGACCAAATGGTTTTGCCTTTTCAGACGTCCAAAACCTGGGATTGGACTATCCATATTTAGAAGTTAGGAATGGAAAGTATAGTGTATCTTCTGAGGGAATGGAGTTATATATGATGAATTTTTGTCTAAAATAATTTTTTTATGTATTAACTGTTCACTTGGTGAACCATGTCAAAAGTCATCTATAACAAAATGTTTAAAACTAAGGTAAATATACAAAATTTACAATGAAACCTTAGTGATATAAAAGGGCAAGGCTAATATGATACTTCATCAAACAATAACTTGACAACTTCCAGCAGGAGGAAAAACAATGTTGGCTACTTGGTTGGGTAGTCCAACAGCATAATTAAACAGCCATAATCCTGTAGATAGTCCAATGTTTGTAAAACTCTAGTAAGATAGCTTCTGATGAGGAGGAAAAAGACTTGGTGGTTCCTGTTAGCTGGTATTCCACCTTGTGGTCCAAACAACCAACTGCCAGACGTATTTCGACATTGCCGTGTTCTTCAGTGGCAGGATTTTTCTTCAAATTTCTTATGTCTCACAGAAAAAAATTGTGCAGCTGTTGAAAAAAAGAAGGAATCCTCCTACACTCCTCCACCCTAGTCTAGACTTATAAATGTGTTTGCCTCAGACATATCTGGGAGGTAGCTCCTTCCAGATTCTCCTGAGAATATCCCATATATTGCAGCTGGGTTGAAAATTTGTGTTCTGGTTTCAATAACTAATAAGAATTCAACGTCCTCATCACAAAGCCAAGAAACTGTTGTGCTGATGAATAGTCTGTCCTGAAGGAGCAGCTTTCTGCTAGTAATTCTGTCACCTCTGCAAAATTGGTCAGAAATCTGAATTTGCCAGTTATGCATTGAGCTGCCAGAAAAGTTGTATATGGCCATCATTCTCATGAAAATACGCCAGGTCTAGCACTGAACAAAAGTAGTACTAGTTATGATGTTTTGTAGCACGTCGACCTTTCGTCTGAGGTAACAGTTTTTAAATGAATTTCATATGGGATCTTAGCAGGAGCCTATTGTAATAATTCTGAAAAGAAGTTACCTCAGGTCACCCATCTGGCTGTGCATTGACTTCATAAATGAAAAATGGGCATTGAGACAGAATCTGAAAATTTATTCCCAGTGTGTACAAGCTCCCCTCCATGTAGTTCATTTCCTCCACATAGTGACATAGCACAAAATGCTGTGAAAGGCTGAAGTTCAGGACAGATAAGAACAAGGAGGTATATGGGAGTGGTGAACCCCAGTGGTCTTACAGATTAACTTATCCTCTAATTCCCTGAACTGAATCCTATCATCAGCCTCTATTACAGAAGATCCATTGAATCAAAGGGATTTATTCACACATTGACTTACCGTTCAAGAACTGATGATAGGGGCTGAGATAAACCAGGAGTGGACCACTGTCACTCCCATCCATAAACCACACCCCAACGTCTGTTTTCATCTGTATCCTTCCCTAAATGGCAACTGTATGATTTCTGGCCATGCCATTTCCAGTTGCCATTTAGGAAGGTATGTGGTTGAAAATGGCTTGGATCTGGAGGATTCTAAAGAATGGATGTGGGTGGGTTTTTCATTCCACGTTTTAAAGGGGAGAACAAGGGGATTTGGGGTGACTGGTGGAAGCTTCAAGACCCACAAATGTAGAGTCTTCAGACTGCATGCAGTCCAGTGGTTGCTATTTTACCATCCCAGGAATAAACAATAGGATTATCATATAGTGATGGCTTGATAGTCGTTCAGAAAGGATTCAGAAAAAAACTTCACCAGGACTGGCCTGCTTTGTCCTATGTGCAAAGCCAGTTTCCTTCCCTATGAGGTACTGATGTAGCATGCCATACCTCTAATAACTAACATCTTATTAGTAATGAAATGGCTGCTGCTTTTCAGTGGATACCATTTCATTCATCTATTTATTAAATTTGTATTTCATCTTTCTTCCAAAAACTGATTTAGGTAGCAAAAAATTAAACCAAAGTACCATCAAATATAAAATAAGCGAGTTAAAAACCTCAGTAAAACTGAAAAGATCCACAGCCAGTTGACTGAATTGCAATAATAGCAGTGAGCATAAATTTCAGTTTATAAGTCCAAAAGTATGAACAAAATTGGGATGGTAGTGTGTTTTCATGCTCCTGGAAAGTTACCAGAGGATGTGCCTCCCTTAACAAGGAATTCCCAAGCCTGGAAGCAGCCACCTAGGAGGCTTTCTTGATTCCTGTCAGAAAAACACTCAACATGTTGACAGGACTGAAAAAAGTTCTTCCCAAAGTTGTTAAAATCCAGTCAGGTTCATGGAAGTGAGTGTGCTCTTTCAGGTAACCTGACTCCATACTGTGCAGGACTTTACAAATCTTAATGAATATTGTGAAAGGTCACCCAGAAATGGACCAATACCCATTAAGGCTGCTACTTAAGCTGAAGATGGAAGAATATCTCTGTTGAGCTTCCCCAATATTCCAGTAAAAAGAAGAATAACATTTGTGGATTTTGGTACATTTTATCCTTTCTCTCTATGCTAGTACTTTGCTAGCTCAACCAGCCTCCCATCCCTCCATCACAGTTTGTATAAGCAAAGAAGTGCAGGTAGGAAGTCTTCCTTCTCTGAAGACAAGCTTTTGTAAACAGAGAAGGGTAAACCCTTGTAGTAGATTGTACTTCTCCAAGGATATTCAGTGGTTCCTCAGTATCCACTAGGGTTTGGTTCCAGGACCCCCCATGGATACCAAAATTTGTGGATGCTCAAGTCCCATTGTGTACAATGGCATAGTAAAATGGTATCCCTTCTACAAAATGGCAAAATCAAAATTTGCTTTTTGGATTTTTAAAAAACATTTTCCAACCATGGAAATGTAATTTTTATTTATACCCCACTTCTTTCCCAGGTTGGAACTCAAAGTGGCTTACAAAATTAAAAAGACATAGTTAAAACCCATAGAATACAGAAGTTAAAACCTAATTAAAAATCAAAAAGAATAAAAACAATGTTAAAATACATAATTAAAAACTCAAACATTCATCAATAACACAATATCCAGCACATTCCTATCAGACAGGCTGCATATAATCACACTTTGAACAGCTGTCTGAATAAAAACATCATTGCCTGATTGAGGGAGGATAGTAGTCTGTATTCATTACAGCTGAACAAAGCAAGAGTCAAAATTACATCAGCTGTGCATGTACTGACTGTGGGATCTATGTTGGCATAGATACAAGAGAATTTATCTTCAAAATATCTTGCGAATTGGTCATAATGAGCTGTCATATGGTCTTCAGTGATCAGTAGGAATCAGGCTGTTGTCTGCACATTGCCTCACTGAAACACTCAGAGGGCCAGTTTATCTACATTCCATGCAGATTGAGGGCTGTCTAGGAAATAAATGTACATGATTGTTCAGAACAGATTGTGAGGTCTCTGGACCCAGCGACGACTCACCCTAAAGAGGAACCCCTCAGAATGGGTTACTAAAGGTGAAGAGGGAGAAGGAAAGAGGCAGCAGAAAGAGAAGAAAGCCAGAAGAGTGAAGGGAGCAGAAGTGGAAGAAATGGTTGCACTGGAGAGGAGAATGTTGTGGAGAGCCATGGAGTGGACACAACAGGTTGGGAAGTGGTGAAGGATAGAAAAGAGGTGGGAGAAGTGATGGAGAGGGAAGAGAAATTGCTGAGGGAAAAAGCAGTGTCAGCAGCTGGCTGGTTCAACAGAAGCAGTGTATGTCTTCCCACATCAAGCAATGGGATACCTTGCACTGCCCCCAGTATCAGACATTTTGATCCCTAGAGAGCAGAATATCTCCTAACCTGGGCAGCTCCATTTCCTGTTTATACTGGGTGGCAGGGATGACTGTTAATGGTGATTATCATGTTGACAGTGGTGGTGTCGTAAATTGTCCACTCTCTAGGTCTGGCATATTACCGCTTCTGGGGTTGATCAACCTGCACCATCCGTAACCTCACAAAAATCAACAGGACTGTCATCCTGATTCTAAGCATACTTGCAGGAAGTACATTCTATGGAGCTCCATAGGACTGAATTCGAAAGATCATGTTTGGGACTGAGCTATTCATTAGTTTAAAAACAGAAATTCATCCACTTAATTGGCTTGTGATTGGAGTCACTGCTCATCTCCATGTGCCTTTTGACTTCAGTCTCTTACTGCAAATTTGCCTGTTTTCAGCGTCATTTGCAGGAAAGAGAATGTTTCCCTTATATTCTAGGTACAAATTAAAATGAAACAATGAGCAACAAGAAAAGGATAGATGCAAACCTGGACCATGTCTCTCCTAACATGTGAGCAGTGGCAGTAGCCTCTGTCTAGTGCCATCAACATGAGGAAAGACACATGCACATTAAATAAGCTCTGGGGGAAGAAAACATTCCTGAAAGGAAGTGTTGCATAAAGGCTCCTGCTTGCTGACTGTTATTCTGGGAAGATGAAAGGACAATTGTTCTCACTGTGCATGGTAGGTGCTCAGGAAGAGGGAAGGCACACAAGGAAGAAAGTATAGCAGAAGGCATTAAAGCCTGAGAAAATATGGTTCTGGATGATACATCCCAGAATTTCCTAGGCAGTAGCCATATTGGTTAGAAGATTCTGGCAGTTGCAGGCCAAAAAAGTAACTTTCTCAACTTCTGAAAGGCGCTGATGTTTTCTGCAAAAAACCCCACAAAAACCTATCTTCAGTCAACCAGCTCAATTTTTCTAGAAATTTCTAGAGTTCTCCCAAAGTCAACCACAAACTGGTAACAATTTTTAAAGGGTTAGCAGTTAGAAAGATCTGCGCATAACACAATTTGGTGCATATAGATATATGTTCTGCTGAGATGTTATGATTCAATGGGCAATGAGCACGTGGGGAGGGAGAATGGGGGCAATCACACTGGCTCCATTCTACTCTACCACACTCTTTACCCCTTTCTATATGTTGTAGGTGAAGTTCTTCAGCAAGGAGCCTTTTATATCTGCGTCATTCCTCATCAATTTAGATGCCTGATTTTGCAAAAGAGAGCCATAAAATCATAGACTTAGAAGTGTTCTTGTAATCCATCAAGTATAATGACTCAGGTCCAGGTTATCTCAAGGACTGTATTCTCTCACATGAGTTTGCCTATGTTTTCAGATCTTCTAGGGACACTCTTCTCTCTGTCAAAGGAACATCTGGTGGGAACACAGGCCTTCTTGGTTCCTGTTCCCAGGCTCTGGACTTTGTTCCTAGAGAGGTTAGACTTTCACCCTCCTTGTTATTTCTTTTCATGAATATGTCAAGACCTTTTTATTTCAGCTGCCCTTTGGGGGTTGACTGCTCAGGGAGAGAAAGCCTGTCGCAAGCTGTGCTTGTTCTTTTTAATGGTCTATTTTAAACTAATTTTAATTATGCAGACAGTACAATTATATTTTAACTTCTGTATGATCAGCACTTTTCAGCTATGTCTGTTTTAATTATAAAACCCACCTTGAGTTGAAGACTGGGGAAAGTTAGCATATAAGTAAATATATCATCACTACCACCAGCAGCAGCAGCAGCAGACAACCACCCTTTCCTTGATGCAAGAAATCTGGGCTAAAGCATCTTTAGCAACACATGGGTGTCAGGCCTCTTCTTGAAGACTTCTAGCCACTGGCAGTGTGCATACTAAGCATCTTGGATCCCTGGGTGCTGGTGTGTCTGCTGAAGGAAGCACCCGGTAGCCCCTTGCAAACTAGTTTCTCTGTTAGAAAATTAATCCAAACATTCAATCAAGTTCTGCTTTCTAAGTTTCTTTATCCTGACCATTGGTTTCAATTAATACATTTCCACCCAGTGCCCTAAGTTGTGTGATACTGTATCTTCATTAGGTATATTACATCATAACCAAAATCAGCTCAGACCTCAGTTCAGTACTTCCAAATACAGCCCATTTATCTTTAATCACTTGGAGCCAGTCCACTCAAGTAGCTTTTTACAATATTTCTTGGCTCAGTTGGAAGATAACTGATTACTTAATAGCTCATTAGGAGGGAAGTTCAGCTCAGCAAGAGCAGAGTATTTCATTTAATTTTATTGGTAAAAGAACAGTTTTCATATTTTGAGGGTCTCTGAAAAAGGACACAGTCTCTTGGGCTTAAATTCTACTGGTTACTGCCAGATAGAAGAAACCTATTGAATCAATTACTCATTGGTGAGTCAACACACCAGCAAATTCCATTAATTGACTAGGTCTACTCTACTGGGGACTGATAGTAGATTTGGGTCTCTGTGTTCTTTGCAGATCATTGTTATGAAAATAGCAGACAGGCTGGCAGGCAGGCAGAAGTGCCCCAAAGTAATAAATCTGCAAAGTATAAGGATAGATGTGGCAGTTCACAAGGAAAAGAAGTTCACATGAAAACAAATATATGGAGCAGGAGAGCAGTTCAATCCATCTTCTTTCTTTCTTTCCTTCCTTCTTTCCTTCCTTCTTTCTTTCTTTCTTTCTTTCTTTCTTTCTTTCTTTCTTTCTTTCTTTCATCACCATCATCATCACCATCATCTGTATTTATATCCTGCTTTTTTCCTGGAAAGGACTCAAAAGCAGCTTACAATAATTAAAAAAATAGTTAAAAATCACAAAATACAAAAGTTAAAACCCAAATTAAACAATCAAATAAGAATTAAAACAAAATTGAAATACATAATTAAAACTCATTTCTAAATTTTGCATAGTTAACAATAGCCAGCACCTATGATTATCTTTATTTATTCTTTTAGTAATTTTGGACAATTTCCTTGAATATGGTACTCACGAGAGAGGCATGCCAAACCAGAAAGCTGAAAAGTTTAAGAAGGATAAGTGCAGCATCTAAGGAGCTGTGATGCTTGAAACCCAGTTTGACCCTTAACTAAGCAGAAAGGATATTTTAGCACCCCAGAATCACATTTTGTTGCAAAATTCACACAGAAGGAGACTTCAGAGGTAAGCAATTTATGAGGTTGTCACCTCAAGTGTCTGAAACAGTGTCTTTGAGTTTCAGACACTTGCCAGATACAGTTTTTCATTTTTTAAAAAATAGACACAAAAGAATGACTGGACAAAACTTGTCCTGTCAAATCTGTTGCATTTTGCCATTAAGATTCTTTTTTGCCACATACAATGCAATGTACTTGGATAAAAAAACAAAACAGGTCTCATACCATTTTGAGTTGACACTAGAGCTGTGCACAAATCGCCCAGTTTGGAGCACATTTCAGTGGTTTGGATCTCAGCGCAATTTGGTCTGAATCACACAATCATAGAATCACAGAATCACAGAATGATAGAGTTGGAAGAGACCACAGGGGTATGCAATCCAACCCCCTGATCTGTTCTCATCTGCACTCAAAGGCCATTTCCGCACTAGGCTGTTATAGTGCTATTATTCCACTTTGAACATCCTATGGAATTCTGGAGTATTTTCAGGCCCCTCCTTAAACTGCAAACCCCAGGATTCCATAGGATGTTCAAAATGGAATAATAGCACTATAACAGTCTAGTGTTGAAATTGCTAAACTGTATTGAGATTCAGGAATTTTGGATCATCCATCCTCCCTCACTGACTATAAAAACCCACCCCATATAGCCACATAAAATTTGGAGACACAGTAGACCCTGGGATTTACTTATCCAGAATCCAGATTTGTGACTCCAAGAGTTTTGTTAGGCACTTGTAAAGCCTTTTGTTTTTCAAAAAGCAAAAATAGTTTTTACAAGCTATTCTTGATTGCTCATTCTTGGTAATTAATTTCATGCTGTTTTTGTTCCAATACTGTCCCCCCAGAGCATCAGTTAGATAATGTGTTAAAGTTTAACTAAAGTATATGAAAATGTTACTATGTAGCACAGCCTCACGCCATGATACGACTGGCAATGGACATTATTTAATTGGCATGGGAAATATAAATCATATGCTGTTATGGCTGAAGAGCCCTCCTGTTGAAGAAGAATGGCTGAACGTGTGCAAAAGTAGGTCAGATGGGACCTCTGGGCATGGCCAAGTTGCATCAGTTGGTAAGCTCCAGTGCTGGTGAGCTTGCAATAATTTCCTCAATGTCTCAACTATCAATAGAGCAACCGATGGCCATCAACCTGTTCCCCTTTCCTGCTGAAATTCTCCTTTGTTTCCTCATCTGCTCAGACATTAAGAAGATATCATGATTCCCATCAATGCTTTGGCACCTTATGCTAAGGCCATTAGCCCATTCTGGACCCCACTGTTTGCTCTGCTGGAGAGCCATTAACACCCTCCCGTTCAGGGAAGAAAAAGGATATTTAAACCCCAGCTCTGAGCCAGACAACTCATAGTATATTGGATGAAGGCCATCACTATGCTGGTCAGGTTCCGATTGGATCCCTAGTCTGAGCCACATTACTTTGTCTCTTCTCTTTGGGATAGGCAAATATCACCCATTTTGCCTAAACTTCTCACTATCCAATATTTCCTTCCTTCCCTTTGGTTAACCTTCTGTGGTTATGAGATTGCTTAAATCTTGCATGTATTTGTGATTTTCCTCCAGTAAAACATTCTTTGAATCTCCAACTGGTATCCCTGCATTACTACCACTATACAAAGGTGGAAAAGATCCTGTAAGATTACTTCCCTCATGCAGGCCTCTCTTTTTGAGCTACAATTCACCACCATTCCACGGAGACACTGGCACTGCTGGGGGACCTCTGAGTCACTCACATTTGGAGGTAACAAAAATGATAAGGATAATGATAATAAAATGGCACTGTGCTTGAAGAGAGGGTACTTTCCCCCTTTCTTCTACTGACAAATCAACTGGGAAACTTCAATGACACAGCACAAGTAAGGAACAAGGTGAGGAAAAATATTTTGTTTATTACCAGCAATCCGGCTATGAAAATCCCCAATTCTTGTGTATGGCACTTGGCTTTGGAAACCCCCTTCTCATGGCTCCATACTTCCCCACCCGCTCTTTTCCAGAGATGCCTTCCTACCTCTCTTGGGTAGGTGAGGAAGGAGAATGAGAGCTTCTGTTGCCATCACCCTTTGTTCTTGCCCTACGCATCTTGCCTCTGCTATCTAGTTGTTGGGACTTTTCTGCCTCTGTCTTGGGCAATGTTGCTTTCTGGTGCCTTCTATGCTGCTGCAGCATACTGCTGGTGCTGTATGATTATCCCAGTGCATTGGTTGTTTACAATGAAGGCAGATAGGAATCCTCGGATGAGCTTCCACCTCAACATGATCTCAGACAATGCTCTGCCTTTCCAATGATGACTCAGCCTACCTGCCTTGTATCTCACACCTGAGTGGCAAGACGAAGAAGAAGAACAATGACTAGGGATGAGTGAGGTGGGAATTTCATTATCTAAAACACTTTGAGGGATTCAAGAAAGATGAACAAAAGATTAACTGGATTATTCAACAAAACAAAATCTTTTGTCACTGATCTTTTATAATCTGCTAGTGACATTGAACAGAGAAATGATTAATTATATAACTTCATTAATCTCACACAATCCTTCTGCATAAGTACTGGGATTGGAGAGTGCTAGGGAAATTCTTGCCCCAAATTAGACCATAGAGCAAAGCCCAACTCCTTTCTCTCCCCTCTGTTTCATGCCATCTTAGCCTCTTCCGAATATGTTCATGCTATAGGTACACTATTTAGATTTTCCTCATTAATTTTTGACATTCATTTCTCCAAATTGATTCAAAGCACTTCAGACTGGGTCAGCTCTGGTCAAGAATGAAACTGGACCATTCCATTCCAATCTGGATCTCATACAGATTCACCCAAATGAGCCCAATTCACTTTGTTATTTGGGATCTGGCCAAACTGGTTGCATGACCCAAGCTGAAACATGCTACAGAGAAGCTGATGCAAATATGCAGATGAGAAGCATCCCCCAAGCCTGCTCATACAGAAGAAAACTGAAATTTTTTTTTAAATCTGAACTTATTGGGTGGTACGTAGCGAGATTTCCAGAGAGGTCAGGAGGTCCCTGCAGATGACATCCTTGAAGTGTGCCCAGTTAAAGGGAAATAGCTGGGCAGGTCTCCACTTATTTCCCCTGCTCTCCAGCAACACAGAAATGGTCATGATTGGAGAGGAGTGATTCAATTAAAACGGGGGGGGGGGTTGGGAGGGATTTTGGTTGTTAGTGGTCAATAAGGAATTCTAACCTCTGCAGTGGCCAAAAAGTAGGTTATGATAGAATGAGATGGATTTATCCTACCATGACTCACTGACAGGATGCCACCCATTGTTCACTAAGATGAGGAAGTTTCCTGTTCATGAAGTAGTAAATATGTATTTATGTGCTTTGTAACCAGATATTTGGGATTCCTAGGACAAGCAAAGTTCACTGGAAAATAAATCCATGGCTGCCCCATCAATAGTAAGTGTGTGTTTGTTCAAATTTCCAAATTATTTTGCTGTGGTTTGGATGGGGTAGAGATGGTGAATACAACCGCACTTTCTGCTGCTTCATAGTGGGGTAGATGGAAGAAACCAGTTCCCACTGATAGGAACAAGAATGAAGAAAGAATTAAGACAGTTCAGCAGGCTGTAGCTGTTTCTGCATTGTATGTTTTGCACTCTGGAAGTACAAAGAAATGAAATTGCTATAGTTAGAGGAAGTTCTAGGACAGCTTTTTTAAAAGGTAACTTTGAAAGTAATTGCTGCATATCTGAAGGTGAAGACACTGTGATAGTTAAGAAAAGATGCTCAGAAACTGAAGACAGTGTTTCCTCAGAACATTTGTTGACTACATGCATACTTGAGGAGCAGCCCCTGGCCATGTCTCGAAGTATGATTGGAAGAGATGTGTCCCATGGTTGTTACTATCCCATGTGTCACCTGTTTGTGATCATCTCTTTTATTCTACACAATTATAGCTCTTTAATTCCACTTCAACTGTCATGGCTGCATCCTACGGAATTCTGGGATGAGGCAATATAGCTTATTGGCTGAGGATTGCAAATGCCTCACCCTAAACTACACATCCCAGGATTCAATAATATGGAACCATGGCACTTAAAGTGGGATCAAACTGCTATAATTGTACATTATGTGAAAGAGACCCTAAAGACCTGGGAGAATAGCAACAAACTATGTCATGAGAAGTAGATATGAAAGAATGTGGTGCAGACTTCCAAGGAAGTTCACTGAAGCGTACCCAAAGATATCATTTGGAAATACTCATATGCAATGCAGACAAAGAAACAGAGGAAGTAAACTCCTCCGCACAGAAAGCATTCTTTAATCACACAATCCATAAAACAAACAAAGGCATAGTATGTATTTAGGACAGAGAACAAGAGGAATTCTGTCAGGATCAGAGTATGGGAGCCTTTTGACATCAATGAGTTGAAGGCATATGTGTTGGCCTACTGATTCTGGTGAAAGGGTTATCATGGAGAAACTAAAACCTTTTGGGAACTGTAGTATTCACTCTCACTTCAGAAGACAATGTCCAACATACTTGTAAAGTATTTAAGGTTCTACAACAAAAGAAACAAGAGTGATTAATACACTCATTGATAAACTCATTGTCTTTGGGGATAGGTGGATGATGCTAAACATCTTCAACAGCGGCATGCACCTGAGACAGAACTATTGTTGAAGTGCTGGTTATGTTCAGAGCTAAATGACCAATCTACTAGTATATGCGAAACAAACTAGGAAAATTACACCAGGTTATAATGGCCCTGCAACACTAAGACATCATGAGTAGAATTCAGCTGGTGAATGGTAGTGGCATCAGTTGGGCTTATGCCATTGCAAATCCCCCCCACCCCCCACCCCCTACCCCCTTCTTTTTTGGTTGTTGCAGAAGCTGGAATACTTTACTGACTGTGCGACAACCCAAATCCTTCCACATCAAACTTTTAAGCAACCCCTTCACCATGACCAATTCTGTTTTGTTGGAGAATGGTGGAATCAACAGGGACACAGTTGGATGTGCTGTAGGAACATCAGCCAAAATCCTGCTGGGGAGTTGTGTTTTTGTAAGTGACTTATGTGTGTGGGAATTAGAACTAGGCAGTTCTATAATGTCTGTATCCAGCAAAGGGCTGCTGCTAAGTTACTCTGTAGCAAAGCCAGAGAAGTGACTGTTGTGTCATGGGGCTGATGCACAATGGGATGGACATCATATCGGTTCCAATGTGCATCGCATCCATCTCAAAGAGCATTAGGCACCAATGTGCATTGGGCACTGTCGGTGCCTTGTTATGGATCTTCAAAATTCACTAACAGAGGTCACACTACATTGTTATAGTGCTATTATTCCACTTTCAACATCCTGTGGAATTCTGGGGTTTGTAGCTTACTGTGGCCAGAGAACTCCATGGCTGAGAATTCTAAATGCCCCTCCCTAAACTGCAAACTCCAGCATTCCATAGGAGGTTGAAAGTGGAATAAAAGCACTATAACAATGTAGTGCAGAAATAGCCAGAATTTCTTTGCATCTCTACTAAATAGCTAAGAATATGCAAACTTATGAAATATAGATGTGATCTAAGATTCCAGCAAACATCTTCAGGGACCTTCTGAGAACCCCCAGGCAAAATTCCTCTTGTAGCCCCTCAGCTGTGAGAAAATAGCTGGATGCATCTCTATTGTTCTCTCCCAGTTTGCTCTCCAGCAACATGGAAACTGGCCATGTAGTGGAGCAGCCTATGACACGTAAAATATGGGTTTTGAGGGGCAGCCTCAGAAGACATAGCTATGGAGACATAGTTACATACCAGATATATGTCTCTTGATGCAGCATTCTAGCCAATATTCTCCAAAGGGAGATATTTAGCCTGGAGCAGCAGGCCATGGAAAGCTGAGCTTGGCTGCACCATGATCACAACACTAGTTATATCATATTTTCACTCAGGAGAAAACGTGGTACAAGACAATTATTTTTCATTAGCTCAGAATTAGCAGAAGACCTGCCAAGTTGGCATCATATGGTAGAATAAACCATGACTCAACTCCTGTTACTTCCGAAGTAGGGCAGTAGATAAGCAAACCAGCCCACAGTGCCCCCTGTGTGGGAAATTTGCTTGCAAAGACCATTGCAGTATCCAAGAGGCACACCATGGTTGTCTGTGGTAGAGTGACTGCACAAAGTATGGCCCTTTGTTGAGGGACAGTTCCCTCAGCAGAGACTATTTTGTTATTGGAGTAGAAAATTGTTCCATGACACAGTTAATGCTAGATCCTCCTGTGAAGGAATAAGAATAGCTGTTTCCCTTCAAAGCTTTTGTTTGCTTCCTGATTTTTGTGTGTGTATGTGCTGGAAACAACAATTTTGTTTTGTTTTGAACTGGAAATAGTACTAGTATTATTTTTAGGATACTGCGATTGTGCTGGTTATTTTTACTCTTCTTTCTGAAATTAAAGTTTACGATCTTTCAAAACAAGTGCTTTACCATGGGTGACCATGTATTTTCTGGCTCTGACTGTTTAACTACTGTGTAATGCCCTTCATTCTACACCCACAAACATTCCTATGGATGTGGAATATTTTTTAGACACGGGAATTCCCAAGGGGCCAGAAAAAACCTCTGAAGTAACTCAATGCAACCGTCCCCCCACAGTTTCCTACATGATGATTAAAGCTTTAAAAATTAGTAAATTCTGGCACTAGGAAGGAGAATTGCTGTCAAAATTCTGTTGAACAGAATGCACATACACACACCCAATTATTTTAAAAAAGTATTTTTTTCTAGGCAAGGGAAACTGGAGTAATAAATAATAAATAAATTACACACACACACACACACATATGTGTGTTTTTATTTAAATTGCATTCCATCTTTCTCTCAAAACCAGACTCAGGAGTAGGGTTGTCAGATATTCTCTGTTTCTCAGGACAGCAACAAAGAATTTCAGGCTCAGAACAGTGTCTAGAAAAATGTGTGAATATAGGTGTATACATGTGTATTACTGTGTGCTGCTTGCCCTTTTGTGGACTGCTTTGGAAAGGTTGCCGTAGACAACTTGGCCTATTCCTTTCCTCCTTCCTCCCTTTCTCATAAAACTACTAGCCACTGTCCCTAGCTCTCAGGGTTTAGGCCCTGACATCTGATCTGCTCCTGATCTGGCAACATTACAAGACTGCTGAAAACAAAACTAGCTAGAACCACTCAAAACCTTCAAAATTATAATATTAAAATGCTGTCAGCTGTCCACAGTATTTAGGGTTAGTGGTGCAGGACCCTTGCAAAAGTGGAAAAACCACAAATATCAAAATGTGTGTGTGTGTATGTCTGTGGGAAGAGGACCAAGGCATGGTGGGAAGAACTGACAACCTGGGTCCAAACTGAGTCAGGGAAAGGAGAGAGAAGAGGGTAGATTGGCCCTATACATTCTCTATCTTGCCCATCTTCTTCTTTGGGTGTGTGTGTGGCATTGGGACAATGTTTGCATTGCTGAGAAATTGGGCTGCAAGTGTCACATGGAGATCTGGGCCAGCCAGGGCTGTGACAGACCAGGCCCACTTTTTATTCTCCATCTCTGGAGAAGCAGCACCCTTTTATATAATTACCACCTCCCGGCTTCCTCTCCACACTTAATCACTCTTCTGCTTTCCCTAAACCCATAGCTCTTGTGGACATAGGGTAAAGCATCTTCAGGTTTATCTGAAATGAATGCGTAACTTGTGGTAGCATATGTAAAATGGAATAAAATCTTTATTGAAAGAACTAATAAGGGAAAGGTATTGAGCAATTAATGTTATCAAACAGAAAAGAACTTCCAGCTCTTAATAGGCAAACACTTCTCTAGATTAACAAGCCCTTAGCTTTTCTCCCGCTCATAGACTTATTTTATCAAGTATACGTCAACCCTTATGACCTAATTCAATATTAGTTTGGTCTCTCCTCTTTCTCTCAGGACACTTTGAGCTGACCAACACCAGGGCCCTTTTCACATGGCATTTGCCATGCGAAAGGGCCCCTCGAGCGTCGCACGATTGTGAGGAGTGATCTGCATGACGCACTCCCAATTGTGCAACGCTTCAGGGTAGGGCAGGCATCACTCGCGTACTTTTTCATTTTCGGCTTTCAGTCAAAAATGGCGCATGATTGCACATGACTCCAGGGCCCCACGCGCACTTGCCATGCATGCGGAGCCTCTGAAGCTGTGGTGGTCGTGCTTCCTGCCACAGCGCAGGCTGGGAAACTCCCAGGCTGCACTGTGGAAGGAAGAGGCGGGGCTCTCGCACTGCCAGCTTGGGAGCAGGCAGCTCATGCGGAGCTGAAGCAGTGGGAATGCGAGATCCTCTCGCTGGAGGCTACTCGCGCGATCCCCACATCCCAGTGCCGAAAAAAGGTAAGGTGTGGAAAGGGCCTAAGCCTCAGCCAACTTCTATTTCTCTAGTTGAATGAATCTTGACATTTTCCCTCTCTCTCTGAATCTCACTGAAGCAACTCTTCTTGGATCCTATTTCAAGTGTATATCTGTTCTGCTGACTCTCTCATGTAGCTCCTCCATCTGGCTAAACTGGGTTCTTCAGTCAGAAAACTGATCAAATTAAATTCCCCTCTGTTGCTAGGGCTGCTTTGTGACCCCCTTTGCCCACCCCAGGGTTAGTCACAGCTAGCAGTCCTTAGCTGGCCGGGCTGCTGCTGGAGGAGGAAGAGGACCATAGGTTCCCCCCCAAGGGCTGTGTGGCCTGATTGGAGCTGCTGAGAGAGATGTTTCTACCTTAAAAGAAGCTCCTGAGATGGGAGGGGGGCAGAGGTTGTAGAAACTCACAAATAATCAAACCGGTGAAAGTCAGACCTGAAAATGTGGAGGGCCAACTGCACTGTGAAATCAATTAAAATGCGAAAACAGAGCTGCAATGAAAGAAGCTAAGGCACAGCAGTCTAGCAAGCACTGCACTCATCCATTAAATACCACTTTCTGAGCAGTCACTCCATCGCCAAAAGTTTGACCGAATAAAAAGCCGTCTGCCTACTGGCATAAACTGGCTGCTAAAATAAAAAATGAGAAAACCTTGGGACTGGTTGTCTAGTTTCTTGTCAGTCTAGCAAATATAGTGAGATCTTCAGCTTGAGAATTTTTTTGCTGCCAGATAGCAAATTGGTACGTATAGATTTTAAGTAGTATACAAAAACTGAAATGTATGTTTTATGTAGATATTCTGGGATAACTATGGCTTGTCCTTTATGATTTTTAATTTGACAGTTCTGGTTGTATGTATTTTTATGAAGCCCCTGAAGATGACCATTGAAAATGTATACTGAAACTTGTTGAGGGTGGTTTCAAAATAAAAATAAATAAAATCACCATCAATTGAACACTTAAGAGACGCGTCTTCCCTTCTTTCCCATGGATTCTATTGCATGCTCTTCACTGTTCGCCTTTCCTGCTAGCAGAAGGACAACAGGGTGTCTTTTGTGTCTGCTGTCTGAGACCCCTCCCTAAATTGCAAACCCCACAATTCCATAGGAGGTTGAAAGTGGAATAAGAGCACTATAACAGTCTAATGCAGAAATGGCCTGAGATTTAAAGCGGATGTGTCCCTTCAGCAACCACAAACCCCAGTTCAAGGCATGTGGTTCAAATGAACATTATATGATGATGAGTAGCTTTTTCATGTCATGTTGGTTGATAGCATGATCTAGTACATCAGTTTGTGGCTTCTTTTCAGCTGGAAATCTTGTACTTCTCAGCCTGAAAATTCAATAAGAAATAAGCAAGAAGCAATGTTAAGGGCAAAATATCATTGGAAGCGATACAATTGTTGTCATGCGTCAATGCCACTGGTGGGTTTCCAAGGATGAAGTGTCACTGGGAGAAGAAATTAACATAATTAAAGTTGGCAGTATTGTAATGTTGTGTTGGAGGCACAGTGAGGCTAGAACATAGAACTCAGCAAGCTGTCTAGTTTTGAAGCATTGTCAACGAATCATGCAATGCATTGTTTTCTGCCCCCCCCCCCCGTGTGTGTATGTGCATGCATGTGAGAGAAACAGACAGATTTCAATTTCTTTCCCCTCCCCGCAATATTTCTAACCTTTCCATATGCTGGCACTAAATAAATGTTTTAACAGTTAGTCACTGAGTAGCATGTGTTGACAAAAATTGATTTCCCCATGTCTTATTACGTAGTCCAGGAGCTGGCCAACTAAAGGATTAGCACAGATTGGGCTTTATGTATATTCAGCGAGGAAATGGCAAGATGGCAACTGAGTAGCTATGGTGATATGCCAGTAAGTGGGTGGATATAAAGTTCATGCTACAAAAATGTAGAGCAAAGTTTAGTATCTGATCACTATCTTGTTCAGTGTTTGTTCCTTTATCCAATCTGGGTGCGTTTGAAAGTATGTGAAAAAATGCCAGGAGTAGCAATTTTCACTGGAAATAACACTGCTTTACTTTGTGCCTCAACCCCTTCAACCAACCATTCCAATATTAAATCATCCATGGTTGCTTCATCTTCCTGATTTTTTGGATTGGTAGGTTCTTGCTGCCTAAATTCCTAAAGGCACCAGATCTCATCTGATCTTGGAAGCTAAGCAGGGTCGTCCCTCTTTAATACATGGATGGGAGACCACCAATGACTACCAAGTGCTTTAGCTATATTTCAGAGGAAGGAACTGGCAAAATCACTGCTGAATTTTTGTTGCTGTTGTTGTTTTTGTTGTTGCTGTACACCTTCAAGTTGTTTCTGACTTTTAGAGACCCTCCTAAGGTGAACCTATCATGGGGTTTTCTGGGGGCTGAGGGTGTGTGGTACACCTAAGGTCGCCTAGTGAGTCTTCATGGCTGGGCAGGGAACTGAACTCTGGTCTCCAGAGTCATAGTCCAATGCTCAAACCACTACACCACACTAGCACTAACCTCTTGAGTATTTGTTGCCTGAGGAACCCTGTGAAATTCATGGGGTTGCCATAAGTTGACAGGTGACTTGTAGGCATAAATATGCACAGGTTCTTGGGATTATAGCAAAAAAAAAAAAAAAAAAAAAGTTCTCCAAGCTGTGTCCATACCACTCCAGTCTAGTTCTTACAACAACAACAGAAGAAGAAATATACCTGTCTGAAGGCTGTATCATTTCAGATTGCAGATTCAGGTAAGAGAATACCACTTCATTAAAAGACACACTCCAGCCTTCCATGCAGGCAAAGATAGCATGCCAGGAAGAAGAACTGTAGCTATCTGTGTTCAGGAAGATGTGCTTTATAGTGAAGCATTCAGTCATCCAAAGAAAGAGTTACCTCCCCTTCTGTTGTTTGTGAGAACGAGGCCTGATATGTTGCCTCCTCACATATTTCTTTATCATATGCCTTTGTTTCATTGTTAATGAACTACCTCTTGATCCTTAAATGGTATTTACAAATAATCAGATAAAATAGTGATTCTTTTCTTTCCCAGGGACCCCCATAAATATAATTCGTTCCTAGAGACCCCCAAGACTCAGGATTTAAATATTTAAATTTAGATATAAATATTCAAATATTTATTTATTAAAGGCTCCTGGAAGCTATGATTCAAATCCTTGCTCAGACACTTGGTGGGCTTGGTCAAGTCACACTATTTCAGCCTCAGAGGAAGGCAAAGGCAAATCTCTTCTGAACAAATCTTGCCAAAAACGCCATGATAAGTTCACTTTAGGGTTGCCATAACTCAGAAGTGATTTAAATGCCACTGACAAGGGGAGGTTCTTTCTAGTCATCATGTCTCTGTTACTCCACTATCCTGGGGTCCACAATTTTTATATTAAATATGATTCCGTGTGCCTGAGAGGTCACCCGGATAAGCAGGTCAGGCCAGTAAAATCCCCAGTCACACAGCCCCAGGAGACCTCAAGATGTGTAAACCCACAATAAACAAAGGGTCCTCAGCCCCGAGAAGCCGACTTGAGGGGATTAGCGTGTTTGCCCCAAGTTGAGCAAATATCATATCAAGCGAGGACCATTTACATGGAATCATACCACAACCAAACGCAGCGGAAGATCCTGAGACTTTGGCAATACCTTGTAATCCCATCACACAAAGGAAGTTACCATTGTGGAGCTTCTTTCTCATTACAACACCCATTGTTCTCCCTGGGAAAGGATTAGTCCTTCAGGTACTTTTTACCGGTTTTTGGGCGTTTCTTTGGATCACTCCCGGTCATCCCAGCAGACCACTGCTCCGTCCATTGAGTAATCTCCTCAGCCATCTCCAGGCTGAGCCCCACTTCTCCGCTGTCTTTCCAGACCAGGACCTTTCCAGGAAAAGGTGCAGTATTACCCTAGCTGCAACTCCTTCAATACTCCCCTATCCAGTTTCCTCTGTTTTGCTTCTTAATAGGTCTTGAGTGAGTGTGTGAGTGATTGCGTTGGTGCATGAGACTTTCATTCAGTAAAATCATTTATTGGACATTCTTGTTTGGTTTTTAGCCTGGCCTGACCCCGTAAAAATTGGGTAAAAAGACCCCGCTAGGTTACCCTGCCTCTCGCATTGCTATTGCTCGTGCTCTGGCTAGTTTCCATTCCCCATCATGTGGAGCACATTGAGATGTCCCGCAAGGGACCCCAGAAATCAGGGTAACATCTCTCCCCTTTGAAAAATGACTTATGGGGACCCTAAGGCAAACCTATTATAGTTTTTTTCTTGGCAAGATTTGTTGCCTTTGCCTTTCTCTGATGCTCAGGGAATGTAACTTGCCTGAGGTCACTCAAGTGATCCATAACTGCTCCATATTCAGTAAGACTATATAACCTTACTGCCCCCAGCCCACTGTAATACCCAGCAGCCCATCTTAATACCCACTGTAATACCCACCAGCTGCATTGGGCACAGAAGTTCCTTTCAGTTTCTGATCAGGACACAAGATTGGTGTTTCCAGCCTCCTGCTGCCAGTGAGTGGGACTGCAACAATCAGAAGCAGGATACCTGTTGTTCATCACAGCCTCACTGGCTGGTGAGAGAGGGCTGGAAACATCACTCTGTCTCCCTATCAGTAGCTGAGCAGAACTCCTTCACCTGATGCAACTGGTGGGTGTTAAAGTGGGCTGAGGAAGAGGCCAGGCCAGGAAATTTACTTGTTTACACATATGTGACTCAGTAACTGATGTAGAATATTGGTGGATATTGATACCACACATACACGCGCGCACACACACACACACACACACAAAAAGGAAACAAACAGAAAAAGCATATACAAACAATACACAAATATATAGAATATTACATAATAATAATAATAATAATAATAATAATAATTTCTATCCCGCCTCTCCCCATGGATCGAGGCGGCGAACAACAATAATACATTAATTACATTAAAAACATTAAAAACATACCCAATCCTCCCCACCCACCAACCCACCTAAAACCAACCCCCTAAAACACACAACAATTAAGAATAACAGGAATGCTTTCACAGTATTACAGCATAGAACTCACAAGTCCTCTCTGTCTCTGTCATTCTGCCATAACTTCCTCTTACCTGTTACCATGGGCATTATTTGTGTAAATAAGTGTATATCTAAAGAAGCCACCCTTATCTAACTTTCTCAATTTCCTATGATTTATGTTTTCTTGTTCATCTACAATCAAATAGTTTATCACTACTGTACTTGTAAATTTAATGAAATATCAATGTTAAAATTAGACACTTAACATAAGATTCAAGTACTATGTACATAGTTTTCCATATAGTAGGATATATATTTGTTACTTTAAGTAGCTCGTTTATGTTAACGAGAGTTTGGCTAAATAAGTGCTAATGCTAGAAATATTACTAACACTGGTAGTAACTCTTTGTTGAAACCAGTTTTTTTCTTGATTAGATACTTATATATTTTTAACTTTTCTATTATATGAACATTTCCATTGTATCTGGACTCTTGTTAGCCACTTTGAGTTCCAAATTGAGAAAAAGTAAGGATATCATCATCATCATCATCATCATCATCATCATCATCATCGACACACTGGGGATACATACACTCTCATTTGCTCTGCTATCACAGTGTTTAAAGCTTTGTTCAAGGGCCATCAACCTGGGGAGATCCACAGTCCCAATGATATCTCTGGCATCTTATTGGGCTAATGTAAAAAATGTCAAAGTATTTGTGCTATGGCCCATTGAGTGAGTATTTTGACTAAGTAGGATCTTGGCCTGAAACTCCCACAATAGGGCTTATATGTAACTACCACATGTGGCTTGTATCTTGGGCTTTATCTGTGTGCACATAGCAAAATACTTAGCTGCTTTCCCCAGTGTTGCCTCATGTGGCTTAGCCAGGTTCAGTGTCACAATCAGTGTATACAGATAAACAGTAAAGCATGCTTATTGAATAAGCTAAGGGTCTTTTTAAAACTAGGTCTTTTAAATCTTTTGTCATAGGATGCTTCTCTAATTACAGAATTCAGGCTTCCTGCTCATCTGTGGAAGTATGCACAGCCCTGGGATGTTTCTAGCATCCCACGCAAAGGGTCCAGTTCCTAGAAGCCCTTCAATGATTAAGCCATAGTAACAACTTGCTACTGCTACCTACTAAGCTCTACAGCAGTGAGACTCTTTTTAAAATCTTGATGGTATGGGGTATGACATGCTACCCTAGAATCCACCCATCAGATATTTTAACAGCTGTGGTATTTATTTATGGAATCTTTCTCCCTCTCACACTGCTGCTACCTTTCTAACTTCTCCAATTTTACTTTTCAGAATCATAGAATCATAGAAATGTAGAGTTGGAAGAGACCACACGGACCATCCAGTCCAACCCCCTGCCATGCAGGAACACCCTCCAAGCACTCCCGACAGATGGCCATCCAGCCTCTGCTTAAAAACCTCCACTGCACTCTGAGGCAGGATATTCCACTGCTGGATAGCCCTGACCCTCAGGAAGTTCTTCCTGAGGTTCAGGTGGAATCTCCTTTCCTGCAGCTTGAATCCATTGCTCCTTGTCCTGGTCTCTGGAGCAGCAGAAAACAAGCCCTCTCCTTCCTCTACATGGCATCCCTTCAAATATTTAAACATGGCTATCATGTCCCCTCTTAACCTTCTCTTCTGCAGACTAAACATACCCAGCTCTCTAAGTCTATCCTTATAGGGCATGGCTTCCAGGCCTTTCACCATTTTGGTCGCCCTCCTCTGGACTTGCTCCAGCTTGACCATGTCCTTCCTGAACTGGGGTGCCCAGAACTGGACACAGTATTCAAAATGAGGTCTAACCAAAGCAGAGTAGAGTGGTACCAGTACCTCCCTCGATCTACACACCATACTCCTATTGTTGCAGCTGAGAATTGCATTGGCTTTCTTGGCTGCCGCATCACACTGCTGACTCATGTTCAGCTTGTGGTCTATGAAGACTCCTAGATCCCTTTCACACGTACTGCTATTCAGATATCCTCTCCACCTGCCATTTTGACTCCATCCACAATTCCTTTTATTCATTTGCTCCATTCAGTCTTCCATTTAATGAGTTTTCCCACCATTGATCAACTTTAGGAATAAAGGTATCAACTTCAGTCCTGATTATTTGCTGCTGTATTCCTTTGCTTGATAATCTCTGCTCACTTCAGATGATTTCTCCAATAGTTCATTCATTGATCTCCTAAACCGGGTGGGCAACTGTGGAAGAGTAGGGGACTGCATTAGCTCTCCAGAAGACCTTGGAGGAACACACCTGTTCTTGCAAAAAAATTGTTATTTCCATCCCCAGACATCCTATATGGGACATAGGGGCATGCTTTGAGGCCTTCCTGGGCCTCCAGAAGGCATTGTGGGATATTTTGAGGGTTTTTGAAAACTTTTACAAAATTTCATTTTGACCTCTGAGAGTCCATGCATGTGGAGTCCCCCAGTCCTCTACCCACCCTGGAGATCAGACCTCTGCCTCTTCTAGAGATCTGTTTGGACATTTTGGAGAATTTTTTTTTTAAAAAAAGATTTTTGAAAAAGTTTTTTGACCTCTGGGAGGTTCTGGGGAGCCATAAAAACATCCCTGGGGCCTCACATAGCCTTTACTTTACTTTACCCATCTCTGCTCTAGAATAATGCTTCTTAGTCTATCTAATGTGGGGAGCCAGCAATTATTTGTTCCCCACTGTGCCAGGGACTGGCATCATATTTATGCCCACTGGCTACAACTGTTTATTTCTTTCCTGGAAACACATCAGTGGCCAGAACCAGTCCTGGGACTACCACTTTGAGAAGCACTGCTCCATCATCTACAGTCTATGTCCAATGTTTGTTGGTATAGGAAGATTTAGGTCAAATATTATTAGCCTATGTGTTCTAATGTCAAACTGTGAAAAATAACCGACCCAGAATGCCATGGGCAGCAGAGAAAGGGCTTGCTCAGTAGATGTTTAAAAGAAGATAGGCTTCAGCAGCAATTTCTCACAGGATAACATAGGACTGCTGTCAGGAAGTGAAAGTCCAAAGTTCCCTTGGATGCCTGATGCTATCCGTATGTTCCTTTGAATCCTGGCCAAAATATTGTGCTCTGTGCTGGGAAAATAGACTGGTGAAGCTGTAAAATTCATTCCATTTTTTAAAATGTTTATTTTATGGAAATCATAAGAGAAGTACTTAAGTTGAAAGGGTTAACCCTGTAGAAAGCCTGTTGTTAATGAATTCAGATTAATTGAATTTTCTTTTCTTTTAGATCTTGTGAAGAAAGACTCCAGTTTTTGTATGTAACATCGCGGTAACTAGATTCAGTTTTATCTGCAGTAAATAACACTAACCAGCAGTGACAAATCATGTCTGCCTGCAGGTATGGAGATCATGTTGTTTATTCTCCTGTGCTAGATAGGATAACTCACTGCTAATATATAATCATTCAAAATCTGTCATAAATTTAAAAACATATTAGAATGAAACCTAACATCCTACTCAAATAGCAAATCATACACAGACAAGACAACCACTTTTCCTTACTGCTTACTTCCTTACCCCATCCACTCCTGTGATTCACTTTGAATATTCCCTAGTCTAGTGCATAATTGATAATTATATTTTGGAACAAACAAAAGAGGTCACTAGTTTATTCTGAAACAAGCTAGTCACAATTCTTGGAAGACTATTCAGCACATGATTACTTTAGGAGGGACATAATGTATCAGAGTAATAATTAAAAAGCAGTCATCCAGGGATTTTTTTTTCCTGGGAAAGTATGTAAATATTGATCATTAGAAACTTTAAACATCATCATCCTAAGTAGAATATATCCCTAACCTGTCATCCAGGAAAACATTAAGGTGAGCTCAGCTTGTGTGTTCTCTCTGCATTTTAAAGGCAGAGAAGAGCTGCATTCTTTTGAGATTCCATGAAAAATGAGAACAACTGTCTCCTTCTCTCTCTCTCTCTCCCCTGTTCTGCATTAATACCACTACTACTACTATTGATATTATAATTGGTATTGACACTGTTGTTGTTGTTGCTAAAAATTATAGTATTGTGACGTGTGAAATATAGGCAGAGAAAAGCCACAAATACATGGCTGGCATCTTATTAGTAACATATGCCACTGTAAGACTGGTGTACACTTTTGGAGCATCTCTGCAAAGGGAGGAATTCATGACATCCCTTGTGCGTTCAGTATTGCAGTTATGGATTCAACACCTAGAGTTATGGATCTGTAACTGGTACTTATTCAGTAAGACTACATAGTTTTCTTCGAACCTTAGTGAATACCACCTCAGTCTATCTTAAGAGCCAACCACTAGGTTGGGCAAAGGAGGCATTTTCAACTTCCAAATGGGGCACAAGAAGAAGATAATTTCTTATAATCTACTATATAAAAGTCAAAGTTTGTGAACAATCTTGTCTGTTTGTCTGTGTCAGGCAGGTGAAGACCACATATCATATGATTGGTTGTGTGAGGCAAGAAAGCCTCATATGATTGGCTGGTTATGAAGATTCTATGGAATGCCAGGGTTGGTAGTTCAGGAAGGGGCCTTTAGAATTCCCAGCCAGCAAACTCAGGATGGTTGCTATGGGGATGAGACCCAGTAGCAAGAACCAGGGCAGTGTATTCCCTCAGAAACCAAACCTCTGTTATGTTAACAACTCTGAATGCAGATTGGACTGGGGAATGTGTGGAAAAGTTATGGGTACTGGAATAGGTCAGTTGCTATGGAGATGGGTCTAGCAGCAAGGAGGAGGACAGTATACTCCCTCAGGACCACAAACTGTGTATATAAATAACTCTGAATACAGATTGCATTGGGAAATATGGGGGAAAGTTATAGATACTGGAGAAGACAGTTTGCTGAGTTCTTAAGAGGAAAATAAAGTCTCGGGCAATGCCGGATAAATACACTAGTTTCTTATAATTTCAAATTTCTTACGATTTCTTATATCCTCTTCTGCGAGTAAACCAGCCTGTGACCATTAGAAGCAGGACCTCTGTTGCAAGTCCTTGTTTTCAGCCTTGATTGCTGGCAAGAGAGGGGTGGAAAAGTTTTCCTTGTGACTTGATCAGAAGCTGAACAGACTTCCTTCTCCTGATCTGGTGGCTGGCTCTTAAGGGGAGGGGGGTGGGCAGGCCAGGAGCCATTACTTATGTAGATGTAACTAAGTAACTGATTAGGTTTCCCAATGCACATAATTCATTTGGATTTCACCATTCGTTAAAATATATCATCTATTTTCCTTTTAATCTCTGATAAATATGTCTGCGTTGCAATTTTAAATTTAATGTTGCCCACCATTGTCTACTTAGGATTGTTAATTTTCCACAACCTTGCATATTCAATACAGCTATTGCAATCATGTAAAGTAAAATTCTAGTATTTTTTTGCAAGAGTCCATCTAACATATAATTTTTTAACAAATACAATTCAGGTATCATAAATTTATTTTTAATATTTTACATATCATATTGTGGATGTCAATCCAGATTTTTTTGTTTTGGTACAGGGACCACATATAAAAAGTGTACCGGTATTTTCTTGGCATTTCCAACATTGTCCTGTTCCAGTGTTGTATATTTTCTTTAATTTTTCGGGTGTCATGTACCATTATGGAAAGTTTGTAATAGCTTTCTTTTAAATTCTGAGCTATGGTAAATTTCTGTGTCCATTCCCAAACTCTGTTCCCAGTGTGCTAATTGTACAGAATGTGTTATATTTTGAGCCCACTGTATCATTGCTGATTTAACTGTTTCTTCCTTTTCCTGTTGTAGAATTGCATGATACAAATATGCTAATAAATAGGAGGATTTTGCATTAGCGTCAAACTCCCTTTGCCCCTTTTTCCTATTTGTAAATTTTAGTCCATTTGGAACTCCAGTTAATTGTCATAAGGAAAACAATTTAATTTTATGCCTTCAGCTTCCAATTTTTCTCTTGTTTTCATTTTAAAAAGTGTTCAAATTTGTTTTTTCCCAATTTCCTATAAGTCAGCCACTTATCTGTTTCTATCTTCCAAAAAATGCCTCTTGAGGAGAAACCCACATAGGTAGCTGCCTAATGTTCTTATTTTTGAAATCTGTCCATTTTTTTAAAATAATTTTTTTTATGAAACAAAATTCCCTTGTACTGCCACTTTTTCATAGAACGTATAGGGCCCCAACCCATTTTTAAGTACCCCCTCAAGTACCAGCATTCTACATCTCGCAAATTCATCCTTTCTTTTATCCAAGTAAATGCTGCTGCCTTGTAAATATTTGAAAGTGGTAAGCCCAAACCTCCTTTTTTAATTTATCTGTCATAACAGTCCATTTTATTTTTGGGTTTTTTGTCTGCTATATAAATTTGGTTAAGTCTCTTTTCCATTGAGTGAAAGGTTTAGTATTTGTAATGATAGGAAGATTTTAAAAAGAGATAATTCATCTTAGGAAGGACATTCATTTTTATAACAGCCACTCTGCCCATCTAAAAAAGGGAATTGAGCCATTTCTCCAAATCCTTAGTTATCCTTTCCATTTTCTTTCATAGTTTTTTAAAAATAATATTTTTTTTCTTTTAATAAACCCCCCAGATTTTTGCTTGGTGTCTTTTGTTGAAACCTGTTAATTTTAGAAGTTCCTTCTCTTTTTTATCTCTCATATTTTTGTTATTAATACAGTTTTATCATTATTAATCTTGAATCCTGAATATTTTCTGTATTCCTGACTTTCCATAGCCTTTGAATGCTGCTAATAGGATCATCTAAAAATAGGACCAAATCATCTGAAAAGCTTTAAGCTTGTACTGAAATTTCTTTATTTAAACTCCTTTTATTACTTTTTCCTTTATAGCATTGTTAAGTATTTCCATTGTCATGAAAATAGAAATAGATAAGGGACATCCTTGTCTTGTACCTCTATGTAGTTGAATCTGTTGAGTTCTCTCTGTTAATAATCAGTCTTGCTTGTTGTTTTAAATTGTTCATAAGAATAATTTATTTGTTTAGTCTGCTTAAACGCTTTAGTTAATCATATCAAACCCCTTTTTCGCATCCACAAATTATTGCCAGTTTTTTTTATTATGTTTCTAAAGCTAAATTTTAATTTATAACTGCCTTAATTTTGTCTGCATCATTCTGTTAGGTAAAAAAACCATTCTGGTCCTCATGTATGTTATCTTGTAATACCTTTTTAAAGTCTTTCAGCCAATACTGAAGAAAGATTTTGTAATCTGTATTTAAAATAAATTGGCCTAAAATTCTTAACATCTGTCAGTCTTTCCCTTTTTTTGGTTTTTAATTAAATTTGCTTCCTTCCAAGTTCTGGTATTCCTTTAATTCTTATTTCATTCATTGTATTTTGCAATGGTATAAAATTCATGTTTAACACTTTAAATATTTTGCTGTAAAACCGTTTGGGTTTTAACATTTTTCAGATTTCTGATTGCTTTAATATCTCCATCATCGATAGGGATTTATTCAAAATCAATTGTTGCTCCTCAGTGAATTATTTTTTATCTTTTCAAAATTTTCCACTTTTTTTTGCTTTTTTTTTTACAGTAGTCTCACTCAAAAGTTTCACATAGTTTTTAAAGAAAAGCCTGCTTAATCTCCTCTTGTTTGGGGGTTTTTTTATCTCCAGTTCTATTTCCATTATAATATTTCCTACTCTCCTTTTCCAGTAAATTAGCCAACAATTTTAAAGGGTTTTAAATTTAGCCCCCCGATCTGTTGCTTAATTCATGTACATTTAATCTGTTAAATTCAGCTTGACATACCTTCATTCATTGTCTAATCGTGTTATCCATGGGTTTTTCCCATCTGTTTCTCCAGTTTCTTCATCTTCTCCAGAATCAGATGTTCAGTCTTTTTTATCTTTCCTGATTTCTGCAGACCATCTTATGAAGTTCCCAGGGATTATACCTTGCTTGCATCCCAAATTACTTCATTGGAACTGCATCATGTTCTCTTTAAAATAATTATTTAATTCCATTTTTGCTTGTTCAATGTTTTTTTCCCCTTTTTTAAAAATTTCTTCATTCAATCTCCATGTCCTCTTTTATCAGTAATTTTTAAACCATTTGTAATTGGATCAAAGGATTTAAGAATGTCTATATCTGTTGTCTTCAACAACAAATCTTTGGATGCCAAAATCATATCAATTTTTGACATTGTTTTATGTCTTCCCCAAAAATGTATCATAATTGCCCATTTTTAAATCTCCAAATTAAAAAAGATCTACATCATCCATCATCTGGAAAAAACTCTTAGGCAGTTTACCTTGTTTTGGGGATCAATTTTGAATCCCATCAACTTTTGGATTATAACTCCATTAAAGTCTCCCAGAACAATAATATTGCATTTCCAGTTTATTTCAAATTCCTGTATCTCTTTATAATTTTTTAAAAAATTTTCCCTTTGGTTTATTTGGGGCATAAATTCCAACTATTAGTATCTTGTCGGGTTTTTTATTTACTTCTATCCCAAATATCTACCATTATTGTCTTGAAATTTTTGTTGTGTTCCTATCTTTAATTAACATATATTAATACTCCTCTTTTCTTTTGGTCAGTTTAGTCAACAGCTACCCAATTTAGGATTCCATACATATTTTAATCTGTTTCTTTTTCAAGCCACCTGTAAGCAAATTATGTCCAATTTTTGTTTTTCCAGAAAATGAAAATTTTTCTCCCTTATTCAAATTAATCCTTTAAAGTTCCAAAAAATTTTTAAACCCCATTTTTCTTTTTTTTAAACTTTATTTGCTCTACTTCACTTTTTAAACTTGTATATCTTCTCCTTCTTTTCCTGTTCTTCTTCCAGTTGTTGCCTTTTTCTTGTAACTGTCCTGTTGCACCAACTGTCTCCCTCTTGCTTCTGTAATTTTCCTTCTTTATCTTTCTCTTCTTCCAAAGACTGCTGTTCTTCATCTTTCTCTTCTGGAGATACTGTTTGCAGATCTCTCTTCAACCTTTCCATCACTTCTTTTGCTTTGTACCAATTAAACCATAGCCTTTGTTTATAAGTAAAAAAATATTCCTTCAATCTTCTCCCATCTGTAATTGTTTGTAGCTTCATGAGGAGATTAGCTAAAGGCTTATAATCTTGTTTTTCTTAAGTACTTGGTAGGGTATATCTTTAAAAAATTTTTGTCTTTGCTTAACTTAAAACCCATATAATTCCCTTAATATTTTATCTCTAATTACTGTCTGATAAAAATTATTATATATTGGGGTTTTTTTTTTCCCCTTATGTCAAAAAACTCTTTAAAAATTTTGTCAATACACACTTCCATTTTTTTCATTTAAAATATTCTGCTAGTACTGGTATCATTTTTCCATATAAATCTTCGCCACCCCGATTCAGGAACGCCCCCAAAACTAAGGCATCGTTCCATACTGTAACTCTTCCTCTTCTTTTTTTTCCCTTTAAATTAGTGAATTTGTTTTTCTTATGTATTATCCATTTTCCAGTTAGTCTTTATCTTTGTCACTTCCTTGGTTAAGGTTTCCAACTTCTTCCCAATGTTTTCTATTTCCTGCTTTTTAGTCCTATTCTTTTTGTCTGTTTTAAATCTTGTCTGGTATGGGTTTTGTTTGTTTAATATCTTCTCTGATGTTTCTTAATTCCCCCATCTTTTGCAGCATTATATCCTGAGGCTTCTGGGATACATCTGTAGAGACTCTTCTTGCCATAGTCATGCCTGTTGTTGCAGCTGCTGTAGCCCTCCTTGTTCTAGGGTCCATTAGTCTTTAATTTAAAAAAGCTTTTGTTTCAAAAAAGTTTAGCCACTTTTTCCCTTTTGGGCTGGGTTTTGGGTCCAGTCAATGCTGTAAATTCACTGTAATTGTTACTTCACACCTTTTTACAAAGTTATAATCATAAACACAGTAATCTAAATTGCATGTGTCTCATTGTCTAAAAACTCTAAATTAATTCCATAAAAAATTATATTAAAAAAAGGGGTTAAATAAAAAATTTCAATTGAGAATATTTAAACTTAGCAACTGAAATATATATGTATCATAAAATATGAATATCTCTAAAAGAAGCAATAACAAAAGTATATATAAAACTTTTATAAAAGGGCTTATATATACCAAGAAGTATTTATATTATGTATAAAAGAAAGGAAAAAAATATTTAGGCACTTCCCCTTAAAATGAAACAATTATACTCCAGCTCCCCCTTCCCCATTTTTTTTTGTCAACAAATTTTAAAAGGTTATTCCCCTTTTTCCTTTTTTGGAAAGTGTCGGAAGACCTTGATCGTGTTGTCAAGCCGCTTCTCTGTGTGGAGCAGAAATTTCAAAATTTTTTTTGTCCTTTTTGGGCCCCAAAGCTCTGTTTTAAACTTCCAACATGCTTTTATAAAGACTTAAATCATAAATTTCCAGAAAAAGTTGAATTCATAGCAATTAATCCAAAAAAAAGAAAAACATTAAAATTAATCCAAAAAGATATTAACTTAATCCCCTGGCCCTTTATTTAATCTTTAACCTTTTTTATAAGTTTTCCCAATTCCCAGCTTTTTAATATTATTCAATAGTTCTTCAGCAAGTAGTCCAAAAATAATATTTCCAAAAGTTCATTACTTAATCCACAAAACAAAACAAAAAACAAAAAAAAAGGGAAAACCAATAAATGTAACTGTTGCCAAACCAAATTTCCCCACAGCTCTTAGTTCAATAATTCATCAGCAATTATTCCATAAAAAAAAATATTTCCAAAAAACATTAGCAATTAATCCACAAAAAAAAAAGGGGGTCCAAAAAGGTTTTGTTTAAACCAATAAAGTGAATTCCCAATAAAAAAGTCCCAAAAAAAAACCCCAACACTCCTCAAACAGTTCCCACAAACATGAGGTCCAATTCCAAATTCCAAGTACTATAATCCAAATACAGTTCACATATTCCATTCCAAAATAAAAGCAAGGGAAAAAAAAAAAAATTAACTTGTTATTACTGTAAAATTTCAAAAGAAAAAAATTGTATTCATTATCCCTAAAGATTCTTGCCCGATATCTAAAATTCAGCTTAAAAAACTTCAAATTCCCAAAGTCATTAGGGCAATAAGAAAAAAACTCAGCAACTTCACGTTGAAACAAAAAAAAAAAAGGAAAATTCCCAAAAGCTTAGGCTCACCAAACCTGTTACTGTCACTTTAACGATTAACCCTCCCATTGGGGTCCCGTCAAAACCCCAAAATCCCGTTTCAGGACGTTCTTTGGGGTTTTTTTTTTATTATAATCCAGTTCAAGTAGCTTACTGCACCTTCAAAATAAGCCTTCTTAATTTAAAAACCGATCGGCGGTGCTTGTGATGCCGAAGCAGCATCCTGGAGGTTCTGTTGCAATCCTTTATCCTACTATGTGCCCTTTCCCTTTTTGGGAAAAACTGCACGTATTCCGGGTCCCCCGGGCCCCCCCGCATCCCTTCTGAGGGGATAATTTGCCGGTTCCAGTGCTATCCCCAGCTGGAATCCTTCAGGTGGAGGTTTGGAGTTGCACCCACTCCGAACGTCTGTTCACATTGTGCGGGAAGTCCCAGTATTAAAGAAATTTGTCAAGTAACAATTCATTATCCATGATAACAGGTTAAATAAAGGGAGATAAACAGAGAAATATTATGGAAAAGGTAAACTGGGTTTGAAATGCAGGAACTATCTTGATAATATAATCAACTTATTGCGATGCAAAGACAACATGACAATGATATAACAGTTTATGTATCCAGTGAGGAGTGGGAGGAATGAATAGTTCGGTAAACGTACAATGAAAAATGTATGTTTTATACGCTGGAATTATAATAAAATTATTATAAAAAAAATTCATTCTGGTATAAACTGCAGTTTCTTGAAGAAAACACCTCTTCATAGTCATGAAAACACATAGCAGTTGAATCAATTTGAGTTCTAGCTAGAAGTCTCCTTCCATGCACAACAGTGAATCTGCAGAACTTCAGAATAATAGCTGGCAATGCTGGGTGGGACATTCTGAGAGATGCAGTCCAAGAAATAATATCTCCAAGACTGGAATGTGATGTGAAAGTAGGCTTTCTTAATTTTTTCAGAAAATTGTGTGTGTGTGTGTGTGTGTGTGTGTGTGTGTGTGTGTGTGTGTGCATTTTAAATGAACATTCAACGAAGGCTACAAAATTGTTGGCAGCTTAAATAGAAGCAACCCATCCCCATCATGGGACAGCAATGTTGTGTGGAAATGGCTATAGTCACTCAACACATGTCTGTCTGTGAAGAATTAGGGAGGATGCCAGTCTAACTTCTTTGGGAAAAGACTTCCAGAGCCTGGGGGCAATCACTGAGAAGGCCCTCTCCTGTGTTCCTACCAGATGTATCTGTGAGAAATCATGGGGCCCTTGTTACCTTGTTTACTGGGGGTCCCGTGAGGGACTCCAAACGTGCTCGAATATTGGTGGGGAAAATTAGCTCAGAGCACAAGTTAGCAAAACAAGAGGCAGGGCAACGCAGCGGAATCTTTAACCCAGTGTCTACGGGGTCAAGTCAGTCCAGCAGTCAGACAGTCTTAAACTAGCAAAATGATGTTTTATTAAGAACAGACAAACACTTAAGACAACACAACCACACAGCTAACTAAGAAATAAGAAATAAGAGTTTTTTGAGAGAAATGGGTGATACGACACCTTTCTTGTAGTCCTGAAGAAGTTGCAGATGAAGAGAAGCAGCTCAGCGTGGTTCGCTGAGGGGAGCTCGCCGGGCACAACGGCAGCAAGGCGATCTGGAACTCGGGAGCGATCCGAGGAAGCTCTCAGAACTGGGGGTTTTTATAGGGAAAGTATGACCATGGGCTAGTCTATACTTGGGAGAGAACAATGAGGTTTGGGCGCAAGACAATGTCTCCGAAAGGTTAGAATTTAGCATGATGGGATTAAGTCCGAATTGACAATGGAATGGCCAGTATGCAGATGCAGCTTGCTTGGGCGGTTACGCATTTAGCTCGTCAAGTTACCTGCTTGGGGCAGGGGGCTCTTTGTCGTAGCATGCATCTTTAATAAGGTGTTTGTCTAGGGAGGTCTCCTAAAGCAAGTTCTGGCTGAGTCTGGCTTGCCTAGATGGAGAAAGGAATGTTCAGCAATTAAGGGCCATGCCTAGTCTGTGCTTGTTCGGGAGCCTCACAAACACTTGGCAGAGGGTGGCAAAATGGGGCCGAGTTGTGATATCAAAATGATATCTAATATCTTCCAAAGTAAGGCTAGTAAACGGTAATAACACCCTATCAGATGTTGTTGGACTGCAACTCCCAGAATTTCTCACAATTGGCTATTGTTGGCTAGGGCTGCTGGGGTTGTATTCCAGCAATATTTAGAGGGCTGTATGATTTCCACCCCTGGTTTACACAATAGTATGTCTCAGCATAGTTGCTAGTCCTTTTCCTGATGCCATCTTATTTTAGTTTCTGTTCTTCTCTATTATCACTTTGGATTGTACTAAAATATTGGATGTCAGATGCAGTTTTGTGCTGAATCAAATACCTGGTCCAAAAAGTGTTAACATGACCTGGCAAGGCCTGCCTAAGTTGTCAGAGAGGCATCTTTCTCAGCCCTACTTGAAGATGCCAGGTGTTAGATCTGGAAGCTACTGCATACAAAGCATGGACATGCAAACTACCTCACTATGGTCCTTCTCTCAAAACTAAGCAACATCTAGATTGGTATATATTCTATAATAATGGGTGTGACCTAGATGAAGTCAAGCTTTTTGATATCCCATCAGTTTCACTGTGAGATTTAAACATACACAAATTTCTTCCACATAAAATAATACAATATACTTAATAGCTGAACTGTGAACTAAATCATTATGCCCACATATTTCATAATTTATTTTCAAGCAGTATTGCAATAACTTGGAGAGAGGGCAGAATTTGATTACACCAGTAAGAATTCAGAAGAGCTCTAACCACATAGGATCATACCAACATTTAACACTGAGAGCATTCAGCACATTTAGCCCCATTTATTTCGCTAGGTCTCCATTTCTCCCACTGAATTTCTATCTCATTTAAATAAGTGCCTGTCTCTCTTATAGCTCCTTCCAACTGGAATCTATGGGTCAAATCCATTGCCAGACCGACCTAAAACAGATCCATTGAAATAAATGGGATTTAAGCTAGTTTGGGTAAGTTCCATTCATTTCTATAGGTCTACTCTAAGTAGGAGTGACACTGGATTTAGCCTGATACATGTTTAACTTTGGCTTTAATATATATTTACAGAATCAATGCATCCAAAATGTAAAGGTGATTCCTATGAGCTGGACGGTGCTCTTAGCATCTGCACATTAGTATGATTAGCATTATAGGCTTTAATAGAGCATCATCAGCCCTTTGTGGATCCTTCAGATTTATCCTTAGGCAAAACTCCTGTTGAATAAGGATTGAATAAGGTCTGGGCAAAGGCTCTGGCATTTACCCCATTGGCGTAGCTCATCTAATAAAGTGCTTGGATTTGGAGTGCTGTCAATTTATTCATTTACTTATATATTTGTGAGCATTTTATGACATAAATTGATGCAGAACAGATGCAGAAGTTTACCAGGTTCATCCATTTAAAGTCTAAAAGCCCATGTTTTATTGATGTATATGTGTAGGATGGTTCAGTTCAAATGCTTCTCTCTCTTTTTTTTTCTTTGGGTGAAAACGTGCTTGCAACACATTCTTTTTTTCCTCCCTCCCTGCCAAGTATCCATATGAATAGGTTGATTGTAATTAAAATCTAATAAAAGATGACAATCAAGCAACAATTAGAGGCAATTTTAAGCATTATTGAGGCATCAGTCTCTAGCCAGTTTCTGTGCTGAGATTCTAATAACATTAGATAGGATCCAGCCAAAGTTAAGAACTGTGAAATCCCACTGAGGTTGGAAATCTATGCCTGTGAAACCAACAAGCATTAAAAGTGATGCTACGTTGCTTTGTGTCCACATTTTTTAAAACTCTGAGGTCAGAATACTTTTGATGCCTTAATACTGACCTACATGCCAATACAGGCATTCCTCAGTCAACAAAGCCTCTAACAATGAAGCTCCTTTTAATAAAAGCTTTTAATGCCCTCCTAGCCCTCCCACTCTTTCCTTTCTTATTTCTGACTACTTGGAAGTGTTTTTGACAGCATTGTCATGGGAAGGATAGTGATGGAAAGCTGGAGAAATGCAGAATTTTGGTGTTGTGTTGCAGCAACATGTTTGCAGTAAACAATTCAATAAAGCTGGAAAAGAAAGGGATTCTGCTCTAGCCCATCCTACTGTGGGCCATTTCCGCACTAGACTGTTATAGCGCTATTATTCCACTTGCAACATCCTATGGAATCTTGGGGTTTGCAGTTTAGGGAGGGGCCAGCCGCCCCTCCTGAAACTGCAAACCCCAGGATTCCATAGGATGTTGCAAGTGGAATAATAGCGCTATAACAGTTTAGTGCAGAAATGGCTGTAGCTGCGTATGTCTGCCTGCAAGATATACGGTAAATGGCAGCTGCCTCTAGAATTCCTTACTGACCAGATGTGAACAGAAAAACAGAGAGAAAGGGGGAGAGCAGATAAGCTTGTCTCTGTTGTGCCCCACTCCCAGGACTCAGGTGCAAACATAGACAAGACCCTCCCCAACAGCCACAACACAGAGACATGAACAGAACAACACTTACTGCAGCCCAGCATAGACAAGTAAGGGAGAGCCCATGAGACTCACAGTGTTTATATAGAGAAGACACATTAATCAGGAACAGCTCAGGGAGGTTTTCAGCCCATAAATACAGGAGAGGGGATGTGGAGAAATCTGTTGCATACAACTGGTGTCACTGGTGGAAACAATGCATTTGTCATGTGTTCCTGGAAACCTTGACCCTCGTCTTGTGTGCTGACTTTGCTACTGGATACTCCTTTCGACTGTCACTCTGAATTTATTACTGGCTTTACTGCTGAAACAACAAAGGGGAACTGGCTAACAAACTGTTGTAAACATTATCTGTGGCTGCTGATAAAGACTCTAATTGAAGAGCTGTGAACCTTGACTGGCTGCTGGCATAAGACAGCCTCAGCAGCTACCCCCAGCACAGATCCAGTAGTGTGGCCTCTAAAATGGAAACCACAAGAAAAGTGGAAACAAGTGAAAGAAAAAGTCATCTCTGAATGCATTTGGAAGAAGCCATCAGGTAGCCTTGAAAAGATTCAAAATTACTTGATTTATCCTGCTTGTTTCATTTCACATGTGCTTATTGTCAGTTTTGAATAAAAAGTTTGCTGAAATATGTTCACTGGCTTTTACAGTGTGTGATACAGGAACGTATAACCTTCTTTGCAGGTTACTTCTGCCTCTGCAACCAACTTTTCTGTTACATTAAATAATGTTCACGAACGCATCTACTTCCTTAATTGAGATAAACCTCATCATCACTTCCTGCAAGGTTGTAGAAGGGTGATATCCTAATCAGGATTGTTCATACAATATAATCATTGCACAATTAGCAAACACAAGATATTGTCACCCACTGAATGGCTGGTTGCACAACTGTGCATTTCAATACAAATCCAGTGTAGCACATCTCTGGTGTAGCTAAACTGGCACTGTGCAACTGCTGAACAGATTCTTCCTCCGAATTTCAACACTTCAAATGACTCACAATATAAAATGAAACCTCACTGTTACTATTATATTTACTCAAATCAGCAACAGATTCGTATTTTCATTGGCCAGAATTCACTAAGGCAGTTATGAATACATATCTAGAGTTAAATATTTGTGACTGGTTTGTGTTCATTGTCTCTATGTGTTCACTGCTTTAAGGAATACATAAACTGTGAAAGTTCCCCAGTGCTTATCTACCCATGCAGCAGCCAACTGCGATTGACAGAGGTCTATTCTCCTGTCACAGCTGACTGATGTTCCTGTTGGGAGTGGCAACCTTTGCATGCCTAATGAAATGACTTAGTTTGTTTGCATGTCTATTGTAAGCATAGAGAGATAGCCTAGAGTGAAAACTTCCTGTTTGTTGGTTAACACCTCTTCCTCCAGCACGTAGACATTCCTTGTTCTTTTGAAAAAGGTTCTCCAGCCATTTTGTCTCTCTCTTTTGTCTTCGCCATTTTGTCCTGAAAGCATGCTCTGAGATCTCCTAACAGGGATCATTTTGCAGCAAGCATATGAGTGCTTTTTTTTCTTCCTACCTTCCTCAAGAATTGAACCTGTGTAGACTATGCACGAGCTTTTGTGAGTAAACTCTTTTATATTTTTAACCAAACTGTTTTTGTGCTTATTTTGAGCTAGATTAAGTGTGTTTGGGGTGTAGAGTTAAAGAAGTGGGACTGGTGATCTGTTCAACTTCCGTTTTGTGCAATTACTAAAATACTCTGCTGATTGAGAGTCTCATTACCAAGGTCTCTCAATATTCAATGTATTTTTTTAATTATATAATTTAAATTTAAATTTAAATATAATATATAAATAAATATATAATTTAAATTTTTTAAATATATAATTTTAATTAATTTCCCCAACAGTTCCAACCCTCCTTTGCATTAGCCATCTATGATTGAGGGGGAATTGCAGTAGTGACACTGCTTCTGGCTGTCACAGTGGAGATCATTCATGCACTAGGTGGAAATATCAGCCAACTGCTTCCCAACTGACAGAGGAACAAAACCCTGATACTTGCAGTGGCTTCTGTCTGGTAAGTGAAGATTGGGGACACTGGGCTGAGAGACACTATGTAGCTATGGAACTAAGGTTATTGTGCATTTGTAACTTAATGAATCCATACCATTCTGCTTAGTTTGATATTTATCCTTCCTGTTGAAATCCATGGGTAGTCAAGTACACTGAATTTTAGAGTGACTGTACAGTAAAATTTCTATTCAAATACCAGATAAATAAATAAATACAAAATCATTGCATTTAAGAGAAGTCAATTCAGATTTTGAGTTTCAAGACTACATGATTTGGAAATACTTTTGGAAAATACTAAATTACAGAATTGTTAGATTTAAGACTTAACTCCTTGACTAGGAAATAACCCTGGAATTAATAACATGGTGTATAAGCATTTTAGGAGTACTTTTAGACTGCAGTGGACTTAAGGATATTACAGCCACTTTATTATCTCAAACTCACTCCACAGGGCAATCAAGGACTTTTGGAAGGGCCAGTGCTGGTGCTATTTACCGACAGGGAAGGAGGGGAGTGGGAAGGCAGTTCAGACAGTACAGCTCTGAGGGAAAGAGAGTGCACTCAGGCTATGAGTCAACTCCAGCTTCCTTCTCCCACTGAGCTCACATGCTCTGGTTCTTGCATCCCAACCTAAAGAGGAAAAAAAGATGTAGGCTGTGGTGCAGATAGCACTGCATGAGTTATTTGATGTAGGAGCATGACTCAACCATGTTTTGATTAAGGATCATTTAGTGAGAATTCTAATGTATAAAATGTACATAATTTCATATAAATATACTTAATGTATTTAAAATGTTCCATGTCCAAGGAAGTGGTTGTGTGTACAGCTGGAATCCTCTATGGGGGATATGCACATGCAAGAACTGTAATTACAGCGTTACACAGTGAATCCTGCCCCAACAACCCAATCCTCATTTATCGGGAAGCAGCCACTGTGATCAACAGGGGCCTGTTTCCCTGTATCTCAAGGACAGCTGACTGATCACTTCCCATGAGTGATCTCCAATGTAACAGGCTGAAGCAGTGTCCTGTTGCAATTCCCCCTCACACTGGAGACTGATTGCCTGGGAACATCAATCAGCTGCTTCCCAATCAACAGGGGAAACAGACCCCCATCGACTGAAGTGCTGCTGTCTGATAAGTAGGGCTGGCCGGTCTTTCAGAGTCCCTACATAGCCCATAAATTCATTGCAGTCAATAAATAACATAAACTCAGGATTACACAGGGATTGTGAATGCACAACATTCACGAGTGCATAACTCTAGGTTTCACATTCCTAATTGTCATAGAGGATTCTGGGTGGCAGAATTAAGTGTGCTCCAAATGCCCATAGAGAAAAAACAGATGGTGGGATAAATGTAAAACCAGACAAAGAAAGGTAAAATGAAATAATACTTTTGTGGTATATTTCCTGACCTCAGTGAGAATTACAGTGTCTTCCTTTGCTCAGAGAAAAAGTTATGTTCCCCCAAATGAGCCCCATCCACTGACCAGCAAAGCATCTCCTTAACTGGTTCATGGGTCTTTAAGAAACCCAGCAGGGATATTTTTAATTTATTTTTATTTTTTGTCCCAGTACTTTCAGTAGTTAATATCACTAGATTTGTGGTTGCTTGGTTGGTTGGTTGGTTTTTTGTTCCCATCAATTTTTGTTTACATGAAAAAAAAATTGGCCGTGGCAAGTAGATGAAATTTGTGGATATTGTTTATAGTTATGCAGAAGATACTGTCATAGAATGCCTGCAATCCAGGTTTACAAAACATGATTCTGGGGCAATGAAATTCCCACTCTAGTACAAGGGTGTTAAACCTCCTTGATCTATTCACTGCCAGTGGATCATAAAGCTCCCTCAAGGTACTCTCTCTATAAAAAACAGTTTCATAGTACTGAGGTCCATAGCAGCTTTAAACCAATGGTGTGCACACCACAGCCAGTGAGTAGTCGAGGTGGATGGTTCCTAGGCATCTTGGCTGCAGATTTTGCAGCCAGAGAAAAGGAAGACCTGCTGCATTCTCAGACTGCCAGAGTGAAAACCTGAGCTCCAAGAAAGAAATAAGTTTCCCTTTTCCCCAGAAGCCTCCCTCCCCAGCTAGTGATTGCTCTTGGGAATGTTCCCAACTGCCATAGCAATAGGATTGTGCAGGTGGGAATCATTGCACAGGAAGGTACTGGATACCTTCTTCCACAATGATCAAGAAACTTCATGCACTGGCATAACAAGAGATTGTGCCAGCAACAGGATTTTGACCACTGTTGGATTTCTTTCTCAGTTCTGCATGGCACATATTTTTGTATGCATGTAAATCCCTGTTCAAACATATATTAATACAAATGGATGAGGAAAGAGAACATGTGGGATAGTGAAAAAGGCAAAATTAAGTCTACTGATCTTATATGCATCTAAGACAATGGAAGTGAGTGATTCATGACAGCAGTAATCAGTGAACAGGAAAATACCATACTTAACACCTGTGATATAAAGGAAGCCTACAGTTCTGAATAGGGCCAAATAAACTAGATCCTAATTTGATGATAAATTTCTAGCTCAATAATTTTGTGCTGGGGGTTTCTGATAATGTAAACCACCAGTATTTGCTCCTCAATTTTAACCAGCCCTTCAAGGAGTAAAAGGTGAGTGGGTTTTTAAGAAATAAATCTTGGAAAATTATACTGTGTTTATTGTCCTGTCCAAAAAGAGCTTTCAGCATTTTCATATAACCAGAGGCTTTCTCTGATTTGGAAAGGTAGAAACGTTGGAGTGGTGCTAATATTATTCTGCTCAGGTATCCCTGCAGATCAGAACTGTGTGTGGAAATGAAAGGCCATCCTTTTACTGCAACTAGATTGACGTCAGTTCTAGTCCAAGAGTTAACTAGAACAAACTGGAATACCCTCTCCACTTAGAATTACTCCTTCCCAGAAATGACTAGTGAGCTGAGAGGGACTTCTTGACATAACATACACACAAAATCATTTCCCTATTTCTTAATGTCCCCATTAGAAGTGTTCATACACTTGGTTCTCTTGTTAGAAGCAGGAGAGCTTTCCTTAAATTGACATTTGAATCAATTGTTTAGAACAATGAGAAGTTTTAGTACTATAAGCCAGAGGTGGAAAATGTTCAGACCTGTTGGTTCCCCCTTGTTGTTGTTGCTGTTGTTGTTTTAACTAGAACAGGATCCACCAACCAGAGCTGGCTGCAAAGACACCTACTTAGAAACAAAAAACAGGATGCTCTTGAGCACATTCAGAGCCCTGAAATTTATTTTTATTGCCAGGTCACACAGAAACCTACACCCATTCATCCCTTCAACAGCCCAATGTAGATGGGGGAGCATAATGTTGTTAAATAATTAGGAACCAAAAACTCTTGCCCAAAAAGTGGCAAACCATTCATCTACCAGTAGATCTCAATCTACCGTCTCTCCATACCATCATAAATTATTGAGAAATGGGTTAAAACATATGAGGATCAGCAGAGTATGCTGATGTGGCTGTGGGCCCCTAGATTGTGGACCCCCTATGCTACAACTGTTGCTTTTCAGAGATTGTTGGACTGCAGTTCCCATTAGACCTAGCCACTGTCGCCAATAGTGAGGGATTTTGGGAGAGAGGTCTAACAACATCTGTCTTATATTGAAAGATGTTGTCAAGCGGTATGAAGTCTCAAGCTCTGCTCCACACAACAATTGCCCTGTGCAGTTGTGTTTTCATATGAGCTTGGGGGAGGGAGAAACTCTGTGGGGTTGTGTGTGTGTGTGTGTGTGTGTGTGTGTGTGGAGAGAGAGAGAGAGATCCAAGTACAGTAGGGCCATTTCCACACTAGACTGTCAAAGGGCTATTATTCCACTTTCAACATCCTCAAAGGCCTGTCCCTAAACTACAAACCCCAGGATTCCATAGGATGTTGAAAGTGGAATAATAGCACTATAACAGCCAAAATACACATCTGCATGATTTTAAAATCTTATGCAGTATACATGGTTTTGTGAGTTTTTTTCCCCCTGAGGTTGTGGGTATCTTGGAGAGAAAAGAACACAGAACCCTGGCTGGAGCAGATACCTCTTAGGTAGGAATTGGGGACCAGGCAGGCACGAATTGGCAGTGAATGATCTGATAACATCAATGGTTAGGCAGTCATGAGATCAGAACAAGAAGAGATAAGACAGGCTCAGTTTCCATGTCTTTCCTCCATTATGCTGCTACTCAATTACTGCTGGTGAACTCCCCTCATTTCAATTCAGAACTGAGTCAGTAATTATGAATGTCATTGGAGTAGGCTAAATATTTTTTTTGAAAAAAACTGTGCCATTGTTTCCAACGTTCAGACTCTAAGTGCTATTACTTTTGTACCCAGAATACCCCTCATCACACCCAGGCCTGAGAGAAACCAGAAGCCAGGAGGGGATATGTAGGGGAAAGCTTAGAGGGAGTACCCCCATCTGCAAATAGTCTAGTGAGGATTCAGTATGTTGAGTATGCACAGAATGCCAACTTGACTGTCGGAGCTGGGATGAAAAGCAACAAAGAGAGGGAAAATGGAAGAGAGGTGGCTGGAAGAGTGAATGCGTGTGCTGCAATTTTTATGTTGCGGGTTTCCCCTGTGATCACCTATTTGCAAATGTTCTTTATTGTCTCATAACTTTTTGTGCATAGGCTGTACGATTAGAACAAGTCAGATCTATTAGGAACAATTACAGAAAGATCCGAGAGGAATTAGGAGTCCAAAGAGTCATTGCTGAAAACACATTGTGTGGATGATGTCATGTCTCTTTAGAAACACAGGACTCTGAAGTCAGGATGTCATAATCTCTTCTGAATAACTATTACAATGCTTTTCACTTCTATCTAAGAAAAAGTTGTCTGTCTTTCATTAATGGACAAGCCACCTACATTGCTCTAACAGAACATAGGGTTTTATAATGGCTGCTTTTACTGCCTGTTCTGGTCACTCCCAGAGCTGGTGAGCTGGAAAAAAAAATCTGTTTTTTAAACTGCAACTGCCAGAATCCTCAAAAAGCCTGGCTGCCTGGCAAAATGGTCTTTCCCTGCCAGATTGGTCCCTGTTCCCAGGAAGGCTGTGGTCACTCCTTTCAAGTATCCTATCCAGAGAAATGCTGGGGCATCCTTTTGTCTACTTGTGATGACAGAACAAAGATGTGAGGAGCATAGAGGAACTAAATCTTTGTCTGTTGGGATGCTCAGGGCCTGGTAGTAGTTTGGTTATTACTGCTGGTGCCACTGGGACTAGGGGATGAGAGGACTGTAGTGTTACTTTCTATATAGTGTACTGGTGATGCCAGTGGTCAGGTTAGATCTGTGTTTGTGTCATTGTGAGTTCTCTGCCTTTCTTATTGTGCAAGCATCATATGGGCATTTTCATTGGTGCTTATTGGTGAGCAGTGGCAGTTTCCAGGGGTGCTTGAGGTGTATCTGTAAATTTACCATCACCTTTTGTATTTTGTGGCTTCTCCTCTGCTAGACGAGCACATGTTGGATATAGCGGTTGTTCTACCGCAGTAACAATGGTATATGTTTTGCTCCTCATATTATGGAAAAAAAGAATGGCTCTGCCTTTGTCTTTACATCTTAATATTCAGTGGGAATTTAA